>VWZY01009105.1:397175-450102 GCA_013399075.1 Chloroceryle aenea
ATACACTTTGTTTTTCCCGTCTTACTGAGTAAATCCTCCCCAGTGAGACCATTTTAGATTGATGTGGATGTAGAAATAGACTGGACAATTAAAACTCACTTGACAGAGTACTTTGAAGAAAGGAGCCCTCCTGGAAAAGAAGCTTCCTTTCACCTCCTGACTTGCATCTCACTGAGGTGAACATCCCTGTATATCAAGATAGCCTAAAACAATAGGGGATTGGCTTCCATTACCACCCATGAATTCCCCATTTCCACCTATCTGTACTCTGGTCCCTAATCATCCTTACAGACACTTGCAGTATGTTTGACTAGTATCAGCCCTTTTGTTGCCTTCACTTCATGGGATGCTGGAGATTCTCCCATCTGTGAAGAGTCATTTTAGGTCTGTGCAAAGCACACCCTAGCAATTTACCTATATTCAGTGAATCCCTATGGGAGACCACTAACAGAAACAGTGCAACTGTGGAAGAAGGGAAACTAAAGACCTACCAGGCACTCCACATGAAGCATGGAAGTCCCATAATAACAGATAGAAGGAACCAGGGGAAGACACAAGGGGACACAAAGAAAAACCCCAACACCAATTGATAGGGCTGGTGCTTTTTTTGTTGTGGGCTTGGTTTTCTTTTTTTAAATAATATGAAATAGGAATCCAAGCAAGCATATTTGTGAGTGATTCAACCTCATTATTAAAATGTACAGATTGTCCATCTCTTGCAGCCAGCAACTCAAAAGCAACCAGTAAGCAGATAGTCAGCACCACTGTGAGGTTGCATCACATTGATATTTAAGGGAATAAGTGGTAGGATTGGCTTTCCATTCTCTCTTACTGAAAGGTTAAGCAGCATCAAGAAAGAATCAACAGACCTGAGACGGCCATGGCATTAAGTCTCTTCTGGCATGAGATGACCTTTCAGAAAGACACACTGGAAACACTGATAGTCACTGAACACAAATGCAATTACATGGTGCTGCCAGTCAGAACAAATATGCGGCTGCACTGCATTGCGGCCACTGCAGCAGGTGAAGCAGAACAGACGTGGCCCAGGAGGCCAGGCCTTAACCAGCAACTTCAGAGCTCTGACTGTAATCCAGGCTTCGATTCTACTCCAGATGACTTGGTGCAAGTTTCTAATATTCTAGGGGTGTTCCTGTCCTCACTTTTATGATGGGTTTGTTTATTGTAGGGTGTCTGTCTTTTTTTTCCCTGGGTTATACCCATAGGTTTGCTTTTGTGTACCAAGCTGTGTCCATTACCAGGTGATCACACTGAGGCTCAGGAATGCTGTAGCTCCTTACTGAGGATGGCGGGGATTTGTTTAAGGACAGACAGGGTGGTGAAGTTCATGCCCAGTTCTCACCTCCTCCTCCCCTCTTTAACACACAGCCATCACTGTGCTGTCTACAATATCCAGTTTGGCCTGGGCCTAAATGTAAACCCAGGCACAACGTGCCTTTTGCCAGGAGGCTGAGCTTGTAGCACAGCAGGTAACACCACATGAGGACACCAGCCGTCTGAGGCACTTTCCTACATCTCCACCCACATGGGGCTGCTAAGTAAACACCAGCTCACACAGTCGTGACTGCCAGGTTTAGCAGGTTATTCTTTCACATTCCTCAGCAGCATCCTTCCAAGTATCCTTCTGTCTATAGACAGAATTGTAAGTGAAGCTTTGGCCATTCATTATATCATTTCCCCCCACCTCATGATTCTTTGTGAAGTCTGCATCCAAAAAGGGTGGTGGTCCTGCCCTCAGCCTCTCTACACCTCTCCCTCTTCACCATCAGCTTTTTCACCTGCATTTTAGTTTCAGCTAATGCTCTAGTGAATGGTTAAGATCAATCAACAAATTCAAAGGTTCTTCGAAGGAAGAGTAATGCAATAGGCCACACCACCACCTCAAATGAAGGCTGATAAGTACTTTGTACAACCACAGCCTTCCTCTCTAAGGCCTGGGACTGGGTGTTAGGAAATGTGCCTCCTATTCCTAGCTTGGCTGAGGAAATATACTATGACAGACAAGACATTGAACCTTATTTGCTTTTCCTGCCTAAATAATACTAAAAAAAAAAAAGTGTATCAGCTATGACTTTGTACCTCAGCTATATCTAGAGAAGAACTACATATTCATGGGAGCAGTGCAGGCCAGTCCCTAGCCTTACTGCTGGAGACAACAGTGATTCCTGAATTAGCCAGAGCATTGTCAGAGAACCCCTCCCCAAGCCACTGAAGCCTTCACAGTGCTCCAAACAGCTGCAAATAGAGGACAACTATTAACTCTACCGTGTGCCATCGTAGGGTTTCCAATCTCATTTCCTCCCAGTAGCAGGTCTTTCTTAGCTCTGTAAGGGTCTAATGAACACTTGTCAAACTGGGCTGTACTAGGTGGGCTACTGGTCATGCAGCCAGACAAACCAGACCAAACGGCTTCTGGTAATAAGCAACCTTGCCATAAGCGAACAAGGTCTCCAATAAAAACAGCTTCAGAGAAACCTTGAATTTAAGCCTTGTCCCTGGGTAACATCATACAACAGAAAGCCAGAATTGCTAAGAAATGATAAGTTTCTTTGAAGCCTCTTCTGGAAGGCCAAGAAGTTTGTGCAGCAGTGTGAACATACATGTCATCACTTCCCTCTGGGAAGGCAGCACCACATTTCGTTGTTTTGTTTCAGGTTGTGCTGACTTGACTGCCTGGAATAATAAGCCAAATGGAAGCTCTAATTTTAGAGGATGAGCATTGTGTGAAAGCGAACAGTGCAAACAAAGCAGTGTGGCAGGGAAGGGAGATAACCCAAGGGATGATGTTCATATGAGGACTCCAGACTGAATAGGAGGAAAAGTTGCCAGAATCCTCAGTATAAAAAGGAGCAGAGCATGTAATGAAGACAGGAAAGTATCTGAGCACAGCACAAGGAATGGGGCAATGAAAGGACTGTGCCTTTCAGAGTCAAGCACTTAGGATCTGCTTACCAAAAGGAACACTTTCACATCCAGTCAAGAAGCTGTGCCTCTCTGTAGGGCTGGGCACAGGTTCAAAGGTAGTTCCAGCTGGGTATAGGGTGCCCAGGCCAGCACCCAGAGAAGGGCTCAGTAAGAAGGCGAGAAAGGATTTTTCAGATCTTTCTTCTATAATTAGCAATACGCAATCTTAGCAAGAAGAAAAACATAGATAAATCTCTAATACTTTTTTCATAATATTGGGAGTAGAAGTGGTGACTAAACCCCATCCTTTCCAGTGAGCAATACATCCATAAAAATTCTTTGCAGTTCTATTCAAGATGATCAAAGCACCTGCCAGTTATGTCTAAGAAATTATATTTGCATTTTATACAGACGGTACTATAAAGTAACCAGAGAGGAACAGGCATATTACAAACATATTTGAAGACTAGGTGCCCAAACTCAGAAATCTAAACAAATTTTATGGGTCATCAATAAGCAAAGTTCCAGATGCTCCTACATTCTGAACATGCAGCTATGATCATGGCTACCTATACAGAATAGCAAAGCCAAAAAAAAAATCCTGCTGGCCTCTTCTAACTCACTTCTACTTCCTTTCCCAGTCCCAGTATTGACTAGTGGCGTGTATACAGGACATTTCACTTCAAAGAGCTGAGATAGTACAAAGGTCTCATTTAGGCTATGTAGGAGAGAGAAAGAAGTTACTTTTCAATTAAATGATAAGACAAACATTTCAAGGAATCAACTCTTTTTTCCCTAAATTATAGCTCTAATTCAGTCATTACACATAATTATTAAACTTGCTCAAAATTATTAGATAGGCTTACTTATAAAAGAGAAATAAATGTGGCTGCCAACGTTTCCATTTATCACTGTGTAAAAATAACAACTGAAACTTCTTGGTGTGCAAGCCTGTTTGAAGGTGCATGTGCACACATGCCCATTTCAGACAGTCACATTTTTCAACACACTGAAACACACTAAATAGCTAATGGGAGAAGCCAGCTAAGTGTACCTAAGAGGTTGTGATGGGTGTTATTCACAAGGACCATCGTGGATTTAATTAAGAAATCTGTGCTTAATTAAGAAAAATCAGAAATTTAAAAAAAAAAAAATCAACCAACAAGCAAGCAGAATTTGGAGCAATAATCAAATTAATTTCAATAACAAGATCAGCAATGCTATCAGCAATGAACAGCACTGCAAAATACTCTGGATAGAACAGACTACAGGGAAATTTCCAGAACTGATCAAAGCTCTTTCTTATCAGTAAAAATAGACAGTAAATGTATCTTCCATTATGAACTCTACCACTAGAACATATACAGTAACATATATATTCCCCTTACTGGAAACTATGTGCTTTACTAGTGATAGTAACTGTCACGTTTGAAAGGTGTAATCTTAAGCATGTGGGAAATTTTATTTCTTAATTATCAGGAAAAATTTATTATTTAAAAATCCACTTTTTCTTCCTCTAATGCCACTCAAATATGATGTACTTCAACATGAAATATGATGTACTTCAGTATGTTTTTTATAAAAGGAATAAAAAGAACAGCTGAAAAGGATGCTTGCTGTGCAAAACTAAGCTTCCTAAATCTTAACAAACCCAACAGACTCTTACATATTCACTAGTATGCTTATCATAAGCATTTACAACTAGATAGAGAGTTGCTGCTAGATACTCCTAAGGACATCAAAGCAAACATTAAACATTACATAGCCCTCTTGTATTATTCCTGTTTTCAGAAAGACACAGAAGGTTGAACTGACAGAAGCTGTACAACGGGCTGGCAGCTGCATCAGGGACAGACAGGGCAAGAAGACTGACAGCCTCTGCAGCTGAAAGCAGGGCTGTCTGGCCATCAGAGGCTGCAACCAGCCTCGTATTTTGTACCCCGAACATCAACAGGCACTGCATTAAGCGTGCTATTCACACCTACTGCAAAAACACAGAGGTTGCTGAAAACTCAAGAGCGATAATCCTTGTTTATTCAGCAAGGCCATTTAAACTCGAAGGTGTAACACACCAAGGGCTCATCACAATTAATTGACGCATTAATTGACAAACCATTGCCTCTGGCTTGCTTGATGTCAGATGCTGATGGTTCTTACAAACTTCTTGGCTGCCCACTAGCCATTGACACCACATCCCACTGCAGCTCACAGGCTGTCCTGGGGAGACAAGTACTTTACAGAAAGATTCACCAAAGAACCTGCTTGTGTAACTTCACTGTCTCAGCCCGTCTGTCATCAAATATCACATCTAGTCCAAGGCTTCTGCAGAGGGAAAGCAGCAGGCTCCATTTGGAAATCTGAGAAGGCAAAATGGAGGCTCTACGGCAGCTAGAGACCAAGGGAGAATATTAAACACTCCATGCCTAATCGAGCATCTTTTCAAATTAGCCTGACTGCCTTATTTGCTCTATTCAGACAGAACAAAGAGCTGAAATGTTACAAAGCATCTGCAGCACTTGAGCCCAACAGGCACCCTCCCCCTCCTGCCAAGCTAGGTCATCTCTCTGTAATACTCATGCGGAAAGCAAACGCAGGCAGAATGGGTTATGAGCACCTTTTTGCTAATCTTCCACTACACGGTGCTGGTAACATCCCTCACCACATGCCAGTTTCCAGCAGAACCACTCCAAGCACAGCAACTTTCTGTGGCTATAATCCTTTATATATAAGCCTTTAAATTCAAAAACTAAGTCTTCCTTTTTGAATCTAGAACTAGTAAAGAATTTCTCACCAGATAAATCACCTGTAATTGTTACAAGACACACAAGCCTCATTTTCAAATCAAAATGGAAACAAATGTGTTTAATGTATATTTGACTCAATACAAGCCTAAGTCAATAAAAATCTAGAGCTCATAATATATAAAAGGACAGAGGCTGGAATGATCTCACAGGCCCTTTGTGGCTTTAAATTAATAATTAATAATTTTATAAAATTATTCTTCTCTGACACTTCAGTTCTCCACCCTAATATCCACACTCCTCACTAGTCAACGTATGCCTGTGCCCAAATAAAACCACTGAAACTACTGACTCAAAACAAATGGATGAACAGCACTCTCTGCTCTGCCCATCGCTGTGCACATTCCTCCCAGCCTGCAGCTGGTTCACCAAAAAGTAAGCACTGGGACTTACAGGTATCCAGAGCTCATTAATGTCTATAAATATGTAAATAGCAAATGCCAGGAGGATGGAGTCAGGCTCTTCTCGGCAACATCCAGCGATAGGACAAGGGGTAACGGGTACAAGCTGGTGCATAGGAGGTTTCAGGTAAACATAAGGAAAAACCTTTTGACGGTGAGAGTGCCAGAGCACTGGAACAGGCTACCCAGAGGGGTTGTGGAGTCTCTTTTAGAGACATTCAAAACCCGCCTGGATGCCTTCCTGTGTGACCTGAGCTAGGTGATCCTGCTCTAGCAGGGGGGCTGGACTAAATGATCTTTCAAGGTCCCTTCCAACCCTTAATGTTCTGTGATTCTGTGATAAACTGAAGCTAGTGTTTTCCAAAGAACAGCTCTAGGAACCTTCTTGCAAACAGGACAGGGAAGTGTAATGAGTTCAGTGCAAGCCCTGTTTAATTAGGGAGGTACAAGTCATTGCAGCTTATTCCACACCCCAATCACTCCTGAAGCCCCCCGCAGATCAGCGAGGCTTGTAGCAGACAGTCCTTTCCCTACGGAAGGTTTTGCAATAAGAAAAGTTAAACAGAAAAAAGTGCAAGTGGCAGAAAGGTCAAGTGTGAAGGGAATGAGAGAGTCCTTTGGAATAGCAAAATGAATTTGGGAAGAGAATGGTGTCTGTGTAAAGCAGAGTGGTTTGTTTACATTCTCCACACTGCTTGTTACATGCAGTAACAACAGCCCATATTACTCCCTGCACAGGAATTGTTTCAAGATCCCTACAGTGTATCAACCCTTTCTCAAAAGCATTGCAACATGCTTTCTGTAACTGAGGTAGACTGAGAGTTTCACATTTTCCACCGATCTGTTCACGGATTTTGATCACAGCTGCTGCACAAGGGTTGCCATGGCTTACCTGCAACTAAAGCACTTTCCTTTATAGTGTTCCTCTTAAAAAATCAGAATAAATAACATAAACCAAGCCTGGATATTTACACATTTTGAAAAATGAAGTTTCAGTGGGTCCTGTTCGTTGATGCGTTCAGGAAGACTTACTCTTTGAAAGCCATGTTTTGAAGTGTGGTTCATGAAGGAACCGTGGCAAGATGTCTCCTGACAAAGACCCTTTGAGCCCACTAGATGTTAATGTCTCCACTTTCTGTGCTTGCAGTAACAGTAGACTGTCTTCTCAGAGGAGTAAGTTGAGGGTTAAGTTGACTTGGTGAATATTTTTGAGCACTTATTCATATGAAATTAGTCTTTATATTTTAGAAATAGGAATTTTATTTCAGAAATAGATATCTCAGAAATATTTCCATTTCAGAAATAGATGGGAGAGAAGACCACACAACCTAAGCGATGTTTTCAAGAAATAAAAGCATTGATAACTTCACATCATGAAGTACATGCTAAGGAGGACTCTCCATCTCATTTCAAGTTAATCAAAGGCATATAAGAATCATTTCCAGAGAAGAATCCCAGTTTGAATTGTCTGACTTCCCAAGCTTACATTAAATCTCTGGAAATCTGATACAATATAAAGTACTAAGTGTTGTTGTAACACTACCAAATTTTGCATCTGTAAGACTGTTCTGTCATCTTAGTAAACAGAATAACATCCAGAAAAGATAGCAGCAATCTCATCCTTAATTGTTTGTGGTCCCTCAAGTTGATTGCTAACCCATGTCTGAAGTTCTTCTAGGCCCTTATGCCACATACACACTGTAAAACAGCTCTACAGTGTAAGAGTTAATTTCCTCAGGTCAGCCACAGACTGAAAGACATCCTTGGGCTGCTCTCTGAAGATACAGGTTCACTCATGGGACTAGTGCTTCAGTTCCCATGCCTGGATTCCAACAAACAGCCTCTGTTCAGAAGTTTCTCCTGCTCCCAACAGTTTCATGACATGCCTCTGGCAACCAAGACTATAACAATTTATGGATAATGTTCATGTTTTGACTCCCATTTTTGCTCCTAGTGAAAAGCCACTCAGAGAGCACCATTATGCAGGGCTCTGTGACAAACATTTCTTCTCCCACAACAGTGTCCATTCCTTTCCTTAGCAAAACGCCAGAAACTTTTAGAATAGCAAACACAAAGGAGCAGAGAAGAGGTTTTGCTGATATTGAGTGCTCTGGATCCCACTATGTTGAGGAAGGAGATTAATACAACACTTCCTCCCTCCAACACTTGGCTGGAGTCTGGGAGAGTGTTGGACAGAAAGTATTCTAGAAAGGGTAATATAATCTGCCCTGGTTTTATGCTCTCCCACAGATAACCATTGTTGGACGGTGTTGAAGATCTGATACTTGCTCTGAGCCAGTATGGCCACTGATGTTCATCACATGAGTGGCAGTTGCCATCAACTTCTCTCCTCCTTTAGGAAAGCCTGATGTGATTCCTTACCTGAAGCAACAAGCAAATATGGGAGCACTGCAAGTGTCCTTGTTCTGATCTGGGCCACTGAAATGACCGAAACATTCATTCTGGCTTTTATAGTGAACTATGACAGGAACATTACAATATCAGCTCTGCAACAGCCTGAGGGTGAAAACAGACAATGACCTCAGCATTGCAGGAAAATCCAGCAAGTGTTTGGGAACTCTGAGCATCTCCTGTTCCAATCGGCTCAGTGCAGGAACTATATATTTGTCATGTTGAAGGAAACTGAATGCTCCTGTAACTAGATAGGCAACACTTCCTCATTCCCTTTGCCTCAAAGCAGCAGAGATATTTGCTCTCCAGCTCTCTGCTTCATATCCCCATTAGAGAGCATTTTAAGCTGGGTGGTCTTGTTTGAGCCATTCCCATTAAGCCATTTAAATACTCAGTCCAGCCAACCACTGCTCTCATGGCTGTACCAGCTGGTCACAAAAAAACAACACACAAAGGCAAAGCAAAAGAAATTCTCTCCTCCCTGTGTGGAATTTAAACTTATGGATAACACACAAATGCATGAAATAACACCCCTTTAAGTGTCTCATCATAAGCATATATCTCTATGTGTGCTAACAAACACACTCTTCCACAGTGCTGCGCATTCATGCAAACTTATGAAATCACCCATCCGCACATTGACAGGTTTACTCTCACATTTGCAAAAAAACTTCACTTCCACATAGTATCACAACCCCCAACTCATAAACTTATGTAAGCAGCAATGTAGACATGCCCTCAAACACAAATTCTGCCACTTCCCTTATCTTTTTCCTCAACCTAACAGGCACATACCATTCCCATACACATCCCTAAAGATCCTTCTGAGCTACAGCCCCTGTGCAAATTTCAGACACTATGTATGTCCTGAAATGAACTAAAACGCAATGACAAACCCTGAGAAAGCAAGGAGTGTAGCTATTAGAAAGATATTAAAATACATGTATTCTCTTATAATCATAGTCATTCTTAGTTAAATCAGAAAAGACAGAAATTTGCAGAAGAACCAAAGCTAAGTAGGAACCTTGTTAAAACAGTGATGACAACTGACTGGCTTGCAGGAGAGCTCTTGGGTTGGAAGGAATTGGTAAAAACACTGCTCATCTCACTTAAAGCACATCTCACTTAATATTTACATTAATCTGATTAGGCACAGGACAGGAATATGTTAAACAAATTCACTGACATTCAGTTAGGAGGCACTGCTAATACAAAGAAGAAACAGAATATTGTAAGGGGGGACTGGATCTTCTTCAGGATCTGAAAAACAGAAATATCACGCAACATAATACTGTGCTACTTTCTGATGATGAAATGCCATAGACACATCCCTTCTCGATACTCTGTCAGCAGCAGCAGCTCTCCAGACAAGCCTGGCAGGTTGGATGCCCTCCACAGCCACCATCCCCTAGAACACTGAGGTACAGTCTGGCCTTCAGTAAGCATACCTAGCAATGGAGTATCTCCAGGCTTTCCAAGATGCTAAATTTGGCTGTTTCTGTGTCAACCTTATCCCAAAACCTGTAGCTGCATCATGTCTTCATAGATAAAAACATAACTATGCTGAAGAAGCAATAAAGGCCAAGCAAGTTTCCCTTTACAAGTTCTACAGAAGTCACATCAATCTACTACAGTGAAGCTGGGTGCCTTTTCTTCTCCTTATTTTATAGATGCACAGATAAAAAAGCCTCTGATAGCAGATAGCCTCACAAAATGCTGGACAGAAGGACCACAGGAGCTCAGTACCACAGGCTGTCTGGCAGGCCTTGGGCTGGGGAAACCACAGAGGCCCAGCACATCACTCCTTCAGGAGCCACTGCAACCCAACCAGGTATGGCACAGCATCAAGGAGACAACCCTGCATCAAGGGCACAGAGCAAGAAATAGTTATCTTCTTTGCCTACATACCAAAAAACTCTTAAAGCCAAGAGCAGGCATCATGAGCTACTGTCACCCTGCCTGGGGAAACTGAGGCAATGGTTCAATAAGTGAACACCTACAGCATGAAGGAAGAAAAAAAAGCAGCTCCAAATAATTTCTCTGGTATCTGGTCCGTATTTATTTTTTTGCCCATGATAGATCTCCTCCTTAGCATGTCCTTCTTTGTTCCTGAGCATCCTTCCTCTGGCCTGTGCATCAGCAGGACCTCCTACCATACTTCTACGTGCCATCCACAGGCAGAGGCACTCCTCCTGCTTCTATAAGCAGCACTCTGCTCATGTAGTCCAACAGCAAGCTGGTTCTCATCAGCATCAGGATTCAAAGATATCAGAACAGGAAGAGGCATCCCTGGAACCAAAGACAATCCTCATTTCATATTGTGACAGGGGCCTGAGAGAAACTAATGTGAAGAAGAGGATAGACAGAAAGGCAAGAAGCAATGGTTTTTCCATTTCCTTGCATTTTGGAGACAAGGATTTTTTTAAATTTTATTTTATTTTTTTTTATTATTATTTTTATTTTTATTTCCACTCTTTCTCAAATATATAGAAGAGCTAAAAGGATAATCTGGAGCTGGGAGCTCTTTGAAAACCAAAGGAACTGCAAAATAAATTAAAATGAGTTCAATATTTATACAGCACAGGTTTAATTAAATTAACAGGTCTGGAGATGTGCTGGGGAGATCAGCAACCTACCTTCTTCCCCTAAATCTTCTTATTCTTTGTTAGCACTGCAAAATTTGTAGCTAATTACTGAAAACTGCAGCTTCATTTAAAAAGAAAAAGGAAAAGGAAAAAGCCACCAAGTAGAAGTAATAATACCTTGCAAGGAAAAGAAAGTAAAAGAGCTCAGCCATCCTTCCCAGCATGGGTGTCATCAGGGAAATATTTGAGAGCAGCATTCATCTTTACAAAAGAAAAAGCCTCAAGTTCCTATTCTCTCTGGGAGCTACTGAAATGGGATTACTGTGCAATCTCTGATAAAACAGGGAATCTCTAGGGTTATATTCAATATCTGCAAGCAAATCTCTCTTCTAACCATCCATCCAAACAGTCAGTGCTATCACAAGTGGGAATGACATATCTGGACAATTCTTAAGTTAGAAACCCTCACTCTTCAGCTGACATCTACTGGAAAGTGATATCCTGAGACACGCATTAACTCTCCCAAAGACGTACAGACAGAGTGGAGTGTCCAAGGGCAGATCTGCTGCTTTCAGACATTATTATATTCCTCACTGTGGGGAGAAACCATGTTCCCAAGTCCAGCCCAGTGAGTGTTCTAAATGCTGAACTGGAGAGCCACATTAATACTTGTGTGTTTGCTTGCTCTCACTCTGCTCACAAACATCATGAATATTTAATTACTTCAAGCAGAGAAAATAGGCTTCTGTAACAGGCAGAAAGAGTTATACCTTCCATTGCATAACCAGTGGCTCACACAGGCAGGACATGTGCTGCAGCCACTGGGATGCCAGACAAAAAGGGAGGTTCCCATCATTTCCACGTGCAGTTTGATACGGTACTCCTGAGAACAACTATTAATCTAAGTGCCAAGACTATGGATCCTGACAGACACGAGCCAGACACTGGTGCTGAGCAGCACTGTCTAGAGAAGTAACTCTACACAGAGCTTTAGGTACTTCAGAAAATAAAAAACACAGCAACCTAATGACCTCCAGCATCAGGCAGTAGCAGAGAAATACAAACAAACAAACAAACAAACAAACAAAACCAAAAGGACTTGNTAATTTCTCTGGTATCTGGTCCGTATTTATTTTTTTGCCCATGATAGATCTCCTCCTTAGCATGTCCTTCTTTGTTCCTGAGCATCCTTCCTCTGGCCTGTGCATCAGCAGGACCTCCTACCATACTTCTACGTGCCATCCACAGGCAGAGGCACTCCTCCTGCTTCTATAAGCAGCACTCTGCTCATGTAGTCCAACAGCAAGCTGGTTCTCATCAGCATCAGGATTCAAAGATATCAGAACAGGAAGAGGCATCCCTGGAACCAAAGACAATCCTCATTTCATATTGTGACAGGGGCCTGAGAGAAACTAATGTGAAGAAGAGGATAGACAGAAAGGCAAGAAGCAATGGTTTTTCCATTTCCTTGCATTTTGGAGACAAGGATTTTTTTAAATTTTATTTTTTTTTTTATTATTATTATTTTTATTTTTATTTCCACTCTTTCTCAAATATATAGAAGAGCTAAAAGGATAATCTGGAGCTGGGAGCTCTTTGAAAACCAAAGGAACTGCAAAATAAATTAAAATGAGTTCAATATTTATACAGCACAGGTTTAATTAAATTAACAGGTCTGGAGATGTGCTGGGGAGATCAGCAACCTACCTTCTTCCCCTAAATCTTCTTATTCTTTGTTAGCACTGCAAAATTTGTAGCTAATTACTGAAAACTGCAGCTTCATTTAAAAAGAAAAAGGAAAAGGAAAAAGCCACCAAGTAGAAGTAATAATACCTTGCAAGGAAAAGAAAGTAAAAGAGCTCAGCCATCCTTCCCAGCATGGGTGTCATCAGGGAAATATTTGAGAGCAGCATTCATCTTTACAAAAGAAAAAGCCTCAAGTTCCTATTCTCTCTGGGAGCTACTGAAATGGGATTACTGTGCAATCTCTGATAAAACAGGGAATCTCTAGGGTTATATTCAATATCTGCAAGCAAATCTCTCTTCTAACCATCCATCCAAACAGTCAGTGCTATCACAAGTGGGAATGACATATCTGGACAATTCTTAAGTTAGAAACCCTCACTCTTCAGCTGACATCTACTGGAAAGTGAAATCCTGAGACAGGCATTAACTCTCCCAAAGACGTACAGAAAGAGTGGAGTGTCCAAGGGCAGATCTGCTGCTTTCAGACATTATTATATTCCTCACTGTGGGGAGAAACCATGTTCCCAAGTCCAGCCCAGTGAGTGTTCTAAATGCTGAACTGGAGAGCCACATTAATACTTGTGTGTTTGCTTGCTCTCACTCTGCTCACAAACATCATGAATATTTAATTACTTCAAGCAGAGAAAATAGGCTTCTGTAACAGGCAGAAAGAGTTATACCTTCCATTGCATAACCAGTGGCTCACACAGGCAGGACATGTGCTGCAGCCACTGGGATGCCAGACAAAAAGGGAGGTTCCCATCATTTCCACGTGCAGTTTGATACTGTACTCCTGAGAACAACTATTAATCTAAGTGCCAAGACTATGGATCCTGACAGACACGAGCCAGACACTGGTGCTGAGCAGCACTGTCTAGAGAAGTAACTCTACACAGAGCTTTAGGTACTTCAGAAAATAAAAAACACAGCAACCTAATGACCTCCAGCATCAGGCAGTAGCAGAGAAATACAAACAAACAAACAAACAAACAAACAAAACCAAAAGGACTTGGAAGATCTTTTGAGGATCTGAGCACCTGAGCAGCAACTGACACCAGGTTACATCATTTACTTTTGTGGATATAGCTCAAAATCTTATTTGCTCATGTTTATCACAAAGCTCCCAAGTAATTTTATAAGGCCCCACAGGGATCCATGGATATTTCTCCAAACATGGGGATATATGCATTTTTTTTGTAACCAAAACTCCAGACATCCTTTAACATAAAGTAAGAATATAAAACTTGTGCCAGTACCCAAGTCCTCCACAGTACAATTCATGACATCTTCATGTGTCTCAACTGTTCTTACCTTAGAGTTGAGAAAGGAAAACTCAAAGTTGTCCCTTGATACAGAATGAAATAGAATTCCCAGAACAGCATTTTGTGTAAAGCTAACTTGCGACAGTGCCTCTCTCCTTAGCTCCAGCTGAGATGATAGGAAGCGACGTGCTCAAATTCATACAGACAGTTACAGATGACATCAGGACCACAGCTAATATTTTTCAATCCTTATTCTGGCCATCAGAGAAAATCTCTTCTTGAATCTTCCCTCACAACTTTTTCTGACCCAAAATACCTATGTGCATCTTGAGTGCAAAAAGTACCTGGATCACCTGCTTGCCATGGATGTTGATATGCCACAAGTAACATCTTAGTTGTGCACAGAACTTCTAAAAGCATTTCTTAACCTTTTAATTCAAGAAGGTACAAAACTACCTTGCAGGGAGAATGAGACACAAAGCCTTGCAGATTTTTATTTACAATACCAGTTCTCTCAGATCTTCCCCTTCTAACTCCACCTCTAGGGCATGCAGCTATTTTCATGCCTCTAGCAAATAACTCATCTACCATATCAGATCTCAAAAGGCCACATGGATCACATCACCTCTGCTGTACGAGAGAGTAGAGAAGGCATTTTCCTAGACCATCACCCTTCAGAAAAAAAAAATCAAGGAGCATGGAGGATACAAAAGACAAAAGAAAGACTTCCAGTGCAAGTAATAAAGAAGAATATTGGGGAATAAGATTCAGGAACAAGAACAAAGTTCATCATTTTTCCACTGTCCATGTATTTTAGGAAATTAAAGATGGCGTTTTGATCGGCTCCAAACTAAACAAGCTACAATCAATTCCCTGCAAAGTGTCATTTGTTACCAAAACCTCCTTATACTGTCTATCAGACCAGTGCAGGTCCAGAGGACCGTGCACTACCTGGAGAAATACCAAAGAGCACAGTTATGATAAAAAGAGAGAAACAACAACAACAAAATAAAAGAAGGTATTCAAGAGAAAAGAAATGAGTAAAACCTCTCAAGCATAATTAGAAGAAAGTAGAGGCCAAGGGTAGAAAGAAGCAAAAAAAAAAGAGAATTTAAAAACAGAAATGTCTGGAGACAAGGTGGATTCAGTGGAGCCGGGGAAGCCCGCTTTGTGCCTTGCTCATAAAGGCTCCCCGCCTATCCCTTTGCTGATCTCTCTCTTTTTTTTTTTTTTGCTTTGACTATTTATTTGCAAAGATCTTGTTTTCCTTCTTGTCATCATTGTGGGTTTTTTTCTTCTTTCTCCCTCAGAGCAGCTGTCACATTTACTCAGGTCTCATGAACTGCTGTGCTGTGGGTGCATGCGATTAATTATACCGTTAGCCTTCATTAAGTCAGTGGATTGGCACTCCAGCAGAGAGGCAGCGGGACCAGAAGGAGAAGCTATTGAAAGCCATCAGGATCTGTGTCCCGCAGTTTGTGTGTATGTTGGGCATGTGAAGCTTTTGTCCTCAGAACCCTCAATATCTGCCTGGGTTTTGTATTTTGCAACAAACCACAAAGCTTCTGCCTCCTTGTGTGCAAAGCTCAGTTAATAAAAGCCCACAAACCAAAACAAACACAAGGTCCTGGAACATTTTACTACCCCAAATAACTTGCTACCGTAGCCTACTCTGTTTTGTGCGGTGGTGACAGATAAAGATCAGTGTACAGACAATAGCTTTGTTCCTGAGCATCCTTCCTCTGGCCTGTGCATCAGAGGGACCTCCTGTCATACTTCTACATGCCATCCACAGGCAAAGGCACTCCTCCTGCTTTAACATTACAGAGTTAAACTGTTCCCAGAAGGCGTTGAGTACTATCCTCTACGATCACCAACTGTGCTGTAAAGCATACAGTTAAAATTCTTCTTTTCCATACTTCACAGCAAGAAAGTATTTGGTCTTCTAACAGCCTGGGGAAGGGGACTTCACAGGAGGCAGAGGGACTCCATTCTGTTTGTGGCACAGAATTAGCCTCTCACACGCAGAAGCACAGGACATGTTCTCATGCTCAAAGAGAAAACATTTCTATTTGAACTGCATACACTCAGCTGTTGCTATCTGTCCTGATCATACCCATAACTGAGACAAAATTGTGAACAGTTTACAGAATATGGTAATTACAGCCCAAAATCTCCAAGAGTCTGCTATTAACACTGCTCTGCACAACAGTGAGGCATACAGTTCCTAAAAGTTATGACATGTCTCTGTTCTCTTTGGAGGATATCACTACAGATGCTGTTGGAGTTTCCTTCGAAAGCTCTCCAGCTCAAAACATAGAAGTTAATTTTTTTTATACTCAATTTTACTAGTCATTGATCATTCTCTCTACAAGAGAATTTGAATTTAGAAAATAGGGTAGTTAGACCAATCTAGTTATATAAACAGAGAAGCCTAAAACAAAGCAATTGTCTCCAAAGCTGTTATCATAGTTTTAGGAACCATTGAAAAAAAAAAAAAAAAGAAAAAATAAAAAATCAACCCCTAAATGAGATACCACACTTACAACTCATTCTCTGCAGTTTCAAATCTCAAAAATTTGGTTTATTGCAAATGTTAAATTTGTTATATTGCAGAAACAACTAGGAGTGCCACATCTCACATTGCCAATGCCGCACCAAATCCAGATAACTGAAGGTAATAGCCAAGGAATGTCTTAAATTACTTCAGACTAGAGTCAAGGACCCCAGAATAAGCAGAAGCCATTGACCCTATTTGGGCAAGAGGATACGAGACAGCTCTCAATGGAAGGAGCAAAAGTGACTCCAACATGGGAAGCTTTGACAGATTGAGAGACAGAGTGATCAGATAAAAGTCCAATAGAGCAGATGCTCTAAGAGGATTAGAGCAAGCGGATTAGAAGCCTTGAGAATGCAAAGATCATCAGACTCACAATTTCTCTTTAAACATAATCAGGAAGAAGTATCCCCACTCCCCCTCCCCAGTGCCAATACTCCATGTCCTTATTTACTCTCTTTCTCCCCTTCTTTTTTTCAGTATTTCTCTCTCAATCATTTTCTGTTCCCAAAAGGTGATTAATGTCATGTGATGGACCTGCATGAAGCTAAAGAGAGGAAGTTTCTAGAAATGTGG
Organism: Chloroceryle aenea; assembly: GCA_013399075.1. Lineage (NCBI taxonomy): Eukaryota > Metazoa > Chordata > Aves > Coraciiformes > Cerylidae > Chloroceryle > Chloroceryle aenea. The sequence goes on from VWZY01009105.1 coordinate 414,441, forward strand.
CAAGGTCCTCTTAGGCTAGAAGTAGCAAGAGGACTATGGAACTGGACAAGGACATCCCCAAAAAATTCAGGTCCTGATAGAAGCTGCAGTCAGGTGGGTAACAAGCAGGAATGTCAGATGCTGGAGAGAGTGCAAGTCCCAAATGGATGAGGCTACTGCCGAGAACAGAAACATAACATTTTTTCCAGATATGCTACTGTCCATAAATCTGCTGTTCCCATGACAGTTCATCTGTTTGTTAGACTCCCTTCTCCTCTCCAAGTCATTTAGAGATGGCTGAAGAGCCCACCAGCATCCACTGAAGAACTCCCATCATGTTATACAATATTCTTCTTCCGTCCCCAACCTTGAATCTGTCCAGTTTGGCCTGTACTGTCCTTATATACTGAAAGCATTTATCCACAGGATTTTTCCAATTGTCTTCTAAATGGGTTAACAGCCATAAATGTTGGGAAAAGATCACTATATCCTAAGTACCAGCACTGGATAGCTATGAAATATATCCACCAAGTACTCAAGTCTGGCATTTGCTTGTCAATAGAAACCCACAGGGATCCAAAATCACGTCATGAAACATGCTGTTCATAGCACCAGCCACACTATGGACAGCACAGAGTTAACTGAACAACTGTGCATATGCATAGGCTGAAATAAACTTAAACATAATGTTTTCCAAACAATCACGAATCAGCTCACAACAGGCAAAGTTTGTATGTCATTCAGATGCTATAAAAAAAAAGGTCAATTAATCAAATCATTTGATGCACTACATAACAATCCACCCAGTGCCACTCCAAGAAAACCATTCCATCACCAGTTTTACAGGGCCCATAAAAAAAAAAAAACAACCAAACCAAAACAACAGCCTAGAAGTGCTGACTGTTAAAATGAACCATAAAGTCAACCTACACTGACTCCATACATGTAAATATGCATGTGCACATGGATGGAAAATCACCTGTAGCTAATGCCACAGGTGGCAGACCTTCTACATACTAATCTCTAACCTCTGGAAGGGGAGGTTTCCATCAACAGCACTTCTATTTAGACACACCATACTTAGATCTGGATACCATCTCTGAACTTCTTTTGAGAGACCTCCTTATCTTTTTTAAACTCCTCTACAGTTTAGGTCACCTATGTTCTTCCTCGTGGTGTACCCTCCAGGCCACGGTCTCTCCATCTTCTCTCCTAAGACAGCTTTTTGTGCTTTGATGTTAAAAGAAAAAGCATTGTTTCTATGTTCAATAGAGGCTACAGTTTAGCTTAAGTCATAAATAACCACCAAACCTTTCTTAAAAGGAAAAAGCACTTAAGTGCCAAATGCAAAAATTGGCTTTGCCCAGGATCAGCAGCAACAGCCATCTAGCCCCAGATCTCTCTGTAGGAACCATCCCCAGATTTAGTCTCCCTAAACTGACACTGAGAACATAATTATTAGTCCCAGTAAATTAAATCCAGGTATTAGGCTGTGAGAAGGAGGAGGAAAAAAGGGGAAACTGCCTGACATAAATGGTTCTATCAAGAACTTCAGTTAAATTTATTGATACAAGTTTGCAAGCAATAGGGAAAAGTGGCACATACCTTCCCCAGCCCTGTATAGATTCTAAATAGCAAAGTAAACCAATAATGCAAGGGAGGCTATAAATCTCAGTTGGGCCTGGTGACAGGCACTGTGCAAAGGTATTAGCAAGGAAGGAGATTAACTTTGGTATTCAATCCCTTAGCCTCTCGGTTTCTTCTCCTCTTCTCTTCCTGCTCCAGGGTCAGAAACTCATTTATTTCCCCATATACATACTCTTTTCACCCTTACTTCCTACGAGTAATGCTTGATGTATGGAGTGACAGCCTGCAACACCCAAGGACCCTAAAGATGATGCATAAGGAAAAAGTGCAAGACAGCCAATGTTACTCCCAGAGAAACCTCTGCCCTAGATGCTTAGGGACTTGCTCATCTGCCCATTTTCAGGCTTCTCCATAGATTGTATCTACACAGGCCAGAGGAACTAAGGCTGCTGCTAGAGAAATGTGTTATTATATCCTTGCTTGACTCTGAAGGTAAAATACACATCAGAAGGTCTCTACAATCAGCAGGTTTAGTCTTTGTTTCTCTCTCATAGGAAGGAATTCAACTGTTTGCTACAATGATTCAAAACATACATATATCACCTCAGTTTTGCTCATCATCTCTGCTTACTCACCTCTTCACTACAGCTGCTGCTGTTTGGTCCTTCCCCACAGAATAACCAGGTGCCATGGTCTTCCTCATGGCCCCAGTGGCCTGCTATGTTTTCCTCTTTAGACCCAGCACTGGGGTTGTGTGTCTGCATGCCTGCAAACCCTAGCTGCCTATCCCCTACAATCCTTTGTGCCATCCACAGTGGATTTGCTATGACAGGCTGGACATCTGTTTGGGGCAGGAGAAATCATGCCCATTACAATTAGAGCCCTCATCCAGAGACACGTTTCTCTTCCAACACACTGAGAAAAGAGAGAAGACCCAGCTCCTACCTCTGGTGTGCATGTGCCCTCTGTCCAAGATGACTCAAAACTCCTCAGTAGCCACTGCACCGCCACACACCCCAGAACAGCCTGTATGGCACTCCAAGGGCTGGACACAGCGGCAGCATTACTCCTGCAAAGTCACAGACTGGTGAGAGGGAAGATACCTCTGCACTAACTCCTACAGCACTAGATGAAGCAGGTACAAGTAGCCACTACAGCCTTGTCCATGTCTCTCATTCTGATGGAAAAAGTTCAGTAGAGGGAAATAAAGGGAAACAAAGACAGAAACTAGAAACAGAGCAGCAAAAATAACTGGATGATGTGAAATTAAATTCAGTGCACTCATGGGGATATACAATTGTTCCCTCTGACTACCAAAGAAATTATTTCTTCTAATGGAAAAATGTAAATTAGAGATATTTTTCCTTTAAGAATAAAATCTGTGTTAAAAGCAGAGGCAAGCAGCAGCATTTTACAAGGCAGGGATGCCATGATGCTCTCAATATAAACTGCAATAGTCAATGTAAGCAGAATTTCTGAAGATATGTCTTGGTAGGGCAGCTGATGGAGGACCAGTTAGAAGAAAGTAACGGAGATCAGCATAGCAAAAGGCTGTTTGGTTTTGAACTAGAAGTCTGGAAACTGCCAATGCACCCAAACCTGACCCTCTCTTTGCACCTTTGATAATTAAGCTCTCCCCAGTCCCCCCAATCTTGAATTTAACCATTCCTGCTAATAATGCAGTTCAGGCACCAGAAAGCGGAGCACCCAGCAGCTGCTGAACTACACACTAATGTGCGAAACATCAGCAGTGCAAGCTTGCATTTAATGAACCAACATAGCCTGGCAAGCCCAGCACCGCAGAGATGAAGTAGTGCATTTGCTTATCTACATCTCTGCTGATAATCTGCTTTATATTCTCTATGGAGCTTTTATTTTTTCAGGGTGCAGTGAGGAGTAAAAGGAAAAAGAAAAAAAAAAATAAAAAAAGATTTACAAAAAGGGGGTGGAGGAAAAAAAAAAAAAACGGGGAGGGGAGAACAATGCATTTCACAGGGAGGTATGGGGTTCCCGAGCTCCACTAGCACAGTAAAAAGAATGAGACAGCAATTGGCAAACACAGGAAAAGAGCCCGACACTTTGATAATAAAAATGCTGTCTGCTATGTCCTGCTATGATGAAAGGGAAGGAAGCATCCCTGAGGCCCATCTGAACTCGTCTACTTTAACAACTGTGGCAGGAGCTGTGCTGACAGACTCCCATCTGCTGGTAGATCAAATACCACAAAAGACACATTGAAATAACCAGTTTCCATTACTAGGAGAAAGTTATATATGTGGTATACATACACACATCTCAGCGAAGGCTGGCAAGCGTGCTAGGGATTCCCCAGGAAATTATCATCTGCCCCCACTACTATTACTTTGCAGTTGTCAGATGAAGGACTTCTATACAGCTCAAGAGGGAAACTTCAATGAGCAGCAATAAATAACTCAGTGAACCATGAAACCATCCTCCTGAAGTGGGACCCTCAGAATCTATTCCTGAAACCTTGGCCATAATAATAACTGAACTTTCCTACAGCAATGTTTTGTTGTTCCATTACTCACAGGCGAGTGGAATGGCTGCAACTTGCCTGTTGCTGAACTGTCCTTCCATAAGCAGTTCATATCTACAGAGTCTCTCCACGTTGAGTAGTTAAGTCCGCCAGTACCCTGTAGCCTTCATTCACATCAGTCAGGTTAATAAATCCTTCAGAGTACAGGCCCCCCAAGACTTGTTTGATCGCTCCCTCTGAGGTATAATGCACATATAAGCTCTAAAGATTTTCCACAGGAGACCATGATAGGAGATAGGCTTGCAGAGAGTGAAGGATTCTTTATTGCCCTGTTCAAGACAGAAATCTGTGGCTGCAATTTATTGAACAGTAAGACATGCAAGAAATAAAATTTGTCCAAACACAATAAAGAGCAAATGACCCAAGCTGGGCACTTATCAAGGGAAACAAAGACTTAGTTCAACAGCTGTCACACCAGGACCAGAGTTATTACTGATGATGAAAAGCAACCAAATCCTAATTTAAAAAAAAAAAAAAAACAAAAAAAGAGAGAAAAAGAAAAATTCCTACAGAGAGGGAACAGGAGACATGGGAGAGAGAGAACAAGAGATGAACACAGGGACAAGTATTTCTTTGTCATGGGCAAAGACAGACCTGTAACAGGATGGTAATTACACACTAATAGGCTGTAAAAACAGGATCAGACAACCCCAAACATTTGACAAAACCCCAATCAGATCCCACAGTCTCTGTCAACATACTAATTGGTAGGGTCTGCTACACTGAAGCAGCAGGACTCAGTCTACAGGGTACAGGTGGGGGAAAACAGGAGGTCCATTTCTGCAGATATGCTGGTGGATCTGGCTAAGACCAGTTCCTCTCCCCGTGCCCTGGGTTTCACTGCACAGAGAGCAGGCACACAGCACTTTTTATGAAGCATTTCCTACCATAAGCAAGTAAGTCTCTTTTTCCTTAGAGAGCTAAGAATTATGACACTTCCAGGTCTTCATATCACAAGGCACTGTTTGACCTTTTTATTACCTAGTTTGTGAGCAGCAAAAGCAGAATAAATGCAGCAGACACTTGGGCTGCCTCCTCTATACAGAAGAGCAAATTAAAAACCTCACATTTATGAAAATCCCCTCTTGATAAAATGATCGAGCATCATTCCTGGGATTTTTTCACTATGTGGTAAGGTCATCTGCCAACAGGCAGGGAAAGAAGGAGATGAGCTTTCCCACAGACAATGGCTTGGCATGGCTGTCTTTCAGAAGAAGGGCTGGAGGGGCCAAGCAGCTGTGAACAAGCCTGTGCTCACTCGGGAGGGGGCACTGGTAGCACACATAACCCAGATCGTGAAACTACCAAACACCAAAATAACAGAAAACTAACATTAAATTAAAATATGAATGTATATTGTCTTGATATTCTAGTAATTTGATGACTTGTAAAATTAAATGCTTCATTCTCCTAAACTAACACAGATAAGCCCTCTGCACTTTTGTAAAGCCAAGGACATTTCCTAAACGGGGTTCTGTAGAAGTATGCACATCACTACCAGGTGCTGGGGTTTGGCTAGCAGTAAGCAAAGCAGTTTGCTGAACACAGGCATTAAGTTTTTGTCAGCTATATCAGATGCTTTACTCTGAGAAACTCTGTACAGGTTCCTTGAACAAACACTAGCACTCAGCAGTGCAAAGCTACTCCATGCTATCTCCTGCAGCCAAACCAAACAGCCTGCAGAGGACATCAGTCTGAGTACTGAGGTTCCTGCAACTGAAACATCAGCGAAAGAGACTTGGCCACAGCAAGTACATTCACTGCAGGGCCGTGATGAGCTTTCACCTTGTACAGAGATGTATCTCAGCATGCTTTTAACTGAATATGCTCAAGTTTCTGTCTCCTTCTCCGGACTCCTCCCTTGCTCCTCAACCCTTAAAGCTATGGGCTGCGAGAAGCAAGGTGTCAGGCCCAGTGAGCAACTACAATGCAGATTTCTCAGAGATCAAGTACCAAATATACATGTTTACAAAAATATATGTCCTAGAATTTGGGACTACAGACTTTTGCCTGCAAGTTGTGGTTAATACTGGACACCTTTCTAGGTTGAACTCTGTGGAGGTGCTGCTCTCTTGTGTCTTCTTCCTCTTTTTTCCAGATCTGCAAGGCCCTCGGGTGAGAATCAGTTTGTTGCTTTACACCATGGACTGCAACATTTGGGATTGGTCTGTTTGAAAAACTGGCTCATCACAGTGCTAGAGATGTGGGGATTTTTCAGACCTTGCACTAGACTAGTGATAAGTTAAGTGATCATCCATGCAGCAACTCACATTTAAGGTACAGAAGGCCAATGTCAGCTCTTCCAAGAGATTGAGATATCCTAAAGTCCCTGACAAGGTCCCAAAAGCAAGGCTGCTCTAGAAGATAACATTCTGAAGACTCATCAGTTTGCACTGCTTTCAGCAGCTCTCATTTTTCAAACTTGGCCACCAAGGACTCATCTCATCCTGAGCCTCTGACTCAGCTCGAGCAGCCCCATTTGCCCAATCTCACTCTAACCAGTTGCTCTCATCACTGCACAAGCAAATGTTACCCTCGAGAACCAAGTACAAGTCACATAGCACAAGCTGCCAATGCTCAGGAAACGTGTTGATTGTAGAGCAACGAACACACGGCCATTTAGGGGCTCAAATCTGGATACTCCCAGCCAGTCACCACTCCTGCCAATGGTGGGGTTGGCTTCTGCTCTCCCTGCTTTGTCAGCCCGATGCCCGAAAGAAAAATGAAGGGAAATGATGCGTTATCTGCTGGCAACCTCAGGTTTGCAACACAGGTGGGCAGTTCTCATTTCAACCAGTAGAGGGAAATACTGACACAAGAAAGAAAAGAAAGAAACTACAGCATTTCGTGCACTAAAATAAACAAGCAAAGGAATTAAACGTCCTGCTCTAACAGCACTGGGCACAGAGCAAAGCACTTGGATACTCCACGTGCTCATTCTATCAGAAATCCTTCCTCAGCCCGGGCCCACTTAGGGGAAGGTTACCCTGAACTAAATTTTCAGATGCTTGTTTCAGTTAAGATTTTTACTGTTCTAATTAAAACGGAAAAAGAGATTGTCTGTCATAGCAGAAATACAAAAAAAAACCCTCTGTTGTTTTTCACGAATAAAGAAACTCTTTCATCCCACCCAACATTAGGCTGCATATTTGATAAGGCCCAAAAGACCAATGTTTCATTGTTCTCCCCAGAGTAGACTGTTTGATACTGACCATTTCTTACAGGAGAAGAGAAAATATACCAACATTTAATCGCAAATGTAAGAGAACTGCCTCAGGCTTGTTAGGACCTGAAATTAACTTTCTATGACCAGAAGTGCCACATACACGGAAAGTCATCACACATTTCTAAAGCTTGTGTCATTACCATCACAAATTGTGCTCTAATAGCATCTTTTCCACAATGAGTTTCAGAAGAAAACTCCACATATTCTAAAAATATATTTTTTCCCCTATCTTATAAATAAAACTCTGCTTCTATAACCTATCCATCCCAGGACTTCAAAGTAATTTACAGATATAAATGAAGTCTCACAGAGTTTCACATTTGTTCCATTCGAGTAAACACCTTTCTCTAGAGACTGGGATGTTGCAGAACATGACATGACAGTGGGTTTCCCTGAGGTCATACCATATATCTGCAATGGAACAAAGATGAAAACTTTCTCCCTAGCTTCAGTCTTGTATTTTAACCATTTAACCATAGTGCTATTCATGTTTACTAGCACAAGAGACTTTTGTTTCTTCTCTGAAGTCCTCTGTTGTCCTCAGATAATGGAACTGGGAGATGGAGAGAAACTGCTTCTCTTCACAGTGTTCTGCTATTATGTTTATTTGCTTATAAACAAGATATTTTCTTTTTTTTTTTTTGTTTTTAATTCTATTCATTTTTCCCTTCTCCTAAACAAAAGCACACAAGACTATCTTTCCAGACTTTTTTTAAAATCAACTAATCTTCTCCATAACTATTTAGGCAAGCCAACTCCCACCATGACTGATCTCAATATTACAAAATACCATGTTACACACACTTCAGTGCTAGCTGAGAATAATCTGCCGACATCAGTGTAGAAAGGGCTGTTAAAAACAGAAAGAAACACAAGTTGTACACCTCGGGAAAGGTACTGGTGAATTTGCAGATCTTGGCCCAAATTTCCACATAGATGCTTAAGCACCTAGGGCATCGTCGGGACTTCCAATACATGGCAGCAATAAGATGATACATTTCTTCGTGGAGGAGAGTTACTTGTTCCTCTCTCTCCCTTGCAGCCAGGCATGGCCAGTTCCACAGAGCACCATCAGAGGTGTGAACTCTCTCAGTCTATCTACTCCATGCAATGGTGAGTTTTTAAGATACTTAAGATCAAGTTTATGGCAATTTTCTTCTAAGGCAGAAAAGAGAAATTAATTTAGACGTAGGGTTAGGTATAGTCATACATTGGATAGAACTCACAGTCAAGACTTAAAGCTTGTTGTCCACAGGCAGAGTTACTGCACCTCCCAGTCATACAACAGTGGCAGCCTATTGACCTTTCCTCCCTGCGTCAAGACTGAAAAAGAGCAATTTTACTACCTGTTGCCATGGATAATTTTAAAGTTATTATTATGAGAGCACAAAACCACAGGACCCTAAATGCCTGGGAACAAGGAGGTCTAGATTGCATCCCTTGTCTCACACCTACCCCAAAACCCTTGTCATGTCATCTTGACTCCTATGTCTCACTTCCAAAATGGGGATAATAACGTAATTGCCTTTCCTAATGCTGACTCTCACACTTTGAAATACTCTGGTTCATTACTAGTGACATAACATCATGCCATCAGAAAGCAGCAAGGACAGGAAGTATGTCTGTTAGACTCAGAAGAGACCACTAAGCCAGTTAAGCTAACTGCTTTTAAGGTTCGACACAAGATACTTTAAGGCATTACCACTTAGAATGCCGGAAAATTTTCTGATTACTAATACCCCTGAATCTTGCTACCCCATCTACCTCTGTGGCCAACACTTTGCCTCCAGCAGGTAACCAGTACAGGAATTTAGTGATAGCATTGCTTGTTCAAGCATGATGGGTTTCTTTATAACAAAAACAGTTGCTTATTTAAATAAGGCATTTTCCTCCTACCATATAAAAACGAATCAGCCTGCAGCATCAGCACTTTCCTTGCCAGCAAATTAAAGATCCCATAGTTAAGGCTGTAAGCATGGGGTAACTGTGCTGTCCCGTGCAAGACAGGCTGTGTAACAGCAGCAGTCTGTGCACTGCTGAGGGGGCAGGAAGCTGGGCTGGAGGAACAGCTCTGTGGCTCCCTGATCCTCTCCAAGTTGACATGCTTGGTCACTGTCACCACACAAGATGGTGCCCAACTGGGATTATCCTCATTGTCATTCCCCTGCAGCAGAAAGATGTTATTGCCCGAAAGTTTTAAATTGGAAAAGAGGGTCAGTCTGAGACCTGGAAGACATCACCACTGTGTATATGAAGAAGCTTCTCTATTGCTCAAAAGAGAAAGCAAGCAACTCCTAACACTAAGTAAGGTGACTGCAGACAACAGGCTGGATGTTGTCAGGATGCTTCCTATACACAGCTCTGCAAGTGCATTTTGATTCAAATACAGAATCCATCAACCAACCCCATGCAGGTCAGAGACACCCTTCCTTTGTAAGGCAGGGATCCTAGAATTCAAGCAGTTGCCCATCATCCTTGTGCTGCATCCCCACACAGTTGAGACACTCTGACCTTGCTCTACATTCCCAGAGTTTTCCTCTTTCCACACACACACAGCCCAGCCAGTACACCTCAGTAAACACAGACAGTACTCACCCCAACAAGCTGACCACTGTGCAGCACTCAATACCCACTACCTCCCTGGACTGGGCCATCACACCTTAGGCAAGGCAGCCCAAGCCAGCCTCCCATCCAGCACATCCCACCAGCAAAGGAGACTTCACTACAGACCCCTGCTGCAGCAGGGTAACTTGAGGGCTCTATTACAACAGTGTAATTCTATGAAAAACTTACTCATACAGCATGTTTTTTTTGTTTTTGTTTTTGTTTTGTTTTTTTATCTCTGTATGAGGCATGCTATGAACAGTTCCTAAAAAAAATACTACCATGTGTTCAATCCCAAAAGTTTACCTTTTTTTAAATACAAAAGGCAGGAGTCCTGACGGCTTTCCCATATATAATAGATGCATGTTTAATAATTTCCAAATATGTACTAGTTTGAACACTGCCCCGAATTTCAGTGCTTCCAGACAGATCATGCAATTTACGTCCTACATGTGGAATGCCTACTACTCAGACTGACAATCAGACCCACGTTTCTGACACCCAGATTCACAAACTGCCAGGTGGCTGGGGCTTACCAGGGCTACCTAATGCTAACTATAAGCATTAGCTACAAACCCGTGTTCCGAGTTTAAAGTGCAGAATGCATCTAAAACAGTGGAGGTATATAATTCTGTCTGCTTATTCCAGCTGCCACACTGAGTTTTTATTGAAGAAACAACTATGTTTACACAGCCCCCTGGATGCAAATACTGTAAGTGCTGGATATATTTCCATATTCTTTGATGTAAAGACAAAAACATAACTTTAACTACTGCAGAAAATAGATCAACAATTAAATGAACAAGGAACAAAGGATAAGTGTCCCCAGCTTAATGAAATACAGACCATAAATAAAAGTGAAAGGCTCTTCAGGTTGCTTTTGTATTATAATATTTTCTCTTCAAGCTGCCTATAAAGCCAAAAGGGACAAATGGCAGGGTGTATTTAAGCATCATGATCGATCTCCCTTTTAATTTTTAATTTCCCCGTAAATGTAACAGTGTTATCTCTAGAAATTCACTTGCTCGGGGGCATTTTTACAGTCTCCAGCTTTGCATGAATTCTCCCTAGAGATCGAAAGGTCCCTCGACTCTCATCTAGCGAACATCTGACTAAACTGCCTATTAGACAATAACGCCCTCCAGCAAGAGGGGAAAACATGGCTCTGTTCCCGTGCTGTCTTCTCCCTCCAGGGTCCCCAACACAGCGCGGACAAGACTGCAACAGCCGCCTGTTTGGAGGGAACAGTCATCAGGGGCTGAGACAGAGAGGGGGGAACACCTGCTTGACTGGGAATTTCACAACTGTTTCCTACCGTTTTAAGCTGATGGGGTTTCTTCCTCTCTAGCTATCAAGGACAACACAGACCGCTGCAGGCTTAACCCTTCAGCTCCTGTAGCCCACCATGCACTCTAGAAACTAGTAAATTCAAAGCCCTCCAAAAGGGACTGGAGATGACACAGCAAGACACAAATGTCAAACATGGCCCGAAAACACAGAAACCAGCCCTGCATTCCCAGCATTAAATGTTCTCTGGCAAACACAGCCTCACACACAAAAAAAGATCCCTGCTGGCCTCTCATCTGCCACGGTTTATGTATCAGCAGAGGAACCCAGCAGGAAAGAGTCAAAAGGTCTCACCCCATCTTTCACCATCCTGAAAAAAAAAAGAAAAGAAAAAATAAAAAAAAAAATATCAGAAAGAAATTAATATTTTCAGTAGGAGGAAAAACCCTCGCATAACTAAGGGCAACAGCAGTGAGTTTTCCACAGTGCTATCGCACTCGGTAGCTGTGCTGTGCTTAGGGATTTATCTGCCAGCAATTCCAGCACTTGCGTCCCAAACCGCACTTACCATCACCATTCCTGAGCAATCTTGTGCTGGGTGCATTCACTCCTTGTGCAGCTATGCACTTTCCTTCACCCTCCTGAAGAGAACTGCTCCCCCTGAGAAGCTTCAAAGATAAAGCTTCAGAATTCCGCTTTTTTTTTTTTTTTTCCTCTGCCCTACCTTGCTGGAGACCATCCAGGATTTACAGTTCAGGGGCCGAATTCTTCTCTCTACAGTAACAGCAGTGAAGCTAAAGGAATAAGACCCACAGAAATGAGCTCAGAATCTAGCCACTAGTTTTCTGTGGTGCCCTGGATCAGCCAGGGACATGAATGCTGCGTGGAGAGTTGCTTTGCTCACGGGAAAGAAAAAGAGTGTGCTTCATGCAGCAGGAGCATCTCTGGCTGGTATTCTCCAAAACAAATAATACTGGGGACAAAAGAAGCATGCCCTTACACTGTTCTTGCAGATGTGCATTTGCACATCTTTCCAACACAACCTTCTACTGAGGTCCACAAAAAGTAAAGTATTTAAGACATTTCAAACTTAAAGCAAAATGTATATGGATTACAACACAGCAATGTGGAACTGAACTGGCAGTGAAACAGACTGACTGGATCAGTTAGAGTTATTTTATATCCAATTTCAATTATTCTGCTATGGAAGGAGGTGAAGGTCACAGTACAATTTAGTGGCAGGGCTGCAGATGGATCCCAGGTGACTGACAATTAACCCCTACTCCCCTCCAGCCCTGGCCTATCTCTTAACTACCAAACAGCACAGGAGTCTCTTATCAGCAAATAACAGATGCAAGTGGGTCTTCAGGATGGAAAAAGGAGAAAAAGAGGGTCACCAGGTTCTGAGGGGGATGAGAGGTTGCTGGGAACATCACTTTTCACTATTTACTATTCTTATTTTTCATTAGATTACACTGACAAAATATACTTGGTTATTATGCAAAAAGGCACCAAGAGACACAAAAAAGTCAAATTAATTCCTGATTTATCAACAGAAAATGCAATAACCATAAGGGGAAATCAGCATATTGCTCATGTACTAAATGATCACTTCCTAAACAAAACTGGGAATAAATCCAGGAACAAAGAATAAATGCAGAAGGGCTGTGGTTGTAGTGCTATCTTGTCCACAAAGAGGTATTATGGAGAGCACTATTAATTCAGTCACCCGTAGGAATAACTGTACCACTGCTAACAAAGAGTGCTTAGACTCGCCTTATAGCAGGGCTAAAACAGACCAAAGGTTTTCACAACATCAACAAGAATTTTGTATGTACATACAGGGGAGCCCCCCTTATTGCTCAAAGGAGACCTTATCACTCTACAGCTACCTGAAATGAGGTTGCAGTGAGGTGAGTGATGGATGGTCTGTTCTTTCAGGCAACAAGTGATAAACCAAAAGAAAATGGCTTCAAGTTGCACCAGGTGATGTTTGGGTTGCACATAGGAAAAACTTCACTGAAAGGGTTGTAAAGCAGTGGAATGGGCTGCCCAGGGAGGTGGTGGAATCACCATCCCTGGAGGTATTTAAAAGACATGTAGTTGCTAAGGGACATAGTTTAGTGGTGCGAGTGGCAGTGTTAGGTTAATGGTTGGACTAGATGTTCTTAAAGGTCTTTTCCAACCAAAATGATTCTATGATTCTACATATGTGTGTGAGTGTAATGTTTTTAACATCCCATAGCGTCCTCTGCTTCACTAGTCCTCCACCCTCTCACATCTCCATACGTGAATTAGAATCCTGTTCTCATCCCTTCTGTTATTCCATGCTTGACTTCTGAGCACAGATCTACTGCAGGGACCATTCAGTGCTACACTGAGTGCTGAGCCACGACAAACTACTATCACAGATCACAGATGAGGTAACTGAAGGCTGGGTAAGATGCAGAGGGATATGGGAAAAGCAGTTAGCTCTTACAGCTGAAAGACGGGATGAAGGAAGTTGTGACTGAAATAAGCTGTTGCTCAAGGCTAAAGAAACAGGAACTGTGGCAGTCTGACTTCTGTCAGCTACAGGAAGGCTGTCACACCGTAAGGATACACAGACTAGAAAGTGTTCAGATATGGCCTTTGATGAAACACTGCTTAATGCACAAACCAAACATGCAATGCTAACTGGAGCAACTTAGCAGATGGGGAAAGTTATGAAGAAAGACGTGACAGAAGATTAATAACCGACAAGAAAGCACATAGAAACAGCTATACTGTATACAAAGGAAGGTAGTAATATAAGGTAGCATAGAAAAAGTATAAAGTAAAGCCCAGTTCATGGACATAGGAGCTGGAAACACAGCTTAAAAATAATGTGCTACCAGTGCAGTGCTGGTGTATTTGTGATTTGCCATAATGACTAATGAAAAAAAGAAGTGTCAAATCCAACATGGAATCACATCTATGGTTAAAAGTAACTTTGATAGGACAAGACAGCTGGTTCAGAAGAAAGAGGGAGCCCAGCAGCAAAAAAAAACATTGATACATTCTCAAATTATATCTGCAACACTTCCAATCAAGAAGTAAACTGGATGAAACATCAAGTATAGGGTGGCAACGCCATGAGCACAGCCATATCTTTCTGGAAAAAATCCTCTAGTGTCTACCATTAAAAGAAAGGAATAACCCTCTCAGGCATGAAGCTAAGCTTCTACTTTAGGAAGGCAAAGAAACCTGAAGTTTGGATTATAGAGAAGCAGCAAGTGTCAATCTATGTACAATTAGTTACAGACTTCATCTGAAAAAAATCCCCATGTAATGTGAACACGTAACTGTGTTCTGCAAATATGGTATCAAATGCCAGACAGGGGTGCATAAATCCTAACATTTATTAATATCATTAATAGTGATATTGAACAGTACCAGTCCTGATACAGACACCTGGGAGACACCATGTTACTGATTGTTTGAACACTGAGGCACTGACTGCAACTCTTGGGATGCGATCATCCAGACAGTTCCATATCCATTGCACTGTCCATCTATCAAATCCATATTCACTGCCTCACAGTGACTAAAAAACTTTCTAAACTAAATCAGGAAAAAAAGGCAACCATAAGTTTTGCAAAACTCTGATTAATATCTCATATTTGAGAATAATATACAACTGAGATAATCCCATCAGGCAAAAGTCATTTGGGCCACATTTGCAGTGATCTAATCTACTTCACTTTCTTTGAAAGACATTAAAATTAAAGAGATACAAAGCATCAAGGGAAATCCACCTGGGCATCAACTCCACCACTGTTCTCCTCTCTCTAGGTCCCCTCAATAGCCCTTAATCCCCCACCCAGACTCCACAACCCCTCCTCAGACCACATCTCCAGCAGCACTGAATGCAATTACTGTAATTGATGTGCTGCTTTTGTTAAGACCATGGTATCAATAAACGGGAGTAAAACAAGCTGCTAAGGAAGATGCAGGAAATTTATTAGAATGGATGCATGCAGTGGCTGGCATAATAACTGTTGATGGCCAATTCATAAATCACAGTGGGACTCTTGGAGACTTGTAACTCCCAGGCGGCTTCCCTCGTAAAACAACAGTATAAAGAAACAAATGAGACTGCTGTTAAAGCCAGTGCAAAACCTTTCCTATGCCAGTCACAGCCTCAAAAGCTAACAAGGATCCATTAGTCTAAGCAGCTAAAAATCTGTCTGGAAATGTCAGACAACAAGCTCCAACACCTTATTTTCCAAAAAGTAGTAAGTCACACCTTGGATACGCTCTTGGACCTCTCAAGGCCTGCACTTTTAAGAGAGTCCAGTGACTCAGAAACAACCCAGTACTCACCAAAGGTCACCCAGCATTTCAGAAGCACTTGGTCCTTGCAACAGTATCACACCTAGCCAGCACATTGAGACTGCTGGAGCTCGATGCGGCAGCCCAGGGCCACAGAGGGAGCTACCACAGCAAATGGCAGCCCCGCAGGCCCTGGCATCAGTGTGATTGTGTGTAGGCTGTGGCAAAAGACTCAAAAGCACAACCGTGTGGCTGAGCAACAGAGCCAGCCAAAAGTTATCCTGCTCTCAAGACAGTAGGCCACACAGAAGCAGGTCCGCATCATCCTCTGCTACGCTAACCATGCAGCTTGGCAGGCACAGTCTTTCCAGCAGGCCAGAAGCAGAAATGCTGCATTGTCTCAGTTGCCCCATCTTCTCCCCAGGGCAGACACAACAGTCTTGTTACTTGCCTCTGTCCCCAGTACCCTCTAAAATGGAATCATCAGCATGGTGGTGCCCTGGGCCATTCCCTCTGGCTATCACAAACCCCCAGGACGTGCAGGGTCCCTGGCCACAAGATGCTGGTAACCAACTATCCCATGCCTGTCATATGTATGAATGGGCAATGTGTGGCATTAGTACGTGCTCCTGGCTGAACTGGTCCATGGAGTACGTACCTGTTCTGCATCCCCTTTCTCCCATATCCTTATCTGTGGAGTCTGATCCATGTCAGTAGTGATGAGAATGTAAGGACAGGAACAGAAAGGGGCTTACAGATGACAAATGTTCCATGTAAATTTTTAACGGCAATGAACGTGTTTTATTTCTATGATGATATACTAATGTCCTCATAAGTATACAGACTGGCCTGAGGCATCATTCCATTGTATGAGAGGTTGTTGCTGCTTGGGACTGGGAGTGATAAATAGCACCTCCTGTGCAAGGGAATCAGGAGACTTCTTGTTATGCAAACAATTTACCCTTTAGGGCACAGCACTGCTTTAGGACCAGGACTACACACTGCAGCTTTACAAGCTGTAACTGCTACACCCCACTTCAAAGCCTTCTCTCCCTGGGGTACCACCAGGAATACCTATAGGCTCCGTGCTGCAGGTTGAGGCTATCACGGCCAAATCTCATTTCAGTCTCTAATCCCAGGCCAGTCTCCTCCCTGAGGGGTCCATCTCATACACTACTATTATGGCTGGCTGGCCCCAAGAGGGCTGTGCAAGTATTTCTCACTGTGCAACACTCTTCACTGTATCACCAAACATTGCATTACCCAGCAAGACATAAAATCACTCAGGGATGCCTGTTTCTCCAGCATGTGTTATAACAATGCTACCTTTTGGCACTTACTCTACACCTTTCATTTAGGAATCTCAGAATGCCTTTTAGCAGCATCATTATCCTCACATCCATATGTAATGAAATAACTCACGTAAGTCGAAAAAAATGTAAGTCACAAAGCAGGAATGGGAAAGAGACTCTTCAGTAGCTTCACAGTCTGGATCCACTAGATCATTCCTCAATATATTTTACAGACAAGAAGAATTAACAAGGTGCATGCTCTGAAGATCTCACAGCATTTGAACACTGTAAACTTAATCCAGTTTTATAAACCATTACCCATGGAACTGAGGCACAGGGGTGGCAACTAACTTGGTGAAGGTGTCAGTATCATTTCGTTTACAAACACATCAAGTGTAGTGAGGAGACAGCTCAGTTTGGAAGACAAGGGTTGCTCAGCTTGCTTCCTTGCAAATGCAGAATCCTTTGTACCTTGGGCCTTCTAAGATAACAAGAGGAGAGGGGATGTTGAGACACCAAAAGGCAGAATAATTAGCGATTGTCTTGTGAGCCTTAGCTCATCTTGCATGGCCTGTAGGTAAGAACTCACTGTTAACAAGAGGGGCTACCAGACACAGGCCGGACCATACCAGTTCTCCCACCACATCCCTTACGTGAGAGGCTTTTATTGTTTGAGTTTAAGTAGTATCTGTTAGGAAATACTAGGCCACTTCACCAAGAGATTTCCACCTTTTGTTAAGGCAAGAGCAATAGGCAACAATCACAACAGAAATATCAAGAAAAGGGCCACAGTAAAGAATGATGCATATATACTGACAGGAAAAAAAAGTTGATGGCACGGGGTCCCTCTCAGGCAGTTCGTACCTGACATTGCACAATGAGCACATGCTGCACACTCCTGAGTTACAGTGTAAAACTCTGATGTAAAAGCTGAGGCTCCAGAGAGAGTGGCTGCAACTGTTGTGCATATCATACAGCCTTGAACATGCAATAAATACCCAAGTCAAACTGTAATAGATTTGATCAGGCTTTAAACTGCTCACTTTTTAAAACCACCTGATTCAACTTTAATTCTAATCTCTCAGGTTTTGGGTTTTGGTGGTTTTTTTTTGTTTGTTTGTTTTTTTTGTGTGTGTGTGTGTGTGGTTTGTTTTTTTTTTTCTTTCCATGCTGCTAGCTTTGATGTTGAAAGCAAAGGAATAAGGGTTTCCAGTACCACTGCCATCAAGGTAATAGATATGATAGACTCAGGCTTACCACTGACTAGGTTATTGATTAAAATATGTCAGCAGATGCTTTGGAAAGGCTACCAGAGGCTTCAAACATTAAAAAAAATAAAAAAATAAAAAAAAATTACATGTATTTCACTCCCAGAAGTGTATTTCAAAAGACTGAAGGTCAATTATCCCAGCAATTTACGGCCAGTCTCAACAATCTGGCTTGATTAGAGACTATAATACAATAGGGGAGCTCTCCTCTCTCAGTCCATCCCGTCCCCCGCACCCCCTTCTTTAGCAACAGGTTTGACTGTAAGAAACAGCAGAAAGATATAGGGCACCTATATCGCTGAATAAAGTGGCAAACAAGCATTTGTCAGTGGATTTTGGCAAGTGCAGACATAGAGAACATATGCTAACCAGCAAGCATTGCAGGAGGGTTTAAAAGCCTGAAAGACTGGGTTGGCAAACACATCAACAAAGAGGAGATGGCAAACTTTAATCAAGGAGGTCATTTGCCTAGTGGGGATTATCAGTTATTGGAGGAAGATGCACACAGATCTGGCAGTTGGAAGGTGGATTCATATGGAAAAATTGATAGGTTTGCATAATCTGTTTATCCCTCACCATGTCCCTTTTTCCTTCAGCACTGACCTGCCAAAGTCATGATGCTTACTCTCCCCCGGCCCTGCCACTTCAGCTAGAATGCAGACCCTTGCTGCTCTTCTGCTTCCACCATGCTGTGCCACACACATAGCCTGATACCATCTTATTGGAACTATTCTAGTTTTTCCAACTAACTGTTTTAACTGCTCACAAGGCAGGTAGTGACATCCTGGATGGGTAAAGCAAGGCTGCCAGTCTGCTCTCACCAGCAGTTGGGTACACTGAAAGGTTGTGAGCTGGTATGCTACTTGCATCCAAGGTGTTCTAACTGGGCTGGTATCTTCCTGCAGCCCAAGAAAAGCATTCTCATGCACCCATGTAAACCTTAAAAAGACCAAAACGTGCCTGTGGTACAAGTGCTTTGTCTGATGATTACTGCACAATGCACACACATAAAGCCTTCCCAACCAACAGGACTGCAAGCCCATTTGGCACGCCTCTACCTGCCCGTTGCCATTACTCATCACCAAAGGGTGATGAGTATTTTCTGTTCATTCCTTCCTTTCATAGGTTATCAACTGCTCATTTCTTCTCTCTTCTGTGCAAAGAACTACAAAATCTTTCTGACCCAAAGAACAATGATGTTTTGTTTCAAATTATTTTAAGCTTCCATTCCCCCAAATGCACAAAGCTGGTTTCCTCCCACAGGGGAGCAGAAGGGGTTAAAAGCCCACCCTCATTTTCCTTGATGGAGGACATCCAGCCATGACCCTGTCTGAGTGGCAGACACATAGGAAGTGGATTATCAATAACTCTTTTTTCTAACTTCTTTCACCCTCCCTCCATACAATGTCAATGAACTGGAAAATGAAAGGAATAATGCAGGTTTAAGAGGGCAATAATTAGGTCACAGCTGATCTCAGCTTGGATCAGCTGACAGCTGGTGCCTATCTTGCCCTAGTGAGCAGGGGGGCTTTCAGGACTCCCAGGGTTAGGCCAGCCTCCCCTTCTCTCTCCGCTCTACCTCTTTGTTCCCAGATTCCTGAAAAGCAAAAATCGACAACTGTAATGCAAATCTACTTGGTTTCCATCCACAGGAGTTTACAGTGAAAAATTACTTTGCGAAAAATTACTTTGCTTGCTTTCATCCTAAATTACCTTAAATCCTCTTTCTTGCTGCCTCCCTACCACTGTGCCAGACCAGCACCACACTCAAGTTACTGCTCCCATGCTGTCCCCTTCCTCCCCCAACTCTGTCCTGCCCACTCCTGAACATAATCTCAATGTTTGCTTGTTTTAGCTTCCATAATCCTGTTGTCTTGCAAATCTCCTCACCATAATCCTGCTTTTGTCTGTCAATACAATTTGTTTGCTGTGGGGAGAGGAAGGGAGGTGAAACATTGATGGGAATGGAGAAAGCCTTTGCTGCTGGTTTGCAAGGCTCTACCCATTTTCAAATACACTCTGGGAGGTTTGGCACTGCTGTCCACTCAGCATCTGAGAGGGGGGTCACAGTTTCCAAGAGTAAGAGTTTTCTGGGTCAAACCAGTGGCTGCTGCCGAATTAATAGCATGGTAGCAAGGAAGTGTTGTTGTATGTGCCTGCACATGCAAGAGGGAGAGGAAGAAGCTGCGCTCTCCTCGATGCAGGGTGTATAGTCATCTTTACCTGTGCAAAGCAGAGATAGAAGCCAAGGAGTGGAGCACTGTAGTAGGCAGTGACACGTAAGGACTAAAGAACAAAGCCTGTATCACTTGCACACTAACACAATGGTGATGGGCAGACAAACAAACTGGTAATTGATTGGTAGGAGCTGTGGCAATTTTGTGTGTTTGCATGAATAAAGAATCAGCTTAATCAGACTAATTCCTTCCAGTCAAAACACAGCATGGGCTCCAGAACTCACAGCAAAATTCTGCTGCACCAGCCAAGTTTCACACCAGAACAAAGGGGCTATGAATTCCACACAATTTGGATGCAAAACTGAGAGTCAGGCCAAATGCCCAGAAAACACTTCTGAATTCAGACAACCAACCACTGTGAAAAAGGACAACAAATCATGAAACTAGGCAATGATGATCGTATGACTTTGGGTTTGTTTGCAAACATTTCAAAGAGAGATACGGTAGCTAAGTGAGATGCACCTCAGGTCTCCTGAAGCAGATAGGAAAAGAGAGGGGTGCCTGCCATTCCAGGAGGGAAGGAAAAATCAAAAGCAATGCTTTCGAGAGATTAAGAAAAGCATAATTTTCCTCATGTCAGCTCTCTACCTCAGGTCTCCTACTAGGAAAGGAAGTATTAAAATGTTGCACTGAGAATATTCCTTCCCCAAGGGAAGTGTGGCTTAAGCTCTTTGCAGAGAAAAAGGATTTTTGGACTTACACTGAGCTAAGCTTGAGACCCAAGCACTTGAGATGCTCAAAGCATAGTCAGATCAAGTTGCAGACACTGTTCATCCTACACTTCCCATTGCAAGTCTTGCTCTATTAAATGTTTTTGTCCATTTTTTCCCAAAGTTTATCACCTGAAAAAGTGCATTCTGGGAAGAATCACTCAAGTTAGTAGTTTTCACTACTATTTATGTAACATTGGGATTTCAGTCTATAAGGTTTGTTTGGAATATTAAGGGTTAAGTCAATTAACTATAGAGTTCACTGGAGATGAACCTGCCTTAAAATCATTGGAGATTTTAGGGCAGAATAAATACTCAGAACTCATAAATCAAACCAACCATCAAGGGCCAGGAAGCATTATTAAAAAAACCCTTCTGCATTCTTAAAGCAACATGGAGGGGAGTCCCAGAATAAACGCTGCTAAAGCAGGAAGATTATATATAAGAAAGACAGTAAAGACTCTAGGGAAGGCATTTCATGAAGAAGTTTATAAACTTACAGGAGCACAATACAAGAGGATATTCATACTATGGAAATTCACAACTCAAACCAGCACTTCATAACCAGGGTTTGCACAAAGGGGATGANGCTTGTGACACCAGATGTAAGCAAATCCAATAGTGCAGGAGTAGCCCCTTCCTACAGTAGTTTTAGTATCAGGAACATGCTGATACTGAAACTGTGGGAGACTCCTTCCTCTTCCTTGACCCTGTTGTTGCCCTTCAGATTAATATATACACTCTTATTTCTCTAATAACTCTGCCCACCAAGGCTCTGAGATGTAACATAGCTTTTATCGGCAACTTTATCCCACTTTGATCCACCTGTCCTCACCTACCCAGGGCTGAGTTTCTGGCATTTATAATCTCACAGAAGTGTATCACACTCCATGTAATTTCTGAACAGTCATCATCTAAGGTTACGCAGATAGATGTTTTCTGTCTTGAATCAAATGGAGTATTTCCAGACAAGTCACAATATTTTGCATTTATTTGCTTCAAAATTTGGTATAGATTTTGCCACCTCCTGCAGCAGGTCAGCCAGTTTTATTAAGCCCATTGCAGAGATAAGGAACCTTAGGCACAGAGCAGGGAAACATCTTTTCCTCTAGGTGTGGTAGAGCCGGTAACTAGGTGATAAGGAACTAAATGATCCTGGTTAGTGGTTTCTATTGCAACCTATAAGGATCCCTGTATACACTCTTGAAACTTGCAATTTTAAACACTGTCACTCAGAAGGAACATTTTCCCCAAAGCTAATTTGCTTTATGACAAGAAATACCACTCCCTCTGCACCCCAGAAGAGGAATCACGGGTGCCCCACAGGATACCGCTCCATGCAGCCATAATGGCCTTGACATCTTGTCTAGATGGTTGTACATGCAGAGGTAGCAATGCCATGAAAAACAACCTGCTGAAGCCGAGGCTTCCTATACTGGATGGCACATAAAGTATACTGCAAGGGACCTTTTTTTTTTTTTTTTTTAAAGAGGAGCAGCTCTTAATCTATATTTATTTAATATTTGGGATCCTCGTACTGGCTTATTGAGTGCCATCCTATCCACAGAAGATCTGTAAACCTGCACAGCCAGCCTCCTATCCCCTCATACTTTACAACCTCATTCCTACCACCCGGGATTACAAGACAAGAAATCTGTCTAGTTTTGAAGTGTGAGGAAACTCGGCTTCTCTCCTCCACTTCTTCCCCCCAACATGGCCACATCTCCCGTAGTAGAAGCTTGGGTGTTTCAGAGGGGCAGGCATAACATCCCCCCATGGTCAGAAGCAAAGTCAAAGTAAAGCCATGAGACAGTGAGTGTTTTGAGGAACTTGCCATTCCTTCCCTGCCACTCAAAAATATGTTAGTAAAGGAAGAAAGGTGGTGAAGTTTGAATGTGGGATCATTCTGCAGACACTCGATTAGGTGACACTTACTCTTTAGCCCTTCAAGCTCAGGTACACACTACTGAACTCAAGAAGCTGGGACTAGTACATTCTGCCCAATCTCACACTGATGCTGAAGAAAAGGGATAATTTGTACTTCTGTAAGAATCCACCAGAGTAGGGGGAATGAGGCATTTTGAAATTGGTATAAAGCTTCAATATCACTGAATACAGTCTTTGCCATCTGCTGTGAGACAAAGTAGCTGCTCAGCTACAGTATGTAAGAGATCACAGTGCAGCAGAGAAGGGTTCTGCATAGAGCAGAGAAAAAGGGCAGGAGGTGCTAAAGGTACAGTTTTGGCCAGGACAGAAAAGCAAGTAATTGCTGTTAAAGAAATGGTGATGTTTAAGTCAAAGAGCTCAGTTTTATATCCAGGCTGAAAGCAAGGTGTATGATTTCTGCCTCTGATACTTTATTGGATGGTGTATGTGGAAATCAGTTTTGCCTTGACTTTTGACAGATGCATTTTCAAGACTCAGAAATGGCAAAGCTCTCAATTCTGGAACGGCAATATTTATGATCAGAACAGGGTCTAATGTTAGATTACACAAAATCCAAGAGGTGCGTCATGATTTGTTTTAACAATTCATGTACCGAAGTTTACTTGTGGGACTGTTTCACAACTGCTGACACCTCTGACTAAAACAATCTCCACTGTATCATTGTAGCTCATGACTTTTTAGTTCAGAAGATGTGATGCTGAAACCCTGTAAATACCTCAGCAGAAGCTGCTTCAGGTTCACTGCTGCATTAGACAGGATATAATTTGCTCTGTAATCCACTTAACTGGGACATGCTTCCCCAAGGAAGCATGTTTACCTACGGGATTCCACAAGGAACTGATTTAAGCCAGCAATACTTAACAGCAATAACTACTGTTTAACGGAGACATAAATTCTGCTCAATGAGGACAAACTGCTTCTGTTAAGGGTATTTTGCTAAGACCTGTCACTGCATAATGTTAACTCAAGACTTCATCAGGCTTACATTAGTAAAGCACCTTTCTAATTGGGCCAAGCAGTTGCTGCAGGTGCAGCATTCAAGCCCTCAGTTGTGCTAAGACTATACAAGATGCATTAAAGTAGACAAGGATGTCAGGTGGCCAAACAGCTCCCAGAAATGAATTCTAATAATCTTTATCCCATTAGCCCCCATTCTACTTCCCTGAAATGAGTGGCAGCTCAGGCATTTGCTTCAACAAGGGGAAGCTAAGCTTTTATTGTCCTGTATTTAACTCCTGCTCCCTTTTGAGACAGAAGAGATACTGAGATGGTTTTAGTAAGTGTACATTACAATAATGATGCCATCAATATTGCTGGGAATTTCTTCCTTCTGCACAGCAGTGAAGTTGAAATTTGTCCTGAATTCTCTGTCGTGCCATTTATGTTGGGGCACCTCTTATCCAACTGGAAGACTGCCAGTGGAAACAGCAATGATGATCTGGACTGTGATGCCCTACCCTTATCTTACGAATCCCAAAGTGAGCAAAGAGAAAAAGACAAATGTAATTAGGAGACCCGCAACATACCCGAGAAAGTGGCTTTGGGTGTGGGGGAAAATTAACAAGCTAGTACACAGCTAGTGCTGATGCAAATAGTGTTCCACTCTTCGCTTTTTCATTGTTTTTTCTGCACTAGTTCACAACCACTGTAACATCAAGTCAAGCTTCCATATGCTTCATTTACTGACAGTAATTAATTTCAGCCTCTTGCTACACACACATACACGTTCATTTTATCTGACAAGCAAGGAATGAAAAAAGTCAATTCTCACAAAAAGAATACAGGGCAGCTATCAGAGGCTCTCTCCTTAGCAAAGAAAATCTAATTAGTGCATCTGCTGGACCACAGATGCCTTTCTTACACTCTGCTCTTCACCTTGCACCCCCTGCCCCATCTCAGATCTCTTGTTTCTCCCAGGCCTCCACCCACACCAGAGAACAGGTTTCAATAAAAAGACTTTATTCTAGATGAGAAAGGACAAACTGGCTAGAGGAATGTCTGGACAATTTTCTCCCTGTCCAAAAAAATGAATCCATTAATGACCGAGAGGAGAGGAATAAATGCATTATGAGGCTTAGCAAATCAGTCAGAGAAGCACAGACTCTACCCTCCTGCTCCTTCTTGCTCACTGATAGTTTAGGCCACAGCAGTAGTGCCAGGAAATAAAAGATAAATAAGAGATAATACCAGGTAATGGATCCCACTTTAAAATACTTCCTTTTGTTTGAAGTTTTTTTGTCTGAAATCCTCGTTTTGCTCACTTGCTCTCAGACCTTCTGCCAGCTGCTGCTCCGTTAGTTATTCTGTCTGTATTGTTTATGGACTGTTCTCTAATTCAGTATTTACGACACAGGGTAACTGTATTTTTAATTGTCCAGCATGTCTCAGTATCAAGGTGGAAACCAGAAGTAACCATAACTTGGGGGCTGGACTAGGTGACCTCTAGAGGTCCCTTCCAATGCAGACATTTCTACAATTCTATGATAATTCAGAAAAATCATTAACAGTGACAGAAGATCACAAACTAAGTAATCATTTGAAATCCAGGCAATGCTGCTACAGAACAGAAGTCACCATTACCTGATTAAAGCTCATCTTCAACAAAAATCCAATGTCTAAGATGTATATCAGAAATTAGACAGGAAACAAAAGAGATTTTAAAAAACCCAATTTGCATCAAGCACTGCTACTCCATGGAAAATCACACAGGTAGAAAATACAGATCTGAAAAGTCCCAAGGTGACATCATGATTCCTTGATTAATCCACAGATGAGACAGCTAACAAAATAATAAATATTTTAACTTGAAATTCTCACAGAGAACAAAGAAACTCGAACTTGCTGACATGTACTTGCTGATGCCATTCCCAATGAGTGAAGAAAGGGACATGTGCATGAAGAAGGGTCTGAAGTCTGAAATACACTGTCTTAACAGATAAAATAGGAACCAAATCCATTTCCCATCTCCTGCCAGGCACTAGTTTGTATGGGTCACTTTCTGTTGAGGGAAGAGGTGGTGCAGCTTGAATTGTTTTTTAGGCATATTGCTTTCCACTTGCTTGACCTTTACGTACCAGCAAATCTACGCCTTTTTTACTCTTTGCAGGTTTTTTGCACTCTCACTGCCATCTGGTGAAAGTCCTCTCTGCCCTCCATGAGACATGTCCAGATTTCTTCTCACACTAAATGCATCCAGTTGTAACAGCAAACAGCTTTGTCTATCTCATTCCAAGTAGTCTTCTTAAGACATCTGAAAAATAATTCATCTGAAAAGTCCTCTTTTTCCCTGAACAGGTAAAGAAACAAGCCTAGAATGCCTTTAACCAAATTTCACCACCTAATGCTTACTTTAGATGCTTTGGTTCAGAGTTATCCAATATAAGACAGCTGGTAGGACTCAATTTTCACAGCACTCTCAACAGGAAAAAAAAAAAAAAAAAAAAAAAAAAAAAAAAAAAAAAAAAAAAAAAGAAGTATTAAAGTCATGCAGGAATCAAAGATTAAGCTCAAACTAAATATCCAGTCACTGACTGCTTTTAGTCACTGACTGCTTTTAGTCTGAGGTCTGACAAAGTCTGAGGAGAAACTAGGAAATTAGGAGAAAAGTTCAAGAGTGCTGAAGTCCTCATTAATCACATCTACAAAGACCATCCATTTTCTTGAGATACCTCCCATTTCCCGCATTCTGCCCAACATTTTGAATTAACACAGCAGCTTCTATGGAATTTAACCTGTAGAAATGACACTGTATACACGAACTTACTCTCCAATTCATACTTGACCATCTTGTTAAGAAACATAATTCATCAATCAACAGTTTAAGACATAACAACCCATCCTTTCATGAGCACAGCAGCAGGGAAGTGAGAAACAGAACATAAGCAACTGTTCATCCAACAGAGGTTAAATATGTCCACCTGAGCCATGCACATAGCAATACAAAACCAGTTGGGTAGCATGTGATAGTCAAGAGAAAACGTATGGCCCTTTTCTGGGGGAAACCACACAGAATAGCTCGTCCATGTGCATTCACCTGTCCTTTTTCTACTACTAGATGCATAAGATGAAAATGCTTTTAGTTGACGCGTCTTTTAGCTCCACATTCCAGTTTGAACAAAAATGTCCTTCTTACCTGCAGAGCAAATGGTGATAATGCAAGGACCAAAGGCAGGAGCTGACTTAAGACAGAACTCCCTGACCCTCTCCTAGAAAACACCCATCAAGAAACACCTGAACCTTGATGAAACAAAATTGCCACACTTTTCCTACTTAGTCAAATGAGAGCAGCAGTCATCGACTCTTGTAGCTGGATCTTCTCATCATCATTAAGTTTTCTACAGAATCTACTGTACTGCAGTAGCTGGCCATGCTGGTAAGAGGTCTTAAGTGGCTGGTAGTGCAGATTTATCCTAGCTATGCAGGATCAAAAGGGCATCTTTGAGAGAGAGGAAAATGGCTACTGGATAAATAGGACAACAACAGATTTGCCTGATAATTACAAGTGCTCTTGAAAATTTCCCTGTTTCTGGTTTCCCAGGAAGGACCCGGTGCTCCCTTTCATTCCTATTTTCTTCATCTTTTCTTTGTCCTCCCACCCTATCTCAATTTCCCCTTCTCTGCCCATACTTCACTTTCTCCATCTGTCCCTCTCATTCTCTCTCATAAAACAATTGCCCTTGTTTTTCTCCTTTATTTACTTTCCAGCAAGTGAACAGCAGCAGTGGTGCCTGCTTTGCAGGCTGCAACCCTGCTCCCTCGCTTCATTTTCCTCCCGGCTCAACTTCAGCAGTTCCACCTCAGCGCTGCTCTCCAGAGACACCCACAGCAAGGAGCAGCCTCAGCTCTCACCTCTCAAACCTCCATAGGTTAAGGGAGAGCACGGGAGGGAGGGGAATGGCCCCTGGAATGGGAGAGATATGTCATACCCACTGCAGTCAGCCATTTTGAAGGTCATAGCAGAGAAGCCCTCCCCTCTGCCTGCCAACTTGGAGCTGTCACTGGTGTTGCAAAGTGAAAGCCTCAGAGTGAAGCACCAATGTTCCCTGCAAGCCACTACTTCCTTAAAATAGGACCAAGCTCAGCAAGGAGAAAAAAGTTAAGGTGAGAAACAGCCAGGCTCTCAGCCAGCACCGTGCTGACAGTGAGAATGAGACATAGACCAGCAGGCCAACTACACGCTACATTTCTCAGTGAAGTGCCTATGTCCTTAAAGAAACAAGGTGGTAAAAGAGAGGACCCTGACAGAGTCTTTAATCCGTTACAGAGACAAAAGCTGAGTACTTTGATTACAGAGGTGCACACGCTCACGCTGTACAGCTGATACACACCTGGCTGTGTCCATCTCAGTCACTTTTCCTACTTTTGGTATTACCAGGTATTGCACAACCAACACATGAAGACAGTCCCTGTCCCAAAGAACATGTAACTGAAATACAAAAGACGCTGCAGGAATACACAAAACAAGGACAGTGCATACCGGGGTGATGCCTTTTCTGTACGGTGACTTGTTTTCCCTTCATTAATTCATCCTCATTGTGAACCTCAATCAAGTGGAATAACAATAAAACTCACTAGCAATGTGATTATCTCTTCAACTCATAGATTTACTTTAAAAACCATCCTACTTTGTAACGCAGCTCCTTCACATAGATACAATACCTGCTGCTGTCAAGTATATCCCTACTCAGGCAATTTCTGATGACAGTTTGTTGTGTTCTGTCTTGACTTCACTGACAACTGCTGGTGCTCAATATACCAGCGGGTGGGAAGGGAGGTACAAGGAACAGTGTCAAATATGCCTGAAGCTGAAGGCCAAAAACACAACATGACCAGTGTCCAAAGTAACCCATCCACTGCTCCAAACCGATAGCAGCACCAGTGCTGAGATACATGAGCTACATCTTGACTGTCCATGCTGTCTCCAATGCAATGTAATAGGCTCTACACCACAGTAAAATTTCACATCTCATCACTGTCAAATTCAGAAGACACACCTTGTGAGCTTCTCTATAATCCAAACCTCAATGATTTCTCACACATAGCAGAGCAAGTCCAGAATACACTCCCAGTACTCTCACTGATTTCTAGCAAACTTCTGGCATGAAGTAACCCAAACCATTCTCCTGAATTATCATCTCTTCTTACAGGTTCCCTATCCAGCTGCTGACCAAAAATGCATTTCTTCTCCCCACAAAGACCTGAAAAGATCCCAAAGCTCATAACCAGCACCAGTTTAAATTAGTTGAGCAGTTCTGGCAAAACTGTGCCCTCAAATGCAGCACCAGAGTCACTTCATCCTAAGGAAATTAACACAAGAGAGAGATGAGAATATAAGAAAAGGGGAAAGAAGGAAATGAACAGGGGGCAGACAGAGCTTGCAAACTATCATAGACAAAGGACAGTCTCAAGCAAGGAGTAATTCAACCATGTCGAACACCTTTCCTCCTAATCAGACAAGAACTCCCTCACTGGCTGGGGAGACAGCACACAGCCAAAAGCAGCTCAGAGATGGCAGGAGGTTAAGACACTAAAGCAGTCTAAACAGCTGCAGGTATTTAGGCATCTTTGTCCAACTTCATCACATATTATAGAAAGGAAGGTGGATTTCACAGAACTATAGATCCTCTCTTAATCACTTTGAAACAGTGAAGCCCCTTCACACTGATCACAAACTTGTCAAAAACTAAACTACAAAACACAAGCCTAGAGAACTTTGCTTAGATCCTTTCGTACCGGTTGGGTAAAAACCCCAAACTAGTGAACACAGATTAAGTTTTTATTATTGAGGTCAATGGAGCTAAGATTTTACTCCTAGCATCCTTAAAAGTTTCTTACTAGTCTATTACTACCTCACTAAACTCTGTGCAAATTACTCCACCTTCTTTTGTTATGTTTTATAAGTGACATAAACTGTATTTCCTGCTTTTATTCTTGCATAGCACGGACAAAGCATCATCAGAGCTCTGTGGGCACCTCAGATTAGAACAGAAACAGAATGCTTAGGGTAGTGTTGCACTGGCACAAATGCACATACCGTTGAACTCAAAACACTAGGAGGAGGTATAAATAAAGACTAACATATGTTGGCAGAGATGAAAGTAAATGGATTTGCAGAACCCGTACCTGGACAGTGGAAGATGCTACATGAATTTCCATCAAATATTCACCAACATCTCCTAGAAATTAAATAAATAACTACAAAAAAAGGTGGGGAAAACATGTCATGTATCACATTTTTAGGCCTCTACCCTGTCAGACTAGGCACCAGTCAAAGAGAATCAAAAAGATGGTCTTTCTTCTAGACAGCTTAGAATCTCAGTAATGTTTTTGGGACATCTGGTCTGTTCCTGATAACAGGAACGAAAAGACCTATCAATCTCCCTGCGACACATGGAGAGTAGAACCAACCTAAGTCTTCCTACCACTACAAAGAAAATAGAAATTTGAAGGAATTGAGCAAGATCCTGCCCAAGGACAGAAGAGAAAGGATGAAGAGACAGGGACAAGCACTGCAAAGACAGTCTGCTGCTCTCATGGCTGCTAGACACACTGGAGCAGATGCTGAGAGGCACACAGCTGCTGGCAGAGGCCACCCAGTAGCTCACTTCATTCCCTCACACACACTGAATTCAGCTCCCACAGTACCCAGCCTGGCTTTTCCAGGCAACACCAGGAGACACAGAGCTGCTGTGCTGCCTCCCAGCACCCCCTGCCTCAGGGAGTTCTTGCACTGACTAAAGACTCAGTCCTACTCTATGTGCACAAATACGGGAGCCCTGCAGGACATAGCCCTCTGTACACAGTCACAAGTTTCACATTTGCACAATACAATCAGTCAGTATGTGCCAATGAGATAATGTGTTGTCAAAAATAAGAGTTCAGAGATGAGAGATATGCAGGATGAATAGACTGAAGGGACCAGTTTATAGAAACATTAATCATGAGGCGTTTTTATTGCTTCTTGCTTATCTTGAAAATAAGATTACATAAACCAATGGCAATATTTTTTTCAGGGTACAACTCTGACTTTCATGTTTGAAATCACACACCCAAGTTTTCAGAATTGCCCCTGGAAAACTATTACAGCTCTGTGTGCAAAAGACAGTTGAACAGCTTAGAAGTTAATTGTGCTGACAATTAGTATGACTTAGGAGGAAACACTCACTCACTCTGTACGTGAAAATCTGAATACTGACCCCAAAATATTCAGTCATTTTATTTCAAGATAACACCCCCCCTCAGTTACTTAGTTTCATGTACAGACTTCATTAAAGGTGCTGAAAGTAATAAAATGCTAGAATATAAAATTTTGTGTTCTAAACTCATCTTCTTTTGAATCTACCTCTCCATACTGTGTTAACAAAATTGAAATTTTTCTATTTTTTTTTCCACAGGGTTTCAGATTTGTGTCAGTTTAAAAAACAAAACAACAGATTTCACAGGTCAGGAGAGGAAATGGTTATCCCTCATTCCCTACATTTTAAAATAAACCAAATTTCTATTTAATAGGAAATTTTCAGTAGATATAGATTGGGGTAGAAAAGGGACCTTTTCTGCTTTTCAAATTCATCGTTGATTTGAAGACACGGCAAAGATAATAGCATTTGTGTCAAGCAATGATTTAATCTTTCTGAGCCAAATCTTCATCAGGATGCACCCCATGAAACGAACAACACTGATTTACGCAGCAGAGTCTTTGGTCCACAGGTTTGATTATCAATAGCAGTTGATCCTGTATTGCTGCACGCTACACTACAGATAAAGGAGCTGATCTATTCTTAATCCAAGATCCTACAGAGATACGAAGCACTGAAACTGCGTGGCTGCCTAAAATCAAGCCGTTCAACTGTGTCTAGTGCATGTACTCTTTCATACTCCTCATGTGACACTAAATAGATCTACGAAACAAGGGCCTGCTCGATTCACTCCTCACACCTCACAGAGCTGAGGAGTAAAACCACAGATACGGTCAGAGTTGTGCTGGTATAAATGCAGCTCCTGAGGAGAGCAGGACCTCATGGCTCTCCCCTCTTTCTCCTTTACAACATGTTAAACTGATCCAGGAAGCAGCTCATCTGAAAAAAATACCTACTGACAATTTGTTTTAAACAAACAGTTGCTGGCAGATCCCTCATCTCCAGCGGCATGCAAGTGTCTCGAAACACAAAAGGCAGGGAAACTGAAATTGAAAATTGATCTCGCTGAGGCCACGTAGACTGGAAGAATGATTTCCTAGCTCTGACTTTAAATAACTCTTTCGTTCCCCCCCCCGCCCCCCCATACACATTCACATTTCTTCCTCCATATTCTCCATCTTTTGTCAAACAGGAACAAAGACCTCCACCACCTCTCTCTCTTTCCCCAGCCTTCTCATCAATATTCTATTACCAAACAGGGTTTTAGCTCCTTTGTTTTTTCTTTAAATCAATACAAAGCAAAGCAATGAGAGGGAAAAATTAAAATCCTCATCAGATAAAGAAAACAGCCTTTAAAAAAGCTAATCACTGCTAAACACTGACAGCTCACTGGAGTGTCACACACAGCTCCTGCTACGATCTGTTTGGTCCCACACTGTCATAAAGGTAGGCTACCTGAACCTGCCTGCCAAANGGGTGGTAGAACACGAACAGGTTGCCCAGGGAGATGGTTGAGGCCCCATCCCTGGAGACATTCAAGGTGGGGCTTGACAGAGCTCTGAGCACCCTTCTCTAGTTGCCGATGTCCCTGCTCTCAGCAGAGGGGTTTGACTAGATGACATCTAGACATCCCTTCCAACCCAGACATTTCTATGTTTCTATGTATCTATCAGTGATATATAAATGGGATATACCATACCTAACATCTTCAGATATATTCTCAGACACATTACTGGAAAGATCCTGAAATCGTTTAGAACAGGAGCATGAGGGGGGAAAAGCAAGTTCCCTTGAGATTTGCCAGCGGGATTAGGGAAGTGATCACCTTCCCATGCTCAGCACTTGTGAGGCCACACCTCCAATGCAGTTTTGGACTCCTCACTACAAGGACATTTTGATGCTGGAGCGTGTCCACAGAAGGACAACAAAGATGATGAAGGGTCTAGAGCATAAGCCTTACAAGAAACGGCTGAGGGAACTGGGGGTGTTTAGCCTGGAAAAAAAGGAGGCTGAGGGGAGACCTTATTGCTCTCTACAACTATCTGAAAGGAGTTTGTAGCAAAATGAGGCTCAAGTGACAAGTNCCTGCCAAAGACAGCCAATGCAGGAGAGAAAACAAAGCCAAATAAAGCTTTCAGAACTGGTCATGCATGGCCTGGACACCACCATCTGGGAAAGCAAGAGTTTATAATGCCTGGCCTCTGGGTGAAAGAAGTACTGGGGGAGCCCCTGTGAGCCCCTGTCATTGAGCTTCTGGCTGAAGGCTGAGACAGCCAAGAACCTTTATAGCTTTTCTGGTATGGACTTGCTCCTGCTGCTCTCCCAGGCCTAGCCCTTGCCTCCCCGACACATCCATGCACAATGTGGTCAGAGCTCAGCTGTGCTACAAGGACAGGCTGAGGGAGATGGGTTTGTTCAGCCTGGAGAAGAGAAGGCTCAGGGGAGACCTAACAGCCACCTTCCAGTACCTGAAAGGAGCTTACAAAGAGGCTGGAGAGGGCCTGTTTGCAAAGGCCTGGAGTGAAAGGACGGGGGGCAGTGCTTTTAAATTAGAAAGGAGTGGATTTAGATTAGAAATAAGGAGGAAGTTCTTTACAACGAGGGTGGTAGAACACGAACAGGTTGCCCAGGGAGATGGTTGAGGCCCCATCCCTGGAGACATTCAAGGTGGGGCTTGACAGAGCTCTGAGCAACCTGCTCTAGTTGACGATGTCCCTGCTCTCAGCAGAGGGGTTGGACTAGATGACATCTAGACATCCCTTCCAACCCAGACATTTCTATGTTTCTATGTATCTATCAGTGATATATAAATGGGATATACCATACCTAACATCTTCAGATATATTCTCAGACACATTACTGGAAAGATCCTGAAATCGTTTAGAACAGGAGCATGAGGGGGGAAAAGCAAGTTCCCTTGAGATTTGCCAGTGGGATTAGGGAAGTGATCACCTTCCCATGCTCAGCACTTGTGAGGCCACACCTCCAATGCAGTTTTGGACTCCTCACTACAAGGACATTTTGATGCTGGAGCGTGTCCAAAGAAGGACAACAAAGATGATGAAGGGTCTAGAGCATAAGCCTTACAAGAAACGGCTGAGGGAACTGGGGGTGTTTAGCCTGGAAAAAAAGGAGGCTGAGGGGAGACCTTATTGCTCTCTACAACTATCTGAAAGGAGTTTGTAGCAAAATGAGGCTCAAGTGACAAGTGATAGGACAAAAGGAAATGGCTTCAAGTTTTACAAGGGGACGTTTCAGTTGGATATCAGGAAAAATTTCTTCATTGAAAGGGTTGTCAAGCACTGGAACAGGCTGCCCAAGGAAGTAGTGGAGTCACCATCCCTGCAGGGATTTAAAATATGTGTAGATGTGGCACTGAGAGACATGATTCAGTGGTGACCTGGCATTCCTGGGTTAACATTTGTACTTGATGATCTTAAAGGTCTCTTCCAACCACAAGGATTCTACGATTTTCAACTTGACTTTGTATGCTCCTGAATAAAGTCAAGCACCAGAAAAATACACTGGGCCGAATGCTAAAACTAATGAACCCTCAGTAAAGTACATTACAAAACCTTTCTCTGACCTCCTCTGGGACCCAGTTTGGCTGCGGTCCTCAAAAGATGTAGCTCAATTATACCTGCTTTGTGAGAAAGGCGACTGACTTAAACGGAATGAACACATGGGAAGGTTGATTTCATTATTTTAATTTTTTTTATTCATCTTCCCACACACTCCTTGTAAAACTGCGAAGTTAAAATGGAATAAATACCCTCTGATTTTATTTTTTTTCTTAAGGTAAACAAACTCTGTTAGCCAATGCAAAAGACAAGGAGAGACAGATGAAGCAGCTTGGTTGTGTCCAACACAAGATTGATGACAAGAAACAGCATTTTTGTTAAGTCATATCTCTGCTCTATTATTACTAATGCTTCTTCATGATCAAAAGATCTTTCAAGAGACGCAGCTGGATGGAGACAATGCATGGCAGTGGAATGAAACAGCAGATAACAGTCCCACCATAGTCAGCAATGCATTTTCTTCAGGAATAGCATTTAGAACTAGAAAGTAAATTCAAGACAAAAAAAAGTAGAGCAAAGGGAATACCTAACTACTTATTTTGGACTTGAATCAGTTTTACATCATTGGGCAGCATGTTTTGTTCCTTCTCTGCCAGCTACCCAGTTCAAGTTACAGCTCTTACACCAGGCACCTGCCCCAGCAGAGGTGATAAACCTGCACTCTGTCACAGTGCTCTGCTGTACTGTAGAGCATTGGGCTGTGGAGGTTGTCAGAGCGGAGATAAAAGAAACCCCATCACGTTCTAGGCTTTTGGTTGGCACCTGTCTTAGAGCACAAATGCAGCTCACAGGAGGTTTCCCATATTCCTTTCCAACCTTCACCTACCCTTCTGACAGTTGCAAAAGATTGCTAGGGTTCTGTATACTTATCACAACAGGAAATACCTGCACACATTCTGTCAGAGAGTAACAAGCTGAATAGAGAAGTTTGCTGTTCTAGATCAAAAAAAAAAAAAAAA
>VWZY01009105.1:450174-487205 GCA_013399075.1 Chloroceryle aenea
AAAAAAAAAAAAAAAGAGGAGCAAAGAAGCAGCAACAGAATTGGGGGAAACACATGACATGATGGTCTGTCCATCCTCAGGAAGATGACCATGAGACAAAACATGCTTACTCAAACTAAAAAGAATTCCATCATCATTCCCAATCATGAATCAGAAAAAAAACAAATTATGAGCATCCCTAAAATTAGAAAAGACCCTATTTCATCATTACTTTTTAACAGAATAAAAAATTTCAGGGGACAAAACAGTAAGTCATACACGAGAGCTTTAAAGATAGTATATGTATCAGCTGAACAAGACTTGGGTGACTCGAGACAGAGCACTTCTCAGAAGGTGCCACAAATCACCTCCATGAACTGCTAGAGAGCACTGTGATGTTACAGGAGATGGGTTCTGCACTTGTATTTAAGCATGAAGGTGCTCAAGCATTTAGAGTGAACAAAAGCGAGAGAAGATCTCTCGCTCTGTACTGCTGTAGTGCACAGTGTGTTCTTTCCACTTGGTGGTGACATGGTCTTTCAGGTATGAAAATATGACTGCTGCATAAATGCCTTGTAACACACTTTGGAATTATGTGTGTCATAGAGGAAAAAAACCTTATCCAATCTTGAATTTTTGCTTTAAAAAATGCAGTGAATTTGATATGTTTTCCTGGGACAAGGAGATACGAAGGGGCAGAAGAACTTGGGGTAAATGTACATGTATTTC
Source organism: Chloroceryle aenea (assembly GCA_013399075.1). NCBI lineage: Eukaryota > Metazoa > Chordata > Aves > Coraciiformes > Cerylidae > Chloroceryle > Chloroceryle aenea. The sequence continues at coordinate 450,883 of VWZY01009105.1, forward strand.
ACCCAGTGTTTCTAAGACAAACCACCAAAACCAGCAGTAATGAGTTTAAAACCTTGCCCTGTCCCTGTAATGAAGAAATGCCCTAATCTTTTCTAATCTCTTGCATTTTCCCCCACAACTTCACAGCTACCTGTGATGCCAAAGCTAGAAGCGTTCCTCCCATATTGCCTCTTTCATGTTCCCCTTGGCTTTCTTTTGTGCTAGCTGCACAAAGCAGGGATTTCCCTTTTCTCTTTGGGTGGCATACAGCCACAGTAATTCCCCACAAACCCTTCAGAAGCAGTTGTACTAACTTCTGTGTTTAGCAGCTATATTAATCAGCAGGGCAAACTAGGACTCAGGAACCAAAGACTTTTATTAGATTGTAAATTAATGGTTAAAAAAAGTAAAACTAGAAGTTACTGGGTAAATCTCAGCACAGGAAAAAAAAGTGCAAGCTGGAAAAATGTCAGGCAAAGTTTACTAATGGTGAGGGCTACAGAACAATGTCCTCAGCTAATGGCTTACATCCTTCTCACATAGGACGGTTCATGCTGTTCAAGCAGCCCCACCAGCAGTCATAATCATAGCATGCTCTCACTCTAGCCCAAGACTGCTGCCTTGACAACTGCTGATGGCCTTCACAAAAGCTGTCTGCAACCATGCTAACACCTAGGAGCTGCTCTCAGAAGACACACTGGAGTTTTGCTCCCAAAAGAGTGATTTTGCAGAGCAAGCAAGTTTGGTCTCAAGAGCAGCTTTGAGCTCACATTTAAGAGAGTAATAATATATTCAGAAACAGCTGCACCTGAAATACTCTATAAGAAACAATCAGGTGAGGGCAGAGGATAAGAATTTGATAGGGGAGACCATCTGCTAAACCAAATCCTTTTGGATCCATGATAACAGGAATACAGCTCAATGATAACAACCCATAGAAACACCAGGCTGGGAGTAGTATGTATGACCCAGCCTATTCAGGAGAATAGAAACAGGAGTTGCAAGCTGCAATAGGAATCCCAAGCTGAAAGGTCCAAGAGCAAGCCAGCAAAAAGCACTCAAAGCTTCTAAATAACAACATACAGAAAATAAATTAACAACCCAACACATCCAGAAGGAAAAAAAAGGATGTAGCAGAAAACAGAATTTCACATTACAATTCTCAAAAAGAAAATACAGGGGAAGAAACTGTGAAAAAGACTGAAGGAAGCCAAACACCTTAAGGGTGCCTTTGTATCACATAACACTTAAAAAAAAAATAAAAAAATTAACATCTCTTTTCCTGAGGTCAAAATAAAGTCCGTCTCCCTGTTCCACTCAAAAAAACCCCATTCAAATGCTCTTGTCCATGATCAGGTAGATACTGCCAAGTCATGATGTGTTGTCTATATATTTCCTGCTGAAAAAGGATCTATCAGACAAGGCAGGTGAAAGAAGCGTGTCCAGAGTCCAGAAACTGAACTCACCAAGGTGAAAGACCCAGAAATCGTCACTCGGCTCCCCAAGTCTCCCAACCTCGTGGAAAAGCAAGATAAAAAAAGGGGCCAGTAACCACGGGTAAGCACTCTCAGGTTAATCTCAGATGGGGAGGGGAAAATGCTTCTCAAGATTAATAGCTAAAGTACTCAGGGATTAGAGATTAGGAGCAGAATCCTGTTTGCTAGGATTAAGAGGGCTGGGTTCACATAAAAACCTCAACCAGCGAATCGCCTCTAGCAAAACAGTGGGGTTTATTATTATAATTATTATTTTAGTCTCCTCCAATAAATGAAAAAAAACATCAGCAGGAGGGCAGCAAAACCCATCTAAGGTTTAGAAAATAAAATCTCTGGGGAAAGGTTAAGGGAATGCAGTCAAGATAGAAATCCGATATTAAAAACAAAAATCAGCCCACGTTACTAGTAACCTAGCAGATTATAAAGAATGAGAGATTTAGTTTTTTTTTTTTAATATAATCAACTTCATTTTCCAGAATCCATGCTCTGTGGTCTATTTTCTTTGCCCTTGGCTCAGCTAGAGGCAGGTGAGCTGCAAGAATGGCAAAACTCACCCCTTCTGCATGTGAGCAAAGTAGTTTGAACACCTGATGGCTAATATTTTCTACAGTGCTCACTAAAACCTTCATATCACTCTTGGCTGCTTGTCATTGACACATGATTAAGGCACCTTAGTGAAAGTGTATAGGAGGGAACAGAAAGAGAAAAGGATTATGCTGTATCAGACGGGGCTAAAAGAGGGCAAACAGACATTAGTCCAAAATATCAAAGCAGGCATCGAGAATTTTGGTTAAGCAGTTTGTCTGAGATGTTTTCAATGATGGAGCCAGGAACAAACCCGGATCCACCACAACAAAACTGTATGAACTAGGCCCTGCTTTACTTGACTACATCCCTGTATGAGTAAGAATGTTCACTCTAGGAGAGGATTTTATTTTTTTTTAATACCCACATTTTAGGGGAGCTACACAAATCAAGTATTCCGACTCCTCTCCCCTCTTTATTCACAAGACAGAAGCAGCTGGACTAGCTCAACAGGTCTTCCAGCCAGCATATCACCCAGCAGCACATGAGGTCAGCAAGGAGAAGCAAGGTCACAGCACTGACCTGTAAGCAAGAACCATACTGCTGAGTGATATGCTACTGGAAAATATATCCTTCCCCTGCAGCCTAGTGCCACAGGCCCTCTGCATCACCAGACCCCCTCTGTAGGTCTGTTTCAAAAAAGCTTCTTCTTCATAAGACTTAGCATCAGTCTTCTCAAGCAGGGGGAGAGCTCAGAAATCTGATTACTCCAGCACATTTGGTTTTTCAGGTGCCCAAGAGCTGCAAAATTGCCATAGCGAGGAACAAAAGAACTTCCTAACAAGAAAGCCCGGGAGGTGGCAGGTAACGATGCCATACAGAGAAACAAGGGTTGTAACATGAAGCAAAGTGGAGCAGGTTTTCTTAAATGCAGATGTTCTTGGCTGTTTGCGAAGGACATTAACTGCAATACAGACTAGGATGGCTCTCAGCCTGCTTTAACAGGGAGATGCAAAACCATCCACATACCTGACCGTCAAATAACACACACAGCCATAGAGGAAATACTGGCTCCACTGAGCAAGTTCTCAAGAAGAAAGCTTTTTCTGTTGCAGATCATTTGGAAATTTTATTAAACTGGCCATGTTAAAAAAAAAAGTTATACCCCCATTACTTCCTTTGTCTGATGCCAGATGGTGTCACTGCCAGACTTCTGAGAACCACTGGCAAGGGACTCCCAAGGGAGCAAACCTCACGAGGCTGGGGCACCATCCAGGCCAAGGAATCACACAGTTTCCCATCATTTATTCCTCTGAATGAGCTCTGGTCCTTTGGGACTCCCAAGGCTGGTACAGCAGCAGGTAGAGCTCAAGCTGACTCATGGGGAAAGGAAAGTGCAAGCACAGCACAGGTGGACTGAATCTGTACATGTAAATAGAACTTATTAACACAATGGAAGCACCACTGCCTCCCTCCCGCCTCTCCTGCAGCTGCTCCTTTTCCCCTGCTGCTCTTGCAGACTAGATGACTCACCTTCCTGAGGAAACCGAGTCTGTGCTCTACTGTACAGGTACTGACAGCCAAAACAACATTGTACCCCTTCAGCACAGGAGAACATAGTACCACCTCCTGATCCAGGCGAAAGACCCACTGTGGAGACTGATGGCTTCAAAAATGAACACTTCAACTACCAGCACCAGATCTCCAACAGAGAACATGAGGTTCAATATAAAGATGTGCTAGGGCTACCTAGATGTGCCACAGACACGAGGGTCATCTACCATCTCAGATTAAATTGAAAAACCAATGCTGGACGGTGGTGTGATTGGTATTATGCTGTCATTTAATAATCCAAGCACACATTGCTATGATGCCACCACTCACTGGCATGAAGGTGCTAATCACCACCAAGACATATGTGCTGCTATTGGCCACTAGCACAGCAGTGACAGACAGCACCAGCACACACAGAGAAGCAGCAAAGGTACATTCACTGGCAGAGGTACATCAGTGCTAATATAGCCTCATGCTATAAAAACACATAGAAATTTTACTGCGAATGGGCATCTGCCCTGTCCACCATAAATCACATCATTTGGCAAGGGTGGGAAAGATAGGAAAATGAGGATCAGCTCCTGACAAGAACAAAGCCTAAAAGAAAAATACAAAACCCCCTCCTTTCAATCAAAATAATCTAAAGATAAAAAGATGGCAGAGCTCAATGTGTTTGGCTGAGAAAAAGTTATTTACAGCAAGGTCTGGCCTCTCACTGTCACCATGTAATTCCAGGCAATTGCACTTTCAAATAGATCTTTTTGGAGAAAATCAACAGTGGCTTTGCTTTCAATCTAGTGAAAAATGAAGTCCTGAAAATGTGTTGCGTAAAGCCACAGCAGAAAGAGCACTGTGGTCTCAGTTGGAGGTTGGTGGGCTTAGTACTAAACTCCACCAGGGCCTCTCCACATTTCCCAGCTCTCACATCACACACTCACACACTGGATTTCCTTTAAGTAATGACACATATCAGACACTGCAGCACTGAGAAGCTTCCACAGGCTGAGTCCTGCTGCCTATTTCATTCCTGTCTCTCCAGGCCCAAGGAGAACTGTCCTCTCCAAGGCCTGACAGTGTTGTAAGCATCCTGAGCAAGGCCCTCTAACATGGAATATGCAAACAGTCTTGTGAGGCATATGTACCTGCCTCCAAAGGATCATTCCAAAATTCACCACTGACTACACCCCACAGAATTTTGCCCAGCAGGCACCTTCAGTCAACAACATATGCCCAAGTGTCTACAAGGCTATTTCCCAAACTGCAGTGACCCATACTGCCCTCATCAATATATCCGAAGCACTCCACTGTTGTAGAAACCCTGTTCCACTAGTGCCTCCTCATTCAACAACAGACACCAGCTTTTCAAAGTTTTATGTCACTGTCATCATATAGGCTATTGTAGAAAATCATCCACAAAACAGTTAATCCAAATACTCAATCTCAGAAAACATGAGGAGGTGCACTATCGATAGCAAAAAGATTATTAAATGCCTATGTATGACTTTAATAATGATGCAGCCTCTAGACCTCTCTGCATAGAGGTCAACAACATGGGACTACAGAGGTTGTGCAGCCAGACTTCACATACCCTGTCACCCCAAGCTGTTAGAGAGTTTCACTCTTCTCCCCTAAGCCACATGCCAATGTATAAACACATACAGCACCATTCCCAGGATCCATTTCAGACAAATGCCAAGAGGAAATATAATTTCAGGTACCTTCCCTGTGCAAGACAGAGGGATGGAAAGTAGAAGGTAAAGCTAGGCTTCGAACCATCTCAAACTAGCTCAGATACCATTCCATTGTGAACACATCAAAAGGAAAAGGTTAATTCCCACTGGACATTCCATCAGGAAGAATTGTTAACTAACTAATCTGGTGGCCTTCTACAACAGGCTTACAACTCTGACTGATGTGGGAAGAGCAATTGACATAATCTACCAGGACTTGTGCAAAGCATTTGACACTGTCCCTCATGATATCAGTGTTGCTAAGATAGAGAGACATGGACTTGATGGATGGACAACCCAGTGGATAATGAAATGGCTAGAAGGCCTCAAAGAGTTGTGATCAATGGCTTGATGTCCAGGTGAAGACCAGTGACAAGTGTAGTTCCTCAGGGGACCCCTCAGTTCTGGGTCCAGTGTTGTCACTGACAAAGATGTTGGACATGGACAATGGCATTGAGTGCACCCTCAGCAAGTTTGCTGACAACACCAAGTTGTGTGGTGCGGTGGACTCACCTGAAGGAAGGGATGTCACCCAGAGGGACACTGACAGGCTTGAGACATGGGCCTACGCAAACTGCGTGAGGTTCAACAAGTCAAAGTGCAAGGTCCGGCATCTGGGCTGGGCCAATCCCAGGCACAATTACAAACAGGGTTCAGAGTAGACCCGAAGAGAAGGACCTAGAGGGGCTGACTGATGAGAAGCTCAACGTAAGCCATCAGTGTGTTCATGCAGCTAAGGCCAATTGTATCCTGGGATGCATCAAGCAGAGTGTCACCAGCAGATCAAGAGAGGTGATTCTCCTCCTTTGCTCTGCTCTTGTGGGACCCCACCTTGAATACTACATCCATTTCTGGTGTCCCCACCAGAAGAACAACATAAATCTGTTGGAATGAGTCCAGAGGAGGGGCGCAAAGATGATCCAGGGACTGGAGCACCTCTGCTACTGAGGTGAGGTATAGCCTGAGGGAGCTGGAATTGTTCAGTCTGGAGAAGAGAAGACTCTGGGGGAACCTTATAACTCTTTCCAATACCTGAAGGGACTCTTCTCAAGAGTCTCCCGTGATAGGACACAGGGAAATGGTATTAAACTGAGGGTTGCCTTGAGCAACCTAGTCTTCTTTAGAGGCATCCCTGCCCATGGCAGGGAGGTTGGATTAGATGATTTCTAAGGTCCCTTCCAGCCTAAGCCATTCTGTGAACAATTTCCTTGTTTCAAGACAAAGAATTACATGGGACAAACCTGGAACTACTAACTCTAAACCAAATTAATCTTAAAACAGACCTGAACAAGCCTTCTTATTGTTTTAGGAATACTGGAATATTGGTTTGGACACTTTCACCTGGGTCACTGAGTCCAGGTTCTCCAACGCATACAACTGTACATTTCAACAAGCGAGTAGCTCGAGCTTCCCAGGACACCTATTTCACTCATGTGCAAACATCCTAGGCCACAAGTGTTTCCAGCACCTTATAGCAAACCTCTTTTAAAAAATTGCAGCCTGTCAATGTAATATCCAAGAATAGCAGAGACTGAGATTACACGCACACACAGACAGCGACTTCTCTAACACAGAGAATATTTTAAAGAGAAGCCTTCTATAACATTATGAAACAAACCATGTCCATTTCCACAGTGGAAGGTGATAAAAAAAAACCACACCAAAAACCAAAGCCTGACAATCTGACCAGAAGGAACTGAATTTTCCCTCCGCAAACCTGGCAATTGCTTTAATCCTGACATTGTGAAGGGGACATGAAATTCGGCATCTGGGATAATGCAATGACAATGGGAGTGCTGACAGGCCCATCGCAGCCTACAGGCTCTCTCTAACTGGATCTAATCTGCACTGCTCCAGAGAAAGATGGGAAAATTAACAGCCAGAAGCCTATTTGCACAAAGATTGAAAACATTCCCTGTCCTTTCTAGACAACTCGACCTGTAAAACCCCTTTACAGAATATAGACCTACTGACTGCAAAGCACTAGAAACCCTTTTCACTCAGTGCTGACACAGGTTTCCACAAGCACCCACAGCCAGTAATATCTCTGCAATGTTTATTTCTGATGCAGTGTAGAAGACAAAATAATTCAACACAATGGAGTAAATGCAAAAGGAGTTTCAAGAGGCAGCAAATATTGTAGCCTCTGCTAAGGAAAGCAGAGATTAAATAGAATTAAATAAAAATAAAAGTACCATCAATTGCATCATCAATTCAGATTCGCTGGCTGTTTCCACACCACATAATGTGCTCATTTAAGACTTCACAGAAACAGCAGGGTTGAGAATTCAGGATCTTCTCAGTACATACCTCTGCCACCTACATATCAGAGGAAGCACCACTATTTATTTATTGCCCTATAAAATACTTAAGTCTTGATGTATATAACCTAGCTTTTCTGACTGCCTCCACTAGAGAACTTCTCTTCGCAGGAGCCATTAAATACAGCATTAATCAGATTACAAACCAATGGGTGTTTCAAAGGAAGCCTTTCTCTCCCATGCTGAGGTCCCTGAAAGTGAAAAGAGTACCAAAACTAATAGTGATGCACTCTTGAAAGGATTGATATTCCTGGTTGATACACAAAAAATTTAAGTCTTACTAACCTTACTTGTATTCCGTTCTTAGCCTCACTTACATAGTTTAGTCATTTATTGAGTAAAGTTGATAATGAGATGTTTTGAAGCCTGCAGGCCTTGAGATGGTTCGTTAAGTCAGAGCACCTCTGATAACAGGATCTCAAGACGTCAAGGTAAGCACAAAAGAAGACACCAGTGTTAAGATAAGCATCTGAAAACTAATTTAAACTGACCTTCTTGGAGCATTCCAGGGCCAAAGGATGGATGAGGCTTTTCCACAGGAGGGGGAAAAGACCCTAACCCTAATTTTATTACACATGCTTGGACTATGTAAATGAATTCTAGAAACTCATTAGCGTAAGATGGCCCTTTCCAGGAAATTTGATTATTATGAATGATTTTCATATATATAAGATGGTGTGTTTCACTAATTCATCAGAGCACTTATGGAGGAGAATCCCCAGTGCTGCACCAGCGCCATAATAAAAGAATACCGTTTAGTAACTTTGATTATTGAGCTTTCACTGTGTCACTCTACACATGAATTCATCCTCCCTGAATATTAAAAGCCTTAGCTTATTAATTGACACACACCATGGACAATGTAACAGAATGAGGTTGACATAGAAAGAACAAGATGCAAATCCCTCCTGGGGCAGCACTGGGAGAGAGCACCAGGCCCCTCAGACCGAAGCAGCTCTCACTGACACTTCCTTGTGCACATTTCTGATCACTTCCTGCTCATCCCCCACTCGCCCTCCTCCCACTGCCCGAAGGAGAAGATTTCAGCATTGCTGCTAGTAGAGCACTGCCATCCTTCAGCCCCAAGCACCTCGCTGTCAGGCTCTTAACCCCCAGCACCCTGAAACAAGGGAGCCCAAACAGCAGGGGCCTTAGGGGAATAGCCTGCAGCTTTATCTCCCGAGCCACACCATCTCCTGAAGCCTGTGCACAAGTGAGATAACATCCTCCTGCATCTGAAGGGTGCCCCTTTTAATCCATGACTAAATATCCTCAAAATTATTATTCAGAGAAGACATTTTAAGATAAATTTATTTAAAACAAAATTTATGGCCATAGAAGGAATGACTACATCACCAGGCTCACAGGGAAGCACTATTTCATCTTGCTGCCTTGTTCCCCTTCCAAACGAAGACAGCAGCTCTTTTCAGGCGGTAAAGTGCTTCTCAGAACATTGTACCCAGTTGTTTCTAGAAGTAAAAGGTAGATCTACACAAATATCTGACACATCATCATGGACAGATGACCAAAATTCTGACCTAAATAGAGAAAAAGCCATGATGTTTACAGTATTCAGAGGATCACGCAATCAGTTTGGTACACAAAGCTGCATAAGCCTGCAATTATATAAACTAAAACCAAACAAAAGCAGCAACGAACGGAGTACTACTGTAAAGAAGTTTCTGCTTAGTGGGTTCAGGGAGACCTAGTATTCAAGGCTAAAAATCAAATCACAAGCACTATTCCTATGTGCCCCTCTCTAAAGGAAACATCCAGCAACACTGCCCAGATATGACATTTGCATTTTATTCAATATCCAGATCCAACCCCCAGATAATCACCATACTCAGTGTTTTTAAGGAAAGCTTAAAACCTTAATGGCCTGAATCACCAGAGCATTAGCTCACTCTGATGCTAGAGTAAGTCTAATGCTTTTAGCAGTTACGGTGGTGGAAAATCAGTGACATGACTGCAAAACCGAATGGCCTAAGTGTTTTATACAACTGCTATCTCTGGTCTAGGGGAAGGGACATAGAAACGTAAAAGAAGAAAGAAAAACTTCTCTCAGGCTGCACTGGAAGTTAGTTATAGACATGTGAACAAAACACCCAGGTCTCTGGACTCCAAGTCACATCTACTGGATTAATTAAAAAAAAAATAAAATATTCCCTTCCTCAATGCCATCCAAAATAACCACCTGATGTGATTACCTTCTTTCCCTTTCCCACTGCCACTGCTATCACCTGACCCTCCTAGAAAGCAGTCTCTCTCTGCCTCAACACCGGCATCCACTTTGGATAGTGCCGATTCATGCTGGAGACAAAAATCCCTGGTACAACAGAAAAAACAACAACAGAACTCCCTACCCTAAACACCCAGTGCATCTAAGACACAACAAGCGATCTGCATCTCACTCTGCTGCTTCCATTGCTGTAAGATACCTGGATATCTTACCTACTCTATGCTCTTTTGTAGCCAACTCGACAGCTAAATACGGTCCAGAACTCCCAGTAAACTAAAGTCATAGTAGTACATAAGCAGCATTTCTGCTGAAGCTATTTACTAATATCTGGCTGGACATATCCCTAAGACCCAACTCTGGCAGAAGGTCAAGATAATTGCTTTTCACATTTCATTTTCTTTAGAATGCAGGCTAAGAAAATTAGTTGTGCCCTGTGACAGGATGAGAGGTAAGGGTAGCAAGGTAAACACAGGAAGTTACACCTCAACGTGAGGAAAAACTTCTTCACTGTGAGGGAACACTGGAGCAGGCTGCCCAGAGAGGTTGTGGAGTCTCCTCTAGAGACTTTCAAGACTCACCTGTATCTGTTCCTGTATGGAACTGGGTGTTCCTGAGCTGGCAGGGGGGTTGGACTCAATCTCCAGAGGTCCCTTCCAACCCCTTCCATTCTATGATTCTATGACTCCTACATTACATGCAGGAGTCAAGTGACTTACCCAAAATTGCAGGCTCAGCCTGCAACTACAGAAAACATACATACACTTCACTCTTGGATGCTGGGGTTTTTAGTATTTCTACAACATGAATCACCAGGCAGATAAACTAAATGCTTGAGATTTTACCTCTTCTGATCAAGTGAAGGAATAACTTAGCTAGGGGCACTGCTTTGAAAGCAAAATTCCCACTGAGATTAGTGAAGAGGTCAGGATTTCAACTCTGATTGTACTGGGTCTGTTTCAGATGGAGTTAATTTTCCCCATAGCAGCCCTGACAGTGGTGTGTTTTGTATTGGTAGCTAGAAATGGTGTTGACAACACACGTGTTCTGGTCACTGCTATGCAGTGCTTGCAGAGCAAGGCTGTCTCTCCCATATTCCCCCCTCCATACCTAGTAGGCTGGAAGCGGACAAGGTCTTGGGAAGGGACCTAGCCAGTCCAGCTGACACAAACTGACCAAAGGGATATCCCATACCATGCTAAGCAATAAAAGAGAAAGAAGGGGGGACATTCACTATTATGTTTCTCTTCTTCAGCAACTGCTACATGTATTAAAGCCCTACTTCCTGAGAAGTGACTGGACATCAGCTGCTGATGGGAAGCTGTGAATAAATCTTTTTCTTTCCTTTGCTTCCACATGCAACCTTTGCTTTATTCAACTGCCTTCATCTTGATCCATGAGGGTTTTTTCCATCTTATTTTCTCATCCCCCACCCCATCCTGCTGAGGGGAGTTAGAGAGTAGCTTGGTGGACACCTGGTATACAACCAAGGTCAACCCACCCCAGAGAAAGCTATTTGTTACATTTTACATGGCAAATAAGCACCATATAAAGGAGCTGTGAACATAGATCATTTACATTAGCACAAACTACCTTAATTGATTTGCTTCCTCATTTATTTTGCAGTTGTCTGCCTACTGCTGACTCTTGTTGTTCATTATGATGTACTAGGGGCATTGGACTCCACCTCCATTTCCATCTTTCAGTGGTAAGCAGCAGCACAGAACCAGTCTTTATCAAGGTTTCTGGCCATTGGTGGATTACTGTTTAAGACAACTGGAATGGAATAGATACACATATTGGCACTGACTTCTGAAAGTGTCACAATTGCAACCTGGGGCGAAAGTTCTTCCTACAAATAAAAATTATCTAGTGTGCTCTTTACATGCTGCATGAAGTGACAGATCTATGAGAGAGAGTTGCAATGATCTGCCATCTCATGACTGTGTAGCTGAATACCAGTGGTCAGCCAGCAATCTGATTGTGTAAAATAATTTGGGTCACTTCATGACTCAATTTCACAATCCCAAATAAAAGGAAGACAGAGCAGAAGAGGAAGACAAGGGGAAAGCACAAGATGCACACTGACAAAGGTCCAATTACATAGGCTTCCACATGGGAATGATCCAAAACAAACTCCAAGGCATCTTCCTCTGTGCTGGGTAGTGTCATCGCTCCCCGGATAAGCATGTGCGAGACTTTGCCTCCCTTGAGACACTCCAACTACTTCATCGGCCACAAGGAAGGGAGCCCTGGAGGTTAACCTTGAAAACTCCCTGTTGGCATCTACATTTATGACACAGCTGCCTATTTGTGACTCCTTGAGAGGAAAATATGTCTATGCAAACTCCTGCCTGTTCCCATTACAAATCAAATTTAAACAAGGCCTATCAATTCGAGGATGGAAGAAGTCCCAGAAACCTCCTGGCAGCTTGTTTGCTGTTCTTTCCATACATTAATATGAAGATTAGAGATTATTGCATTTAAACATTTTAGAATAAACAATTGTATCTTAAGCCTGATACAACTGCCTTATAAATGCCAATTTTTATTACAAGAGGAATGAAGCAGAACAAGCTAGAGATCACATCACAGGCAGGTACTGCTTTAAAGATTACCTAAGAAGCTTCTGGTTGGGCACTGCTGCTGGATCTGACTGTGAATAACCATGTGATTGGCAGAGATGTTTAGCATGTCTCAAAATAAAGCTGCAGTCACCATTGAACTTCAGAGAAATAAAGCTCCTCCTAGTGAAACTTGAAAAAGTTGCCGATGAAGGATTTTTGTACCATCTTGCTTTTTAATTTTTCAGCTAAAGCTACAGATGTACTGTACGTGCCATACTGCAAAATACTTATCTGGGAGCACTATCAGTGTTCTGGAGTAGAAGTCTGATGAGCCAGAGAGGAGACAGTAGCTTCAAATACAGACTCTTCATAAGACCATAGACCAATTACTCTCCTCTCAAGCTTCACCTATAAATCTCATCACAACTTCAATTGTTCCAAATCATTAATAAATCCTTCCTCAGACAATTAGTCAGTGGGAACCTATCCCTCTGAAGACCACCTTCATCAGATCTTTCTACCAACTATCATACTTGCCAGATTTGTGTGCAACAAAAGCCATCTCTTTTGAATATTTACATTTCCTTGTTGGCTGTAATCAGTTACACATTATTTCTCTCATTTGAGTTACATAGACTTAAGTGAAACAGGAGAATACTTAGATGAGACAGGAAAATTCCTTGTTTCACCCAATTCCTCTTCAAAACATTCCTGGAAATACTGGCTACAGCTACAGATATTAACATAGTTCTTGGATAGGTAACCTCCAGAGCTGAGGTTTCTACAGAAGGAGATGAAAATTTCCAGAAGCATTTCCCTTTGAATCAGTAATAAAGCAAAACCTTTGCATGGAAATACCCTGCTACAGTAAGCAAACAGGGTAACTTGGTATCACTGAGTTCTCTAACATTAAGCTATATCGATGGTAATTACTAGAAGCTGCAGTGTCACTGAAGAGGACACCTCTGGAATAGATGAAAAGCAAGTTCTTTCCCAAAATGTTTTTTAAAGATCTCACGAGCAACAAAATTAGTTCAGCCATCCTGGCTGCTTTCTAGCATCAGTAATTATTTTCTTTGAGGTTTCAGTAAGATGGGAAATTTTTCTTCATTCCTGTCCTCAACTCCATAAGCCAAATTAGTGTGCTGTTAAATGAAAAAACATCAGTTGCGAGGTGAATAAATCCTCCTGTCCACACAATTCTGAAAGCACTCTGGGATCCTTCAAGATGAAGGATACTTAAGAACAATTGTGGTATGTCCATTAAGACATAGTTGCAATGAGTACTGCAATCTTTTCATTTATTCAATAATAAATTGACTTCTTCCCTGAAGCTGATTTTTCCCTTGTGCCAGGGCTGGTCTCTGATTTCCTTCCTTGATACAGCAATAAAAGATTATATTGCTCTTGGTGCTCAGCTCCCAGGCACACAGGTTCTCTAAGGATCAGACCTGAACATTTTATCATTTGGTTCAATGCTCTATCTTTGTAAACGTCTGCTTAAGTGCTGGAGCCCTCAGACTGTGCTCCCCTAATTCAGCTGGAGAAGTGATTTCTTATTTCTTTTAACATCTCAGGGGTCTGTGGAGCAATTCTCAGGTCTCTGCTGCTGAGCAGAGGTTAATCTAATCGCTATGATATGGTGATAAGTTGTTAACCAACATACAACAAAAGAAAATTCTATTATCACACCCACCTTATTTCAACACAAGAACTCTGAAGCATAAAGGAGTTCAAATAGAGCAGTAGAGGGAATTCCCTGATCTGCAAGCTTCTGTTCTGAAGGGCATTGAATACCAAGAAAGGAAGTTATACAAAGTATAAGGGAATGGCATTTGAAACCCAAGACCAGCACTTTAAGACATTTGCAATCCAACCTGCATCAATACTACAAAACAAGTAATGCTGCATGGAAGGGTCACAAAGTGGTTGTTGCTTTCGTTTTCACTTTGTTTGGGGTTTTTGCTGTTGTTGGTTTAGTTTTTTATCCCCCCCTCTCTTACTGGTCTCTCACTCATGCTCTTATACCCCACTCAATATGTCAACCCTTTCCTTGGAAAAAGACCTCTATGTCCATAAGAGACAGGCAAACTGCTGGGCAGAAGGGGGGCACAACATTACCCGTATTATGGCATGAGCACTTAAAAAAAAAAAAAAATCAGTGAAGACCTACTATGTTGATAAGCTCTTTCTGTTCTGTTCATGTACAAATGGCAGGAGATCTGCTGGGGTGCTCCAACCTGATGGCCTGTGTTCCTAAAGGGTACATAGGCAACGGAACATTTCCTGCTTTTCTAGTTCCCCAGGAGGCACCATCCCTGCTTTCTGACAAGGAGCCTTGCCTAAAAGGTATGACAGACGACTGGTTGCTAAGAGTGTCCTTGAAGTACCTGTCAGAGCTCACATACCCATCCTCAGTCAATGCTTAGCCAAGCTGCACACGCAGCTATTTAAACCTGTCTCATCAGTTGTTCCATCTGGCCCCTAAGTGATGTAATGAAAGCCCCCATCTTGAGTTCATTTCTCATGCATTGCACTGGTATGACACCTCATTCCCAGGAAACACAAGGTCTTTATGGACCTACAGGATGGGCACACCCAAAGCAGCAGTCCCAAGCTTAGGCAGAGGTATCTATGAACCTATGTCAAGCTGCAGCAAGACAACCAAAACTGAGGACATACTTTAGTGATGTTAATTCAATAAAATGCAACATTATCACTGAAAAAAAACCCAAACTAGGTGCAAGGTCTTGACCTGGGTCAGGGCAATCTTTCGGTATCAATGCAGGCTGGTAGATGAAGGGATTGAGAGAAGCCTTGTAGAGAAGGACTAGAAGGTACTGGTGGATGGAAAGATGGATATAAGCTGGCAATGTGCGCTCGCAGCCCAGAAGGTGAACTCTGTTGTGGGCTGCATCAAAAGCCATGTGGCCAGTAGGTTGAGGGATTCAACTGATTCTGCCCCTCTACTCCACCCCTCTACTCCACTCTGGTGAGACCCCACCTGGAGTGCTGTGTTCAGCTCTGGCATTCTCATCTCAAGAAAGACATAGACCTGTTGGAGAACACAAAAATTATCATAGGAGAGGCATTTCAGCCCCTGAAGAAAGGCTGAGAGTGTTGGAGTTGTTCAGCCTGGAGAAGAAAAGGCTCTGGGAAGACATTTTTACAACTTTTCAGCACTTAAAGCAGGACTATAATAAAGACAGGGACAAACATTTTGGCAGGGCCTGTTGCAAAAGGACAAAGGGTGATGGTTTTAAACTAAAAGAGGGGAAATTTAGACTAGAGGTAAGGAAGAAATTTTTTTACATTGAGGGTGATGAAACACTGGCAGATGTTGCCCAGTGAGGTGGTAGTTGCCCCACATTCAAGAAACATTCAAGAACAGGTTGGACAGGGCTCTGAGCAACCTGATCTAGTTGAACATGTCCCTGATCATTGTGGAGAAGGTGGGGGTGGGTGGTGAACTAGATGACCTTTAAAGGTCACTCCCAAACTATTCTATGATGAGAAGTGATTGAAATGAGCTGATGGAGTATGACATCCTGCTATCTGACTTCAATGTACAGAGTAAATGTTACTAGGATGAGACGAGGAGGTGCTCAATTATCCCCTCTGACAGCTTCGGAACAATGTGTTTTGCCTGGTTGAGTTACTGATGTCTTAGAAGGGGGTCTACCTGCCTTATTCCTCTATGTATAGCTTAAACTCACATAAATTTCTTTATCTGGCTACCATGATAGTAGTATCCAAACTTTTCCTGTTTCCCATTTTTCATTCTCTTGGATGAGATTCTCACAAGTGCAGACCTGAATGAGCAGCTAGCCCACCTCTGCAAGATGTGCCCTGGTTCCATGGGTGTGCATGTGGGCTCACACTCACAATACACAGCTCTTTATTCCTTACGTTGGGTCTTCCAGGTGTAATATTCCACAGCTACTGCATGTACTGGAATACAGTAGAGAGCCTTAAGTTCTCTTAGCATAATGAGACTTCTGCATGGCACAGTGTGACATCTTGGAGATACCAAAGTGAGACTGGAAGTAGATTACAACATTGCTGTAGTCTTCCACCTCAGATCAATCTGTTTTGAAGCCAGCTGGCTTACTCTCTGAGAGGCTATGTTGTATGTGGCTTATATTGTCTTCAAGTTCTTAGTTTGTTCACTGTTCCTTGATCTGATTGTTGTTCCTTGAGAGGACATACACATTCACTGTCAACTGACACACTCAACAGAGAATCTCATCCTACCTCAGCACTGGAGTCAACACTGATAAGAATGCCCTGGGAAATTCAGTGCAGCACCTCAAAAAAATATCTAGACCCATGCAAATAATTGGAAAAGACTTAGATGACCACACATTACTCTTCATACCACCTCCTCTAGTTTACTCCCATAGGTTTTGCTGGTTATTTCATCCCAGTTTCAGATGGATTAAGCAGCTGACTCCTCAGCAATATAACAAGTCTCATGGCTTGCAACGGCTTTTTGGTATTTAAATGTATATTGCTATGCTCACTTTCTTATTATCACTTCTCATTACATCCTTGCAAGCTTTCAGCAATTTAATTGTAACATCTTTTTGTAATATTTAGAATTTCCTTAAAGGTCTCCCAACAAATAGTCCTCTTTGCCCACAGTATCTAGCAGCTCCATAGCCTCTGGTGATCTGGCTATGGGAAACCAGTTCCCGGAGGAGTATAACACATACCCTCTTTATTCATCTCTTCGCCCAAAAACAGGAGATGGCTGACTTGGTAAACTTCTGGGCTGAAATCCATTGGAAGACAGTCAGATTTCTCATTCTGTTGCCACTGTAAATAAGAAACTGGCAGTACCACATAAAGGACTCAGAAGACTGAAGTAATGATGCTGTCTTTCTCAGAGACCATGCCATAGGGAGACAAAGGAAAGGAAAATGCAACACATTTGGTCTCCCAGCCAGGTGATAATCTAATTCATCTTGTGAGAAATTAAAATGAACAGCCACATTTGGGCAGCCACAGAGAGATGGACACTCCATCCCAAAGCTCCACACCAGCTCTCTGTAAAAATCAAATTTTGTCCTGAGCTTTCACATCCTTGCTGCTCAGAAATAGAATGGTAGAGAAGGACCATTCCTCCTCATAGCAGGTGCCTCTTTGCATTAGCTGTAGCAGATTTCAGTCTCTACAGGAATACAGCTTCCTTCCTCCCCATTGGGAGGATTAACACTTGTGCTCTCTACAAGCAACTGCTTGTCTTGCAGCTCTAAAATAGGCACCTTAGAGATGCCTGCAGGCTACACATTGCCTGCAGTTTCCTGCACTCTTGTCAAGATCTTGGGGTGATGCAAGCTGTCAGACACACAATACTACAGCAGAGGGGGAAGCAAAGCTGGTGCTCTCTACAGAGAGAGCAGGATTGCTGTTAATTGCTTCTAAAAGCAAATTTCACTGGGCCCAGGGGAGGGCAGGGATGGGCATGGGCACGTGGCTGTACATACTCACACAGAGGATCCCTTATTCCTTTTAGCTTCTCCCGTGCAAGCTTACTGACCTCCTGCAGTATTAATGAATTCCTCTGTCACCTCCTTGCTCTGACATCTGCTCAACAGAACGGCTGAGTAAGCAGGTAATCCAATTGGGCAGGAGCAACACAATGAGCCAATTCTCCTGCATGAGTGTGTTACCCTACTGCTCTGTGGCACTGCCTGTCCCTAAAGACCCAGTACTCAAAAAAGGCTTTGGGGCATCCTGCCCTGAGGATGGCTGAAGAAACCTCTCCACCTCCAGCTTATCTTATGGCTTCTCTAAGTATATCATAAAAGACTGACTTTTCACATTTTCTAAGGTTTCAGCATTGAGAAAGCAAATAATGTAACCTTGATTTCTCTTCATCTCATCCTCGTTTTCTGTAAAGCAAATTAACAGAAACAATTGCTCCCTCCCCACAGCAAATCAGACCAGACAGATCAAGAAAGCTTGCAGACAATGAAAACAAATTAAACCCAAATCAAACACTTCAAGTAAAACAAATCCTCAGGTACCCTTTAGGAAGTTAAACCAGGCAGTAATGCTACATGGTTGGGAATTCATGATAAAAAACATCCATAAGGTTAATCCAGTTCATATCAGGGCTAGGACAGGATCGGCCCATACAATATACTGGCCAGCTCTTTTATCTAGGTTTGATTTGAAGGCATTTCACAATTGAACTTTATCATTTCCCTTCTATGATGTATTTAGAGTCACTCAATATAAAAATTAAGATAATTCACACTAATACTCAAATGAATTCTTTGTCCTGACACTCTTACTAACAATACTTCACTTCCATGTGCACCACACAAAAAAAAAAAGTTTCTTCCCCCGTTTATGCACTTTTTAGAATGCCTGTTTGACTTTCCCTGTCTCACAGGCTCTCAGTGCACCTACCTCATTATAGGAACAGCAGAGATTAGCCCACCTACCTTCACCATCTCCCATTCATATATTATCACTAAAGGATATGCTAAAAATGAAAGCTCCGAAGTTTCCAGGAAAAAAAGCAAGAATGCAGACAGTCTTTTTTGTTCACTATAGGAATGCATCATCTCTGCTTGGCTCAAAATAGTATCTGACAAGAGTGAATCACATGAGTTCTGAAAAACTCACAAGACATAAGCAAAGAAATCTATAGCTGCCTTCCTCAATCTCACTCCCTGTCTGCCTTTTTATTGAGTTCTGCTGCCTGCATCAACAATTTGTAGCTACCTGTCTGCTTTCTCCTCCATAAAGGTAACTATCAAAATAAGAGAGGAGTGGGGAGCAGGTGAAGCAGTGAATTACTGTGAGGACCTCCAGCACTGCCTCTTGCTAGCAGGGATAAAGAGAGGTCAATGAGGAAATACACAGCACAAAATTCTCTTGTTTTCAGGAGAAGCCAATGAGATAACTCAATATGAATAAAAAAACATAGACTACATCTTATGTTACTTTTATAAATGCCTAAAACATCCCCAAAATACCTTAATCAGTCCAGCCCTGAGGAAGAATATGAAAGAGGAGGAAAAAACCAAAATACAGACACAAAACAGAAAGATCCAAGTTCAAGTCCTGAGGCTGATGCCCTCCATGGTGCTGTAAGAGAGAAGACAACATTGCATAGCCTCTGTGACCAGGATACCACTAATCTCCAGAGGCTGGGTATGGAAAGAAGAAGGTAATAGCTACCTTCAGAGAAGTTTTATTGCCATGCTTCTGTTAATTGACACTTTCAACAACTTTGTCTGCTACTTTTCTTGCTGCAATCTTTCTTCTACTCCTCTAATGTAGGAATTACACCTACTGACACTCTTTTACACGTAACTAAACCCACCAACCCAGAGATATTAGTTGCAGTTTTCTGAATAGGGGGAGCAATGAACGAAACCAAGTAATAAGCAGACAGTGGAAGGGCTATACCCATTTAATTCCAAGCCACAAATTCAAACCAACCTTTTTATTTCCTATTTCTTTTCAACTCAAAGAGAAAAGATATTCTCTCCAAGAATTTGACCTCCCCCCATCCTTTCCTTTCCCTGACCCTTTGTATTTTCTGTTGCTTTAAACTTCCCTCCTTGTTGAAGGGCTGTACTTGATTGTAAAAGGAAAAGAATGAGAAAAGCATCAGCTCTTGTGCACGTATATACACAGATGTGTATTTATGCATGCATACACACCTTTGTCTACAAAAGTACATATATGAAAACTTAGCACACTTGAGAACTAATCAAGTAACTGTTACATATATAAATACATACACACACCTCTTTGCACACAGATTTAGTATTGATCACAATGAGAATGAAAATGTGGCAGAGGGAGCAGTGAGGACAAGCGTCTTCTCGGGCCTGCAGCTGTAGGCACAAGGGATGTGCCAGGTGCTACACACACAACAGTCCTAGTCCCTTACTGGAGCACACAGCATTTCCAGCCCTCTATATGCCTATGAGTTTCTGCCTGGTGGAAACCAAACCACATGGCGTGAAGGCTGCTCACCCTGGCCTCAGACTGGCATGCAGTCATCAAGAACTACATGGTCACATCCAGACCTGAAAGCTGGAAAGCATCTCCGGGTTTACAGTTTAAACGCTCACAAGGGATAAGGGAAGAAAAAAATAAAAAAAAAAGTTATCAAAGCAAATGTTAGAAATTATTGGAAAAGGACCTGTGCCAAAACAGAGAGCATCATTATGCCACTGAATATATTTTTTGAAGAGGCAAAGAAGAAATACAAACACTCTGAGCAGTAGGTACTACAGAACTGTTTGATCACACATTTTAAATTCGGACAGTACAGAGCTATGCAAGAAACACAAACAAACATACTACTATAATATTATATTTGTTCAAGTTCCTCAGGAGCTAGAAGGAAGGCTACAAGTAAAATTTCTTAAAGAGCATAAACAAAACCTAATCAGGTAGTCTTCTAAAATATCTCGGTTTTAAATATGCATACACACACAAAATCCCTAAGAGAGGCTTAATATATGTAGTTTGCTCTTCATTTCAACTTCAGTCTGTGGGTTTTCTTGAAGTCAGGTACATAAACATACACATATTTTTGTTACATGCCAAACATACTGATTTTTTAATACTGTAATGTTCCTTGAACTTGGTTTTGTTACACAGCTAAGTAAAGTCTTACACGGTTTAAGCCCTGCAACCATGACCAAACCTACACACCTTCATTTTAAACACACAAGTCTACTTAAAAGCCAAAACAAACAGTCTGAGTTGAACTCTTCCACAGAAGTCATAACAAGACTACATAATTTGGGGTTTGCTGTGTCATTAGTAATTTTTCTACGAGCAGACAAGAAAACCCAAACCAAACCAACCGAGTTTCAAAATAAGGGTACCTTTGCTACAGAAAGACCTATTGAAATAGTAGGAAGCCCTCCTACAGAATATGATGGAAATTCCATTACTCAATCCTGAGAGAGGATCAGCAAGCCCCCATACAGGCCAGGCATAACAGGGTGGATGGCAGTCCCAGCATTGTTAAGTACCCTCTGTTCCTATCTACAGCAGCATGAAGAATCTGTCTTCCCCCAAGCAGCGCAGGAGAGGGAGGAAGCTTTTTCGCATCACGGGAGAGGGAGGAAGCTTTTTTGCATAGAGAGCATGTTGAGCAATACACTGTAGTCAAATTAAATCAGTGAGTCACACCATAACACCAAGAGAAATCAGACACGTGGTTACATTTTCCTAGGATGACCTTGATTCCATTCAGGCAAGAGCAAATGTTCCTAGAAGGAGCTGAAAGCCTGCATATGGGGGAGGGAGAAGAAATAAGCCACACAGGATTTATTGGTTTGGTACACTGACACACACTTGTACTCATCCATTCCTCCAGAAGCCATCAAATCAATTTAAGAAGGCCAGAACAAGTCACCAGTCTCAACTTGCAAACTAAACCAAAGAGCACCTCCTTTGCTGTGCAGCTGCAGCACACTGAAAGCCCATCCCAGCAGCATCCACCCAGACGCACTATTTAGCAAAACTAGTTTTACATATCAGCCAGAAAATAGTTCAGCAGAAATCTTAGCAGTGGGATTTTCTCACATACAGGGAAACTTGAGGCAAGACAACTACTCTAAGTTACTTGAAGGGAAACCCAAATGGAAACCTAAAGTAACCAAAGCAAAGAATGCAATTTGTTTGGGTTTTTGTTTTGTTTCAGTTGTTTGGTTCTTTGTTTTTTTTTGGGGGGGTGGTGGGGGGTGTATTTCTGTTTGTTTGTTTGTTTTTTAAACACAACAATCATTAGACTGATCCCAGAGCTTTGACAGGCTAAGTCCAGTGCTTTGGAAAGGGAGGATTCAGCATCAGCCAGAGAGATAGTCAGGCCAGCAGATAGTACACTGGTTATGAGCAAGCTTTTAAAAGAGGTATTTAATAGAACATATAATTATAGGAAGATTCAATGCAGATGTCTCAAGAGTCACCTAATGGATGGTAGATAAAACTCTCTTCTCAGTACAACACTCTGACCACTGGATGTCAATAACTTCACTTTAAGCAATGTTCTTAGCTCAGTTCTGGTCATCCACAACTGTCATTGTCTTGCCCAGATGCCAGTCTGGGCTCTGATACTGTGGGAAAACTCAGTAAGAAGCTTCTGTAATGGCCAATAAATCAAAGAACCCATTCAACACCTATATGAACACACAGAGTCCATTTCTTCCAAGTCAAAAAGCATCAGAGGATAATTTTGTGACCACAAAGCTACTTTGGGCCTTGTTTTAAATTGGACTCTCTATCTAGAGCTTATAAACCATACCCTAATTCCTCACAGTCAGCCAAGGTGCTGAAACAAGGGATGGCGTGGAGTGGAAAATGCTGCATATCCCCATCACCAGCAACCCAGAGCTGCTCAGTTCCCTCAGATGAGCACTGGGTTGAAGTCAGTTTGAGCACACTTAAAAGTGAAGGGTCTTGCATTTGGCTCACATTTTTCTTGTTACTGCAACTGTAGCACTTTATCTCTTGAATGTATTTTATATGGAACAGCATAACATGGTTTTTACCTCCCTTCCTTAGAATTTTTCTCCTTTGATCTAGGCAGGAGAAAATAGGGTAATTATGTTTTCATTTGAGATGAACAAAATCTCCATTTCCAATAAAGAATGGCTCCTTTAAAGAAAGGTAGCTAAATAATGGTTGGAAAGCAAAAATGGAGGAAGACTGAGATGGTGGCCATAACCCCACAAATCCAGTGCTATCATATTATATTTGATATTCAGTACAATTTACTTTGCCTGAAAATTGCTTTTTCCCAACTCTTTCTTTTTCTTCTGTTCCTTTTCTTATAATTTTAGCATATAAACAAGAAAAACAAAAAAAAAACCAAAACAAAACACAACTTTGGAAGCAAACTCTAAAATTTATCTCAATTACTGACCCATCCCTTCTTACGCTCCCCACAAAATAAATAAGGGTATATGGGCAATATACATATGACCCAAAGAATGTAGCTCCTTCAACTCTACATCTTGAAAGTCTCTATAGATCTGAAGATGCAATTACAGGGCTATATACCAACAATATAGAGAAAGAAATTTGAGAGAGCTGATATCAGAAGATGCTTTTATAGCACAAGGAAAGTTGTTTCAGATAAAGCAGAGATCTTGTTTGGCTTTTCTTCACACAGTGACCAGATTACATGAAAGCTCTGCAACTGTTCTGCTAGAGAAAACAACAGCTGTGGAATTTCAAAACAAAACCCATATAATCCTAAAATGAATTATTAAAGGAATGGGAAGCCATGAAGTTATTTGTCTAAACACTGGGTTTGACTGTGTTTCTTGCAATCAAGAAGGAAAACCCAAGACCAGCAATGTGCTGAAGGTTGATGACCTTATGGCTGTGGAAAACCTAGTCCCAGACTTCTGCATGCTCTGAGGCTTGTCAAGTTGGGCCTTAGCATCTCACCTGAGACAGGAACTTCAATGATGTAGACAATATATCAGAAAAGGAAGGACTAAATGATAATAGTCATGAACTTTGTAGCAAAGATGGCAGCAACAAGAGATAGGCGAAGGAGATAGGAAATTGCATGGGATTACATTTAATAGCATAATACCAAGACCTGGCTGCCTATCCTGTACCGGCCTGCTTCTTGCTTCTGTTCATTTTACTATTGACAGTCATGTGAAGCAGCATCTTCACTTTTACTGATGATGTAAAAGTGAGGTTGGACCAATTCCAAAAGAAAAAAAGCTGAATGGTTTCCATCAGAAAGGCAAAGACAAGAGAAGAATGGCCACACCTTCAACCAAACCATACACCACCTCCCTAGATTCATCCTAAGGGTGTAAGGTTTATTTCAAATTCCCACTGTCAACTCCTTATGTGTAGATTGTCTCATTCCAGTTCTGTACAGCACTGAGCTCTTAACCATGCACAACACCCTCAGCTGCATCTGCAATACTAAACAGTATTTCTTCCAAAATGCCTGGTTCTTAGAAAGTTTCATGTTCTTCTGTGCTAGCAGCAATAGGAACGTGAGGGACACAGCAGAACCAACACAGTGGACACTGGCTAGGTGAGGCAGAGGCAGCAAGGTAGGACAACCCTAGCACTCCTTTGCAGCAGCACTCCCACCAGTTTGTGTCAGGCATATATCTGACCCATCCAAATTAAGAGAAGGAAATATTATTTCCATGTGACTGTAGATGGGTTCCTTACCCTGCCCACCCCACACCTTAGCAATCCAATTGGAGATAGTCTTCATTTGTGGAAGATAAACAAGAAAGAAAATCAGGCAAGCAACTGCTAAAAGCACTGTCTGGATGATGAAAGGAACTGTCCAAATTCAACACATGATTTGTAATGACTTTTTGCAACTGAAAAGAATTCACCCCATCCTAGTGTTTTAACTGGTCCCCCCCAGAAAAAATAAAAAAAAATCTTTTCTAAGGTTAATACTGTAAGAACATCTTCAATTCAAGACAGGCCAAAATTCATCAGCCTCAGCTTGTAAAAAGTCTCTATTTAAATGATCTTTGCTTGCTAATATTACCTGCTGGACTATTTGGATACAGGAAGAACTACAAACTCTACAGATTTTTTGCTGTGTGTTGTAATAGGTTTTGGGCTGGGCTCTTAAGTTAATAATGGTAATGGGCAATGGTACGTTCATTAAACTAACAAAACAGCCCTATGTCAGATCTCGCCTTGGACTTCGCAACACTCGAGTGCATCATCATCTAACTTATGCAAATTTAAATATATTCCTTTCTAAAGGAAAGGAAGTTCCAGCAGAACTTCACAGTTGAATGAAAGCCAAAAAAAAAAATTAAAAAAAACCAACACACCACTAAACCACAAATGACACTAAAATGCAATGCAGACAGCCACCAGCATTTTTTCTTCGCCCTTCTTGTGAGCCAGGACAGGGAGACAGAGTTCCCACAAATAAGGTGGCTTGCCACAGGCACAGAGCCTCCAAAGTCTTACTGCTTCTTTGGGTGGCAGCATTACCAGCACAACAAAACAGCCTTTGTGTGCTTCTCAGTGCAGTCACTTCCACGGAGCACAGAATGTATACTTTCCATTTCCTAGGTTTTACATAAGCTGTGGGATGCTAGGAACCTAATAACTGTGTTTTCAGTTTGGTTTGCATTCAGTCCTGATAGAATTTTTTGGTTATGGCTCATAAAGTTCTTTAAAAAGCAAGTGAAGTAGAATATGCCACAGTCTCGGTGTGTTGTTATGGGAACTGGAATATTCAAAGTTTCCATGAACTAAATATATATTTGTTAGCTTTAAGTGCTATTATTTTTATTTGTTAGCTTAAAGTGCTATTATTTTTGACCAGAATGTGACTACATTTTCTTCCACCCAACTCTCATTTTAATTTTTGATCCTCAAACAGCCAAGACAGGTGAGGGAAACTGTTTGTCTGCACAATTCTTTGTCACAAAGAACTTACAAACCTTGCACGCTGAAAGATAATTAAGGCATGGCTGTACGCATACTAGTTCATCTACAGCCTCAGCAATGTTGGTCACAAAACCTTCTCTCTTGGAATACTGCAAGTGGTTCAAAGTGAACATAGCAGCCAAAGAAAAGGAGTTGGGATTTTGTGCTATGTTCCAAACTGTCACAGTTGGTTAGTGACAGTACACAAGTCACCGAGTCCAATATTTAATATTTTACAATTTTCAAATGGCTTTATTTTGTGTTTCTGATTTGAACCACATTCACCCTCAATCTTGGAGGTATTAATTATCCATATAATGCAGCAACCAAAGCTGGAAGTGTGATTGCTCAGCCTCAGCACAAAAACACTCCCAAGCACTCCAAAAAAGGTTTCACCGGTCATATCACAGTAAAGACACACGTTTGCAGACACTTTTCACAGCTATCTTGAATGTCCCCATGCTTCCAGTTCCTACCTCTGGAACAGCCAGTGACACCTTCAGCCCTGTTTGTACTCATTGAATCATATTTCCTTAAAGGGGAGGAAGTGTGAAGAGTCCTCTCCTGTTTATACACTAAACTATAATCCAGGGCTAAGAATAGTTACTAGTTCAGATTAATTCCTGTATGACAAGGCCAACTGCTACTCACTCCAAGTCACCCTTCTAGTTAAAGTAAAACAAACCATAACTATACACAACTGCAAAATCATTGAGCATTCTAGTTAGGAAATATACAACTACTCCTGCTTTTACTTCAGTCCCCACTTCATTCTTACATTGCTGCAAAATAATACAGCTGCAATCTTTCAATGCATTTGTTGCAGCATCTTTTTTATTCTCTCATATAACCACTTAATTTCTCTTTCTGTCCACCACATGCTCTCTTTGTCCACTTCTAAATCCATCCCAAGCAACTTCACTACATCTCTCTTCATGCCAACTTTTCCTGCTTGTTGATACCAGAGACTCACTCAAATACCATTCTCTGCAACCTCACAACTCACTCAAAGCCTGAGAAGTTTACGAAGACCTTATGACTAGGTAACTAAGTTTCAGATCAGTGCTGTGATGGAAATGTAAGACCTGATTAAAAAGGAAAAGAGAGTGCTTAGTTTTCTACAAGATAATACCCTGAAAATCTGTCCAAGAACTTCTCAAACATACAACTGAAAAGACTGCATATCTAATTTCCTGGACCAAGAACTATACACTTAAAAGTCAGGTTAAAGTTCCCAAACCCTGTGAAATTCAGCCGTGATTAAATTGCAAGTGGCTGCAAGAAGGCAGATACTCAGCTTTATGGGTCCTTGCTGCAATCCCTCAGTAGCTGTCACCACTTTTAAAGTATTCACTTCTTAGTTCCATTTCATTTAGAAATACGAAAAAAATGAGAAAGCAAAACCAAGCAGGCATACTTCAAAAAGCTATTGAGTTTTGTTAAGCTACAAACATTAAGCAACAAATATCATCCTGTCTCTGTAAGCTGCCAATCTTGATTTTTATCAAGCCAGCCTGCTTGCTTTAGTTTTTCACATAGGCAATTCAATCCAGGCAGGTAGCCCTTCCTTTCTCTTATCAATCCTATTCAACCAGTTCTGCATAGTCAGGGACTCTCTAATTTTCAGATTCCCTGCACATTCTCTCATACTGCAATTCTTTCAAAGCTGGACTGCCAAATGAATAGTATTTATCTTGAGTGATCTTCCAAAAGGAAGCACAACGTAGGCTCCTTCTGCATTAAATATTCTTGCTGTCTTATGCTGTGCATTAATAGGTAACCAAAACATTTTGTCCCTCTCTGAAAAGGGAATTTCATTGCATTATTTCAAATGCAGGCAATACACAGTCTGCTTACAGAAGCCTTTCATAGACACAACATTACTAAAAAAACATAAAAAGTAACTCCTTGTTTGCTTTCCCTTCACACTGATTACCTGTGACTACTGAATTTTGAGTCCTCAACTACTGCAAATCCCACTGAGGAAACAATCAAGTCTTTTTACTTTTTGCTGCTGCTTGTTCAAAATTGTGACCCACATCAGTTCTAGAAAGACCACAGAATAGACTACAGGGGAAGCATTATGAAAGAGATATACTGGAGAAGGTCCGGATGAAGAGAAACAATGTATTTCTATAGCAACTTAATTAAGCTCTGAGAATTTGTTGCAGAGATCTAGTTACACAGTGGCAATTTATGGACAGCACTTTGTTTTAACATGCTAAACGACTGGCCATAATTACTCTTAATGGCAGAGAGTCACACAGGTTGTATAGTTACTGTGCTTCTAAACAGAGATAATAGTTCACAACGAAAAATAAAAATCAACAAGAACTAGGAGCTAGATTGATACATACTATATGGATTTCATTCATGATGAAAATTATACTTAGATTTGTCTTTCTGGAGCTCAAATGGCACCAGGCTGCCATTACAATAGTCTTTCTAGTACAAGAAAACCAAAAGCTCAGCTTAGACAAAAAGATAGCTTAACTGCAGGGGCAGAGTGTACAGCTCTCACCAGTGGAAGTCGGGAAAACCATTCACACCAAGTCAGTCCTAGCTGAACCAGAAGACTCACTGCCAGCATGCAGAGGATGTATTTATAAGCAAGCTTCCTGTAAGCATCATGTACACACACAGGTCACTTGAAGGAGAGACAGAGAAAGGCACTTCTGCAAGAACAGCAGCAGAGCAGGATACTTGCAAGCTCAAGAATTTATCTTCAGAAACAAACACTTCACCCCACGCAAAAGGGCCACTACTGCAGCATCTATATATCACTAGATGGAGTAAAGAGAAGGGGGGGAAAAACAATGCTTCCAGTGGATTCCCCTTGTTGCAGCAGCTGCTTCCAGTTATCTGGGAGCATTAAATGCTTAGTATCGCCTCTTTAACAGACCAGTCTTTCTCTCTGTATCCATGACCTGGTTTTCCACTAACCAGCAACCAGAAGGAAACAGTGGGAGATCTGGGGACAAACCTGGGATTACACCTTCCTGTTCCTCAACCATCAATGTGCATAAAAGCAGCAAGAAATAGTCAAAAAGTTACTATTCCTTTAATGGGAGGCAGCAACAAAGACCAGGGATACATTGGATGTGCTTTCAGTCTCACAGCAGTAAATGAGATCTTCTGAATAGTTCCCCTGGGCAAGTGCATAGATAGATGTATAAGATGTATCAGTCAGAAAGGTAGATGTTCAAATACTGCTAGCAGCATAAGGGCCAAACACACTGATGGTAGAGAGCAAACAGTTGAAATGGCTCTGAGCAAGCCAAATTAATCTCTCTTCTCCTCACACTACCTCTCTCCAGCTCAGTCAGGTGTCTTCTACTCCAAGTAGGCTCAAAAAATAAGATGGAATCTCAAGTAGATAGAAAACTTATCCCTAGGACTATCCCATTGAGCAGCCAGGTAGGTATTCTTAGCCTTTTTATCACAGTGTTGCCAACTCAAGTCTGGCCCACATCTAGTACCATAAAATAAGTTGGTTTATTCCACTCCGATTCTTAGAGAGCAGGTGTCCATATCAACACACTGGCAATATCATCAGTTCCTCAGTACTACTACTGTACTCTTTCCTTATATAGCCACAGTAACTCAGAGCTATCCAAAACAACCTCCATCTCACTAGGCAGAGGTGCAGCATAAACACAAAGATAACATCCACCATTCTAGTTTGCTATCTGAAGAGAAAGAACTCACAAAAGATAGAGACAAGCAGTTTAAGGATGTATAGCAAACTGATAGCAAAATAAAACCTGTACTTCAGTTCCCTAGTTCTTACCTTGTTTGTTATGTAGTAGGTGACCAGACCAACAATGAAAGAGTTCAAGACTGAAAATATCTTACCCTAGGCACCTTGCAGATTTACCACCTTCACTTCGCAGAGGACAGCACTACAGGTCTCAGACCTAAATGCTGCCTTCTATAAATCACAACTCCAACCTTACCCCTGGAAATCCTAAATACAACAAGTTTTAGCAGTAAAACAAAAATTCCTATAAATCTTAAC
Organism: Chloroceryle aenea; assembly: GCA_013399075.1. Lineage (NCBI taxonomy): Eukaryota > Metazoa > Chordata > Aves > Coraciiformes > Cerylidae > Chloroceryle > Chloroceryle aenea. The sequence goes on from VWZY01009105.1 coordinate 480,746, forward strand.
TCGGTGTTAGAGAGCAGTACAGGAGAGCCATCCCCTAAGGGATAGAAACTAAGAGGAATAACATGACCAGCAAGAGCTTACCCCACAGCATGCAAGCAAGACAGGCCTGGAAACAGCAGCCACATCCAGATCACAAGGTAGTATCATGGTAACTAGTCAGCTCCACAGACAAGCTGAGACATCAGTCCTAAAGTCAGAGCTAGGACGAGGTCTGGCAATTGCCAGACACAGCCACAGTGGAGAGTCTGGGCCAAAAATCAAGCCAGACAGTGAGTCTGCAAGTTGAGGCCTCAATCACAAGACTCCATGGCTAGGCACTGACATCACCATAGCTAAGACCAATCAGCCACCTTCCTGCAACACAACTCAAGCAAAAAGCAAAAGCCCAGCACTGAGCTTAGAGCTCCTAGGCCCACAGGTGAGGCCCGTCATGGCTATTAAAGCTTATAAGCACCTCAGAGCCCTTACACACCCAGACTCCTGTGCTTCCCACCCTTAAGAAGTCTAAGGGGCAAAACCAGTATGAGTGTCCAATACCAACAGGCCTCCACAAATCCAACCCTCGTCTTAGTCCAGGAGAACAGCTTGAATCCTCATGTATTTTAGTCAAGAGACTTATAAAGCTCCAGCTTAACTAAGGTTGCCATTAGAATGCCATTTGAGTCCTGATTATGGTTGCCCTCCCATACAACAAATCAGCCAAACTTAAGAGAATTCCTTTCCACAACTCCAATAGTCCCCCTCAGTGATGTGTGCCTGCTCCAGTCAGCCATGAGTTGTCTTAAGCCCTGCCTCACAACTAGAGTCCATCTAGGCAGCACATGACCAAGCTATTATACCTTTTTTATAAGGATGCTGGGACAAACCAGTATTAGTTGGGCCACCTGACATTCTTAACCAGACATACTACTATTCTGGACTCTAAATCCTCAGACCTAAGATATTTTCTACAGTTTTCACTGTATGCACCCAAACCCGTGTGATGAACCGTCCTCTGCCATCTGACAAGAGCCTCCCCAGACTCCTGAGCTCCATGTACCAGAAGGCAGAAGCAGCTGTAATTGCTTCAGTACAGACCAGTGACACCAGCCTTTTTAGGAATCATTTGCAACACATTTCCAGTTCATCACAGACCAGTTATCAGTACCTAATTCACATAACATCATTAAAAAAAAAAAGGTTGAATTCCAAGGTCAAAGTAGTGATGGAGATGTTACAATGGTGAAAGTAAACATAAGCCTTGACAGAAGTATAACTGAATGCTGTATCAATAGGCTCAAGAGCTCAGCCAGGGGGAAATCTTCCTGTCTGCAATAGTTCTGTTTCTCTTATTCACCCAGCTGAAGTCACACCCCAAAAAGTTAAGATTAGATCTTAAAAATGGAATATCTCATCTTCCAGAAACCCTTGAACTTTCCCAATCTCCTGGAAGCTGTATGTTAAGTGCTCCTCAGTCATTCACCTCAGAAATAACGACCCCATCCAGGGAGCTGAAATATGTGTATTATGCACTGAGAAAATACATTAACATCTTTATTGGCTGCTCCATCCGACCGAGTCTTTTCCCATAAAGAAAACAGTCCTGTGACACTAATTTCCCCTTTGAGCTGAATGTTTTGTAAAAGTCTGTGGCTATCAAAGCACACTAAAATGGAGTCGCAGAGGTGTAGAGACAAGCTTGCCCTGGCCACACTGCCACACTTGCCTCATGCCCATACTAGAAGTTCTCACATGGCCCACCTGCAACAATTGCACCTCTGGCACCTCTGCCTGCAACAACCCTTCTCTATCAAAACCCACTTTCTGTCTCTCACCCAAAATAAAACCATTCATGCTCCTCTTGGAACAAAATTCAAACACATTCTTCTGTAGCAAGGTCTCGTACCATAACAAACACCATGATAGTGGTTTAAGTCTCTTTGCCAGTCTCTTTTCAGTTGTGTCCTGTGCTAGAACAAGAGGTAACGGTAACAAGGTAAACACAAGAAGTTCCACCTCAACATGAGTTAAAAATTCTTCACTGTGAGAGTGACAGAGCACTGGAACAGGCTGCCCAGAGAGGTTGTGGAGTCTCCTTCTCTAGACATTTTCAAGACTCATCTGGATCTGTTCCTGTGTGGAATGCCCTGGGTGCTCTTGTGCTGGCCGGGGGGGTGAACTCGCTGAGCTCCAGAAGTCCTTTCCAACCCCTATCATTCTAAGGTTAAGAAATATCCAGAATCAAAACCTAATCTGAGCCAGAGACAGACAGGGCTCCCCTAACTCGAGATTTGGTGCACAGGTATGAGAGGCAATAACTTGTAGCTTTTTCTGACTGGTAGCTTATTTTTACAGACATCCTTTTTTCATTTTTAGCTAAGTAACAACAAAGGAAAATTGAGGAGGCTGACATGAAGATGAGGAGGATTGTGTCTCAGAAACCAAAGCCAAATGAAAGTATATTACACACCCAACACACAAACAACAGCACCAGTATGTGCCCACATCTTTCCACTGGGTGCTGTCCCATATTTACATGTTGTTCTGGGCAAGAGAATAATCCTAAGTAGGGCTGCATTTTACATTGCTGGTCACTTCCAGAGTTGGGTTTTGTCTTGCAGCAATGAAAGTGGTGGTTCATGGGCAGTCATTTTCTCCAGATTTCTCATGTTTCTTACCATCACCCACAGCAAAGCTGTCGTTTCCATCCCTCTTGCCTGGCACATGGAAATACAAAAATGGTGCATTTTTACTGCTTTGGTCTGATGATTTCCCTCTACAAGGGTCGCTGTCAGCTTTATCTCAGTGACTCCTATTCAGAGCACGGATCTGGAAATGCCTGTGCCTTTATGAAACCAACAGCTCAAAGTGCCTTGAGTGCTTTTGCATCTAACTCCAAATAGCATCTCAAAAAAGTGCTCCTGAGCATCTGGGTTCTTATGTTTAAGGGTTTCAAACCCTGGCTAAAAGTTAAAAATATACTGTATCATAACAGATTTTATCAATGGAAGCCACCAAGGACAAGAAAATGTGTCTCTTTAACACATTTCCCCTTCTAGATACACCTACACAGTGATTTTCTCTCTCTGTTCCTCCAGCTTCCAACACAAGAAAAACCTAGCATCACCCTCACACCCAAAAGAAAACAACAGCAGTCCCTGGCCCTATCGGTCATATTCTCATAGAATCATAGAATTATTTCATCTGGAAGAGACCTTCGGGATCATGAAGTCCAACCTTATTCCGAGCCCTATCAAAACCACTAAACCACGTCCCTAAGCACAACATCTACCTGGCTCTTAAACATCTCCAAAGATGGTGGTGACTCCACCATCTCCCTGGGCAGGCTATTCCAATGCCTGACAACCCCTTCAGTAGAGAAATTCTTCCTAATATCCAGCCTGAACCTCCCCTGGTTCAACTTCAGGCCATTTCCTCTTGTTCTATCGCTTGTCACCAGGGAGAACAGACCGACTCCTGCCTTCCTACAACTTCCCTTCAGGTAGCTGTAGAGAGCAATAAGAAATCCCCTCAGCCTTCTCTTCTCAAGGATGAGCAGCCTCAGGTCCTTCAGCCTTTCCTCATAAGAGACATGCTCCAAACCCTTTACTGTCTTGGTAGCCACCTCTGTACCCTCTCTAGCACCTCAACGACCTTCTTATAGAGAGGGGACACAGTATTCAAGGTGCAGCCTCACCAAAGCTGAGTACAGAGGAATGATCACCTCCCAGCTCCTGATTACACTAACAAAGAGGAAACCAACATCTCCTTTTCTTCCTTCTCAGGTAGCACTATCAGATTTAAACCCACATCTTTGTGATTTACATCCCTCTCTCAACTGCAGCTACTTCAGTTACTGTTAAACTGTGTAAAACACAAGAGATATCAACAGTTTGGTCCTGGGTCCCCACCCTTTTTTCCTACTTTTGGCAATTCATCTCTGGGCAACAAACAGATTCTTGACTCTCGTGCACCCTTCTGTCCAGCGACTTGAGACATTAGGTGTTCCAGTACATTCCTTCCCTGAAAAGCAAACTGGTAAAGTAAGTGAACTGCTGGCCAGTTTTTGTGAGAGACCAAAACTGTCTTTCATGTTCTGTCTCACCTGATAGTAGGCAGCCTTGCACTTAGTTTTTCTCTGTGGAATACATGCTTCTCCCTAAATAAAATTATATTAATTATATTTATCAGGGACTCAGAAATGTCTATTAAAATCAGATGAGAAAAGCAGTATAGATGGAACTGAACAATGTCCCAAACTCCAAGCTACATGCTAATTTATGGAGCAGTACCTTACAAATTTTTTCTCTTGGCATCTTCTCTGACACAGAAGAAACTCTGAGACCCATCAAAAACACACATAGCATAACAGGCATATGAAAAACACTAGGCAGCTCTGAAAATATGAACATCACTCATTTTTGGTGTATGTTTCTAACATGCTGTGAAAATGAGCCTCTCAAAGCACTTGTTGGGGAGAATATGTGTCCATTACACTCAAAGACCTCAAAAAGCAACAACTTAACAGCCTACACTGCTTTCTGATACTATAATAATCACTGAAATACATAAACTTGTAGAGAAAGGTCATAACCAAATGATGTCCCTACCTGGACTGAATTTTCATGATGAAGCTCCAGAAGCACACAAACACTAATAGACATCTACATCTGCTTTTATCAGAAATCTTTTTAATATGGAAGAAAGCTGCATTTCTAACTCCTCACAAACTAGGAAGGCCAAAAAAATCAAAGTCGTCACAGTATATGCATCCACTCCCTGCTGGAAATTCAAGTATAATCTTTCTTCATGGATGCAAATTGTCCACATTAACAGAAAGCACATTTACGTAAGGGAAACTAGATAAAGGAGTCTCTTCAGGTTATTCCAACTTCTCTCACACATTTACCTCCTTAAATCTCCCCCCCCCCCAAAAGTTTCTCCATTAACCTTTAAGCCTTTCTTTTAGTCATTTGTATTCACATCCTCAGGAGTATCAACCACAAAACAGAATGGAAGAAAAGTACTTCCATCTCCATCCCCTCTGTTAGTAGTCTTCTCCAGGGCTATTTGCTTATGAGGTTTCTCCTGTACTTTCCAAGAAATGACTGTACATCAGCAATGACAGAAATAACAACTCTGTGTCAGGAATGGCAGAAATGTATAAACTCAAGTACTTCATTCCTATATAAGTATTTCTGTGATGGCTTAACTTTACTGCAGTGACTTCCACTATTTTTTCCTCCTATTTTTCAATCTCCATTAGACAAAAAAATAGTTCCTCCTGGAACGGCTGATCAGAACTGTGGGTGAATTTGGGTATCTACTCACCCAGCTCTATCTTCTTTTTCCTGTATCAATCCGTCAGCAAAAGAGACTATGAATTGTCAGCTAGCACACTCCCATCACTCATACAAGGCAATTTCATATTTGAAATCAATATTTGCTAGCAGGCAGAATGAGCTGGTTTCGAGAGTGTTCTAATTAGACAAAAAAGATTATTACAAAACACCTGCAATGTTTGTAATTGTTTAAAATTATGAGAATCAATATTAACTTCCAAAAGCACCATATGGTAAATGCTTCTTCCAGGTAGGTGGTCCCTCATAGGCTCTCAATGTTTCAAAATTGATCATTAACATTTTTTTAATCTGAATGAACTTGTTCCCAGTTAATGCATCGGCTGCTGGTTTGTCCTCTGCATGCGGACTGCACATAAATATGTTTTAATTGCAATGCCTCTCTGTCTCATGCTACAGGATCTGAGGCAGCTTGTTCAGAAAGTGACTCCACCAGACAAGCCCACCAGCAGAACAACGTCCCTCCTCTCTGTAGCACCTGTGGTCGAGAATCATAGATTCATAGAATCTTTTGGCTTGGAATTGAGCTTAAAGATCATTTAGTTCCAACAGCACTGACACAGGTGGGGATACCTCCTACTAGCCTGGGTTGCTCAAAGCTCCATCTAACCTGACCTTAAACATTTCCAGGGATGGGGCATGCACAACTTCCCTGGGAAATCTCTTCCAGTATCTCATCATCCTCACAGTGAAAAACTTCTTCCTAATTTAAATGTACCTATTTCGAGTTTGAAGCCATCATTCTTCATCCTATCATTACAAGCCCTTGTAAAAAGTCCCTTCCCAGCTTTGTTGCAGGCCCCCTTCACATACTGGAATCTCAGAGACTGTAAAACAATTTTCAGGAAATCATTATTATTTAGTGTTTTATAACTTAATGTCATAAATCTATGGCCACACACAATGCTATACTTGCTAATGATGTCCCACAGCAGTGGTGTCTCTAGAGGTAGCAGACGGGGTCTCTGAGTGCAGTGCTGCAGACATGAGCTGTGATAGCTGTATGGTCACTGTGTCAGTAGCTCTGGTTCTACATTGTGCAGGGGGTAGTGTCTGAGTCTACCCCTCACAAATCCAGGCCAATTTCTTTGTAAATGCTAAAAAAGAATCACAGAATCACA
>VWZY01009106.1:9071-29598 GCA_013399075.1 Chloroceryle aenea
AGCGCGGTGCGGGATGCGCCTGGGGAAGCAGGTGCGTGGAGGGGCTGGAGGCGTGAGGGGCGGCGGGAGCCGCTGGACGCCTGAGCGCTGCGGGAAGGCCGGCTCCAGAAAGCCGTGCCCTGATCCGGGGCCAGGGCTCTGCCTGGACGCGGCCAGGATCTTTGCCCCACCACATGAAGGTTGCCTTGAAAATGGCCACTTTGCCAAGGGCTGCGAAAGCTTGGCTCGGGTTTTGCTGTTTTAAAGTGCCACCCTGTAAGAATACATGAATCAGGTTTTAATGACAGGCCTGGCTGCTCAGGTGTATAAATGGTGTGTATATGTTTGCTTCATGGCCCGCAGATGAAAGGTGAGGTATAAATACAGGTGATCGCTCTTCATGTTGCATTCCATGAGGCTGTTGGGAGCTGTGAAGTCCCCTTCAAGTGCAGGGGACTTTCCACCTTGGTAGTTGAAGCTAAAATTTCAAGAATACTGTATTGAGTTTTCTTTAAGATCATATTTTTCTGCTTGTCCTCCTAAAGGAAAAAAAAAATACAGCTAATATTTAGGCTAATTTATGAGATGCCTTCAACTGAAGTAGTTATTAGTAGTAGAGATCAGAGTTCTAACATAATTTATTGTCCGCAAAATCAACAGACTTGCAGTTCCATGGACTTAATTAGGCAGGGAAATTTACAACTTAAGATAAGATATTTTTATGAGAACCTCTGATACGCCCAATGGATTAGCCATAAACCTTTCCCTTTAGTCATCATCTTTGGAAATTATTGTTGCACACTGTGTCCTGATAGGCCAATAAAAATGTCATTTTCTGACTCTTGCAGAAAGAAGTCCACGGTACAGCTGGCCCTGTAACTCTGTTGTCCATTTTGATTTGCCTTTGCGTAAAACTTGCAGGCAAAACATGAGTAGCTTGAACTGAAGGTGAAGCGGCGTGTTCCCTGTACTTGGTGGCAAGGGTGTGCTCTCCGATGGTTCTTCCTTGGAATTTGTTTCTGTTGTTTCATTAGGATGAACAGCTGGCAGTGGGAGCAGAGCAGGAGGTAGGGGTGGTATAGGCCTCCTGTACCTGGTTACACCCTCCAGTGCTATACATTTGCTTTTGCCATTTTAATTCTTTCTGCACATGATCTCCCAGATTCATGAAGGAACTGCAGGGTTAAAGGAGAGGACTGTTGCTTCTCTGTTCGGTGCAGAAAAGACTGCAGGTTGTGGTTCACTTGCATCATAGGTTCTCTTTCTGTATTCTTCCTGTAGCTGAGAAACATGCCTCTGCACAATGGCAAAGCCTTTTATTGTATCCTTGCAGGATGGTATCTTGTAGACTGCACAAAAATAAATACTCTTCTAGGCAAGCTAAATAAACATCAGTGTTCTTTTTTGAGGCCTTTCCCTGCCTATTAGTTCCCTAACGCATTCATCTGAAGTTGCGTATTTATGGCTAAGCACATCTAATAATCGGCAACTACAGCACAGTGGCTCCATCTGTTGTCTGTTGCCAAGTGCTCTTTCCGATTTAGGAAGCTTCTGTTCATATGGTCCTGTCACTTTTTCTTAGGTGGACCACATTTCTGGTGTGGCCGAGCCACTTTTTGTTTGGTGTGATTGTCCTGATGGTCGCACTGGAAAGCTGCAGTAGCTCCTGGAACCAGCAGTGGAGTTAGCTGAGAGAACTTAGCTTTTGAAGGCCGACTTTGTACACTCCAGGTCTGTGGCTTGCAAGCAGTGAGTTAACCCATTCTCCCTCGGTACACAGTGTGCTTCGGATTGATATGCAAATGCCAGCAGACTCCAATGTCTCCAGTACCTAACAACAGCAGGTTTGGAAAGCCGTGTTCTCACTTCAAAAATTGGTAAAGAAATTGGTCAAGAGTGCGTTGCTGTTTGGTCTGTACAGTCAGTCCCTGAAGTAAACGTGGTACTGGGTGTTTCATCAGAACATGAAACCAGTGACAGGGGCTGGTGTTTCAGCTGTGTTTTAAGGGTAGATTGCAGAATGTATTTTAAATACTTGTGAGGATGATACTTCTAGCTGGGAAATGCAAATATTGACCTGCTTGCTGATGATGTATTAATGTAAGATTGTGTCCAGAAGAGGTCAGTCAGATAGGAAATTCAGCCTGCTTACTTTATCTTTGTCCATCTTTCAAGCATTCTTGCTCTCGTTTCTTGCTTTTGCTGCACGGCATTGCCTCACTGGTTGCATCAAAACAACAGAAAGTTACGTTCCCATCTCGTGTTAAAGCCCTCAGTGCTAACAGAGCTGTCAGCCCTCAGTATAAACCTGGCTGAGGGGGAAATTCCTTGACTACCGAGATGTTACAATGCATGTTGGTATTGGAAGACTTTGATTCCCCTTGCTTAGTTCTTGAGAAAGAAGCAAATGTCAGCCTGCTGACACCTGGAAGGCATGAGCTGCTTCTCAGTGTCTTTCCTGAGCTCTGTTTTGTTAAGCAAACATCATGTATTAAAATGATCCGTTGGGAGCAGCAGCTGTGTTGTACACGATCTGCTCGGTGATTGTTAACTCTAACGATGCTCTGTAACTAGGCTGGAGTGTGTCTGCACTGTGGACTGGAGTGGCTAAAACCAGGCTAGGACAGGACTGGGCTTTAGCAAGGTCCTCTGTAGAAGTGGTTTGTGTTGTAACTGGACCCTAAAAAGTGTTGGCAATTATGCTATGAGCATAAGGATCAAGTAGTTTTCTGTCTGTCCATGGGGTTTTAATATCCCCTCCCCCTTTTGTTTGCCTTCTAAATATGTGCCAGAATTTATGCCTATGCTTGATGTAAATATTTTTAAACCTACAGCCTTGGCCCTGAGTCCTGAGCTCGGCAGTAAGTTAATGGCCAGTCTCCTACTGATTTCAAACTTGGCTGCAGTCACAGAATAAATGAACTGTTTGTTTCAGCTTAGCCTCTTGTGGAAGTTTGTTTGCATTGTAAAACCACCATGCACTTTAGCAGACTTCCAGTTTCTGGAGTGGTGTAGTGGGGCTCATCCAGGTCTCTTCTGAGGAACGTCAGCACTAGTTGGGAAGTTTGTTGTGACAGTACCGGCTGGAGCTAGGAATTGTCCCCTACAGGGGAGATGAAATGAAAACAACATCCTACCTAGATGAAAATAGGAATTGCTGGGATTTTTATGTTTGAGTGCAGTGTTGTATCTAAGAGTATAAACTGGACCCTAAGACATCCCAAAGCAGTCAGAAAGACTGCAGCTTCAGGATGAGCTGAGCCAAACAGTGCAGGCTGTAGTGCTTGTAGCTACCTTGCCTGTCAAAATGAGATTCTTTACCCCAAAGACAAGAAGCTAAATTATGAGCAAACTAAGGACCTCTTCACTGTTAGGGAAGTAGATAACAGCACTTGAGAACAAAATTGTGGAATACCTGTTTCTCTTTACCTGTTTAGTTTCATTCTCTAACATTTTTTTCCCTGTTTTTCCTTTTTTCTTTTTTTTTATTTGTTTTTTTTTCCCTCCCCTTTCTTTCTTCTCCAGGCAATTCAGTCTTTGGAAGATTTTGTTCTTTACATTCCTGTGAAGCTTTTCTGAAATCTGCACATTACTACAATGAATTTCTTTTCTTATTCTTTTTCCCCACGAGTTATTGACAGACATTTGCCAGCATAATTCCTCAATGTTTTTGTAGTGCTGGGTTTTAAAGCTACACCAGACTGCGAGTTTAAATAGTTAACTCTTGGCAAATGACTTATGTCAAAGCTTTGGCATCTTGTTCTTCAAAAAACCTTTCAAATTAATAACATGCATCCAGTAGATTTATTGCTTTCCAGGCTGAATGCCTCGCGACAGTCTTCTGTGTCTAAAAATGGTTGTTGTTGTTAAGGCCATCTTTTAGGAAGTTGTGAGTTTGACATTTGAGTGCAAATATGCACATATTTATAAAGATACTGGGGACAGCAAAATGTCTCAGTGATGAATTGAAATGTTTTTTTTTTGTGGTGGTTTTTTTTGAGGATCTTGTTTTATACCCTGAGGCATTGAAGGGATGCTGCTGAAATTGAGAAGCCTTACGCATTTTTATGTCTGTGAAGTAAAATATGTGAAGTGCTGTCTAATATATGTCACCTGTTAGTTTTACATTGCTGCGTGGGGTGTAACGATGTGCTATTATGGTGTTTCCATCTTTAAATATTTGCTGGCTTAGGCTTTGGTTTTGAAAGCCAAGTCTCTAATTAACCAAATAAATGCTGATCGTACTTGTAATGCCCACAATTAAAAAATCAATGCATTCATGCAGTGGAGAAACTAATCTTGGTGTGTTAACATGTTTGGGTTTTTTTCCCCTCAAGATTTAATTTTTTTTAATGGAAAAATAAATGTGGTAGGGCATGAAACATTGTGAAATGGTGCTTTTCAGTGATGTGATAATAAATGGATGAGTAGAGCAGTTGTGCATTTTTGAGAGGCGCATTTCTAAGGTATTTTCATCCCAGCAGTGTGGGGTGGATTTTTCTTGTATAAGGATGTCAGAAAAATTGGTCTGAAAGGTGAGACTTTATTGGGAAATGTTTTTAGAGAGTTTAGTGTCTCTGTTTTTTTTAAACTGGCTGCTGAGCACATCTTAAGAGTTTTTAAACTGAACTTGAATATGTAAAAAGAACCCATCCAACAACCTTGAAGTTGGTTGCAGGATTTACAGGATAGTCTTGGATTCTGTTCAGTGCACTTTAATTAACCATACAAGGTAGTAAATTGAAGTACCTCAGACTGACTTGACAGTCAATTAAACCTTGGTTGATTTCATTGAGAATGTGATCATTAGTGTAATTGGCCAGAATGACAGGAGGCCCACTTGGAATTGTGCCCACTTGAAATTTTCCTCTAATTCTGTGTATGTAATCCTGGGCAGAACACTGGACAAACGCAGCTCTATCCGAATAATTTCCAAGGATTTCGTGTAGCTGTCTGGAGAGGAGGCAAACTCTAGCAGGCAGAAATGAAGGAATAAGTTAGTTGGGAATCCAGATGGCAAAACCTTTTGGGGTTTAGGTTGTGTGAAGTACTTTGAATCTCTTCTTTCACTGTGGGATTTGTATGGAGTTTTGTGAAGTTCACCATGTGATTTCAATCAAAAGCTGGTGCATGTCTGAGGGAGATATTTTTTGTTAAATAGATTGAGAGACTATGTTGTTAATGGTGTCTTGATACTTAAAACAGAGTTAGGTTTTTCCTCCTGTTTAAGATCGCTTACCTAACTTCATTTCTTCCTCTGGTTAAGATAACAGCAATCTTCCCTGTTTTGTTTTTTGCATTTATCTTGCTTTGCCTGAGAACTTCAACTTGTAGTCCTGATTTACCAGTTGCTTTAGTTTGCTGGGCTGCAGCGTGGAGGTGTTGTTTCACTGGATTTAGCAGTCATACTGGAATGTCAGACCGTGCATTTCTGGGGCAAATTCTTTCTCCCTTCCTTGGAAAGTGTCTAGTGTGTGTGGGTACTGCTCTGATGCAAATATGTTCTAAAAACTGCTTCTTCAATTACAGCAGGTTTTCTGGTTAGTCTCCAAAGACACTTGCATGTCCTGTTCCAGAAGATGAGTTGTTAACACCATGGTTTCCTGCCTATCCTCCTTCATAGACGGTTCTTCCTTTATCTCCTTGAAAAGTAACCAAATGATAGTTTGTCCCTTTCAGATCAAAAGGAATTATTTAAGCATGCCTTAGTAATTCCTGGGCATCTTCTCTATAGCAGAGGAGGTTCTCTGGGCTATTTTTCTCAGCTGGGGAGATATAACAGGCTTTATCTTCCCATGGTGCTTCTGTACCATTTCCAGACCCTCGAGGCTCATGGGGTAAGAATATGAGGTCAGAAATTGGATTCTGATCTTCTGTGTGGCAGTTGGCCACATCATAACATTAGGCTCTGTAGTACTATCATCTGAAAAGTGCAGTCATCTCATGCATGTGGGAGACTGCATATAAAATTCTGTAGGAATATGACTGTGGTGTTTGATACAGATTACATTTTCTTTACCAGGCCCTGGTAAGACTCTTACACCCACTGACTCCCATTTAGAAAGATCAGTGTTAAGATGTTTGAAGTAAACACCCTCCAGAACTGTGGAGGAGGTGTGGTGGTTGTTTTTTGTGTTGTGTGTCATCCCCCTCCCCCGTGAGGACAGCCTCGAATTCTTTCCACCCAGTTCATCAGCTCTGTCGTCTGAAGGCAGGGAAGGTCTATGAGTTTTTCTGGTGTGTTGGCTCAGAGCATCTCTGAAAGATAAGGCTGTACCAGAACAGGGCATGGCAGCACTGCTGTGCGTTCAGAGGACAGCTGGTGTGCCTCTTCAAATACAGTATACTGCTCAGCTTCTGTACAAATGCCCGTGTAAATAAAAGCCTGCTCCCTGCTTTGGGATTATTTTGTCCACTTTTTTTTATTTGTTGTTTCCTTCCCCTCCAGCTTTTCATTCACCCTAGGGAAAAAAAAGAGAGGGATCAATCCTCTTTGTGACTGCTCACTTGGTTCAAGTTTTGTACAGGCTTACCAAATGGCTGTAAATGAACGGTTAAGTGTGGAAAAGATGAATAACCTCCTGAGTCTAAGGTTTAAAGGGGGAAAAAAAAAAGTAGGCCACCTGTCAAGTCTGCCAGTCCAAGCTGAATTTGATGGGCTCCAGAGTCATCCCGATTACTTCATCATCCTCTTAAAAAGAAAAAAAGTCTCTTACTGGTGGTTTTCTCTTTCCTGCTTGGCAAACGTAGCTTGTTTCCCATGTTTTCAGATGAACTGACATTAATATAGCTTTAAAAATTGTGTTTGTGGGGATTTGTTCTGACAGTTTCTTCTAAGAATATTTTGGGCTCGTAGCAGGACTGTTGATACTTTGATAAATTTTGGGGCTAGTTCTTTAGTGGATATAAACTCGTGCTCCTACCAGTTAAGGAATTAATCTTGGAACGCTCACAGGTGAAAGCTTTAACAACAAAGGTATTGGTGCTCCAGGTACTATTATTAACAGCTGATAGCTTTCTTTGTTAGCTGAAAGCTGATCTGTTTTTCATAGTTAGGGATCCTTTGTTCAGTCCCTGATGTGAAATGGTTTCTTGCAGTAGCACTTGATTGGTCACCAACTGCTATTGAAATAGAATGTTACATTTTGTGGGTTTCCTCCTGTTTAGTTGCTTGCTTTAGCAACCAGAATTTAAGCAAAAAAGAAAGGGGTGGTGGGGAGGGAATGAAAGTTGGTTTTTACCAGTGAAATGTTGAATTCTAAACCTATTCATCACTTAATAGCCAGAGTGTAGGTTATTTCCATGAACCTAAAGGGAAAATTCACCAGATTGTCTGTCTCTGCTGATGGTGCTGTCGTTGGTTGTGGTGTGGTGTTTCTGTGTGTGTTTGGTGTGTCATCGTCCGCCCCCATCCCCCCACCCCAGCTGGTTTGTTGTCCCCTGACTGGGACATATTCTTCTTTTTCTCTTATTCCCTTAAACTGGTGTAAGCTGCGTGGGAGTCCTATCAAACCTGTTAGATGTGTTTACTGTAATGCTAACCTCAATGTTTTGTATTTCAGGATCCAACGAGAGTATAGAAGACAGCAAACTACCTAAGATGTGAGAAGTCCTCCTTTAGCAGAACAAACCTTCTTTTCAAAATGGACCGAAGTAAGCGGAATTCAATAGCGGGATTTCCACCACGCTTGGAGCGCGCTGAAGACTTCGATGGTAGTGCTGGAGGAGAAGGGACTGTATCCCAGATAGGAAGAGTTTGTACCTCTTCATACAGAGCCCTCATAAGTGCCTTTTCCAGACTTACTCGTCTTGATGACTTCACATGTGAGAAAATTGGCTCTGGTTTCTTCTCTGAGGTGTTCAAGGTGTGTGTTTAGTTCTTTCCTCTCTACGCGGCTGGTGCACAAGTGTATCAGCACCAAAGACAACTGTGTTTCCTGTACTCAGGATGAGTGAGTGGTGAAGAACTTGCAGGTGTCAGATATTGCCTCTGTCACTCTTCCAGATGGTTTTTATCAGCTGTAATTTTCTGGGGGAGTAGCAGAGGCTATTTGGTAAAAGTGGGGGGAAAAAATTGGTTTCTCTTTTGATCTCTGACAGGTATTTTTACATTCCTGCAGTGTATTAAACACCAGTGGCTATTGGTTCTCTCTTATATAAGTGTGAATGTCTTTAATTTAGCTAGTTCATTAGATTTATGGGGTTGTACTCATTCCTTTGGTAGCCTTTACCTCCCAACACCAGACGCATGTGTTAGGAGATCTACATATGATTACTGAATTTGAAGCCACAACATTTATTGCACTGAAGCTACAATACATTTAGCTGCTTTTCTGTTTCCTTTGCTGCTTTTATTATGCCATGCCCCTAACTCAAATAATCAGAGATTGGTTTGAAGTAAGTAGTATGAATGAGAAAACCTGATGTTGCCAGAGACTTGCTGCTCTGAATCTGGGAAGATCTTTGTAAAGCAGTTTGTGAATCAGCTCCAGTTCCACAGTGCTGGTGATATTTCTGCTGTTCTGACTGATCAGGTAAGGTTTATTGTAGAGGAGTAGGACATTGAGTTGACTTCCAGGCTTTTAGACATTGCAAAAAGAATTTGTTTCCTTGTCCTAGTTCCTGACTTTAAATGAAGTCACACTCCAAATTATTTCCATTTCAGTGAAATGCCAGAAAACTTTATCTCACAATATATTGCATCTATTCCATGATACTTCATGTGGTTTACCTTTAAGAAGTTAGGTCAAAAACCCTCTTATCCAGCTTTAATGCTGTGAATTAGAAAATTAAAATAATTTTTATGTTGCTTTAATACCCAAAGGCATCCACATCTCTGTGTATATACCTCTCCTCTTGAGTAAAGGCAAGTCACTCCACAGAAATTTTTCTGTTGAGCTCGATGATGAAATTTATTTCCCCTAACACAAGTTTTTAATTCTTTCAGAAGGGCAGACATGGAGTTTTATTGGGTGTGTAGGAGACTTAGTACAGGTCAGGTCTTTATAAAGCCACCTTGTATACAAATGGAAATTAAGGTTTTGTTTTTCTTGTGTTTTTTTCTTCTTATTTTGCAGTTTGGAAAACTTTCTGTAATGCATTTTGTAGCAACTGTCTTTGTATCCAGACATTTCTTGATGTGAATTGTTTTTTCAAGTTCTGTGTAGCACTGGAACTCATCTTTATAACTTGCTACAGTGAAGCTTCTGTGAAGTGTGTAAGGGTAGCAGTAGTCTGGGGTCATCTCTCTGTAACTGGGAATTAACAGACCTTTGTGGGAATTTCAGAATTCAAGTTTTGGAATGGTTTGGGGTTTAGATTATCTCAGTGTTGCTGATTAGACATCGTGTCGCTTCCTATTCTTTAAATTCATGGTTTAGCCCTCTTTAATACTTTGATTTGCCTGTGCTTAGGTTATGAATTTATCCTATAGTGGTATTGCAAATCATAGCTTTGTGAACAGACTTCCTGCCTGCAATAGCTGTAATATCCTACCCTGCACTGGTGGGGATCATCACGGGGAAGTGCCCAGTGGCAAGGGGCTTGCATAGCCAGCAGAAAGGTCCTGTGTTTTGTTAGGAAACAAAACCGGGGGGGGAGTGGCTAAAAGTAAAGTTGCCAACTTTCATAATAATTGATTTGTTAAGTATATGTTATTTTAAGATAACACTTGGTTTAGCCAGGTAGTGGCCTACAGAGGTGAAGAGCTGTGTGAGAAACTTGTGTTGGCCGAGTGAAATCCCTGATACCCAATTTACCTTCCTGTGCATGAATAAGTCTGCGAACTCTTTAAAAACCTTCCGCTGCCATTCCCCTTTCAGTAAACTGAACTAGACATCACATGGTGTCAGTCTGCAATCAGTGGCATTATTCGAAGAGAGCAGCGGTTGTAGTCTGGGTGTCTAGTGTCTGTTTTCCCAGAAACAACCACAGACCTCCTGCAGGGAGACAATGAGTGATAAAGCCTTTCCTTTCACATCGGTTTCAAACAAGGTCTCGCTTCACTTTTGGCACAAAGGGGTGAGAATGTGTTACAGCTTTATCTGAGATGCAGTTCCATGCTCATTTAAGCAGGTTTCTGTTCTGCTAGTTTATCAGCCTGACCACCTCTGTCATTAATCCTTCTGTGCTGATGATCAGATTTCATGCAAGAACCTTGATGTGCTTCCAGAAAGGAGAGCCTCATGGCTTGACACAGTTAAAGCTCAGTCTGATCTGCAGGCTCCCAGCTAAATAATTGAACTAGGGAAGAATCCAGTATAGTTCTGGGCTTACTGCCTTGGTAACTTTACAGGACCAATGAAGCCTTCCCTTTAAGTTACTAAAGGTGTCTCAGAAAAGCCCATGTCACCAGTGCTTTCTCAGTTATTTATCTGTTGTTTTGTGGTATCATAGGTCAGGTTCACACAAGTGATGTAGCAGAGAGCACTTGGACTGATTTCAGTGTTTGGGATTTTGTTTTGCTGTGTAACTGACAACTGCTTTTGGTGATTTCTTCCTCTCCATCCCTTTTTGTGAAAACTCCTTTTTAAATATGGTCTGTCACAGTGGGCAGGAGCCTTCCCTTACCTTGAGAATAGGAGTACATTGCAGCTTAGATGTATTTATTAGTGACCATATGTGCTTTGAATAATCTTTTATCATTTCTAGTGCATCTTTATTCATACAAAAATTAAACTTTAATACTTTATGCTCAACAAATCTCAAACTAGCATTTTGATTTTGTCAGCCACTATAACTCTTCAAATTGTCGTTCACCCAAATACTAAGTATTACAGAAACTAGTTTAGAAAAAGGGAGCTTTGTCAAGCTGTTAGCCATCTACTTTGAAGCATCTTACTGCCCATTCTGATTTTCAACAGCAAATGCAGCACACTGAGATTTGCTTTTAAGATTGAGTTAGGCAAAGACTGTTTATGTAAATGAACAATGCCCAGCTGTAATCCCAAACCTTTAAATTCTGAACTGGGAAGACCAGTAAGGACTGATGGAGCTGTGAGTACTGATGGAGGAGATAAGCATCATACTGAAACTAAGTACCCTATTAGGAAAATAGGTGCTATTCATTACAAAATGTGTGTGTTGGAACAGCAGTCAGCCTAAAATCCAGGTTGTTTTTCTATTCAAATATACCTTCAGGTTCAAAGCCAGAGCTAAATGTTCAAGTTGCTGTAAAATTCCCTCAGGTTTTCTTGTTGGCTCTGCATTCTGTAGCTGAACTTTTTAGACAAACTGAAAATACTTGGACACTTTGGTTGATTGTTATAAATGAACTTTTTTTTCAGTTTATTATTCATGTTTACATGAAAATAGGGATCACTGAGCCAATATAGGATTGCACGATGTGAGAAGGTAGTGTTTCTGTACAGGTGTGGTCACTGGGGAAGTTGAGGGGTTTGTTACTGCTGAGGAATGGTGAATTCTTTGGGCATCCAGGGAAGAATTCATGGTTTTGTCTTGGGTAGCTCTGGATGCTAAAATAGTTGTTCCACTACAGACAGTTCTTCTGCCACTTTAAATCCTCCTAACCGTGTAATCAGCAGTACTATCAGAAGGGAATTCCAAAGGAGGAAAACAGTTTGTTTGGGTCACTCTGGTTCTGTACGTGCAGGGACACATCATTGCTGTTGAAATGATGGGCTTCACTGCTGAAAGCTCCCCTCTCCCCAGCAGTGCAGCAGGGAGCAGAATCATTTCTATTCCTGAGGGAACATGCTCTGATAAAACAGCTAGAGTGGCCTTCCAGAGATTATTTTTGGGACAGGCAGAGATCAAATTTGAAGACAGAACTCAAGTCAACAAGGCTGCAGTCTTGACCAGTTTGAACTATGCTGGTAAGCTTGTAGGAGTGAAGAGGTTTACTGTTCCAGAGCAGTCATCGGAGGGAAAAGAAACCGAACCCAAAGCATCTTGTGGAGTAGCCCAAGGAATATATCAGTGCAGTTTGTATGTTAAGCACACACCTGGGAAGGCTATTCCTGCATAAGACCTTACTGAAAAATTAGGTAATGAAATTCTTGTTTAATGGTGGATGAGCAAAGATAAGCCTATGAATATGAGGGGTATAAGATACAATGGAAAATAACCTGCCTTTTGGAGCTGAAATAGAAAGCAGCTGAGCATGGGTGCCTCCCAAGGAAAAAAACTGAGATAGTAAATCAGCCCTCCTAATTCAGCATGCTTACTGACAGCACCAAGCACTAAGGATTTAGTTTATGATCCTCTGTAACTTGAGATCCTTTTTGCAGAATTTCTGGCTACAGTTTTCCCAATTTTGCACTTGTGCAGCAGATTTTTACCTAGTAATCCCCACTGGGTTAAAGAATATTTAAAAAAAATTTATTTTTTATTTCCCCCCATCAAGCATTTCTTACTGAATTCTAATCCTGTGTCAGAAGTGCTTGTCCCTCCTTCATTCCCTGCTTGACTTCAGGCAGATTCCTCCAGAGTCCTGTGTGATAATCTTCACAGTTTACCTGTGAACCACTATCTACTCTCTTGATTATGGTTTTACATTGCTACTTCATAGTAGTTCCTTCTAGATCATGTTTGTGTGGCTTATTTGTGAGGGTGTCTTGTAAGTTGCCTTGAAGCCCTGTGAAAAACAAGACATGATGAATTTTAGTGCTGTTGTGATATGGAAACAGATAGGACTTGAGAAACATGCTGGAACTGTGTGAGTGCTCTTCTGTGATGTATGGACTCTGTAGCCTGTGAAACCAGCACTGTCCAGGTGTAAGGTGGACTCTCAGTACAGAGAGAGGGTGATGTACTTTTGGTTGACTGAACAGGAAGAGTGGTGGATGAAAATGGGTCACTATTCTCAGGATATTCATGCTGTATGAATATGCTTATGGCCTCCTGTATGAACACCCTGGAAGGATGGTTCTCGTTCCATTAGTCTTTATTCTGTATGGTCAGATTTGTGTGCTCTGGGTTTAAAAGCACAGACTGATCTGGGAAGGTGAGCCTGTCTAAATCCATATCTGGTGCCTGAGGCTAGGATCCTGTTTCTCCTATTTATTTAATGTCTTCAGATGCCTTAAAGGTATGCAGCATCCAGCTGTCTGATGTGAAAGGAGAAACAGGGCTGATGTGGAGTCATGCTTAGGGGTACTGTGAAGAACACTTATATATCATTCTTTCTTATCAAATACTTCTACTAGTTTTATCCTAAGTACTTGTGTTGCTTCCAGTGTGTGCTATCCAGTATCGTGTTCTGTATCCTTTATGATGCCATCTCTCTCTCAAGCACATTGTCCTGCTGGTAGGCTGATCTTTGAAACAGCTGACTGTGGTAGATTTGAAAGATATTACTGATGTGGCTTTCCCAAAATGACTCATTGAGAGCTTTGCTTTTTTTAGATTATTTTTTACAAACACACACACCCCTCCACCCCCATTCTGCTTGATTAACATCGCTCTGTGTTTGTCTAGAATTCTGCAGGCCTTGAGGTGCAGTGCAGAAATGTTTGATGTCACTTTCTTCTTTTGGTCTCTGACCTAGGTTTTGACAGAGCTTGCTAAATAGAATCAACAGTGCAGAGTAAGAACTGTACAATAGAGTGAGGGACTGACATGAAAGTTATGAGAACAGACAGGTCGCTTGGAGAAAAAAAGAAAGTGTCTTTGGGCTGCTTTGCCCATTTGGTCTCATGATTAAACTATACATTTAAAATAAAGGCATTGTGGACTTCTGAAACAGGAAAGGCTTGGAGGAGCTATTAGATCATCTACACACATGCTGCAGCATATTGAAAGGTCATATTTTATCAGTAACTTGGTATTTTGTCTGCAGCGTATGTTGACACTACATACAACACAGATATGCCTCACCCCCCTGTTGCTGGTTTTGTGGTCCCATTCTGAACTGAAGCCCTCAAAGACAGTATCAGAAATTCCAGTGCTCAGTGTGTAATCTCACTCGTTTAGATTTGTACTTCAGTTGAAGTCTCTGGACTTGCCAGTCCAACCCACTGTTCTTTGTATAGCTTTGGCTGCGACAGTGTCCCTGTAGTACCTCTTTCCTCACTATAAAACTTGATGTACATTATCAGTTTAGGTTTGGACCCTTTTGGTTTAAGTAGTCCCTAGTTCTGTCCCTCTCCTATCCCACCCTCACTCTGGGAGTGACCTAGCTCCTGCACTATAGGTTTAAGTCTTTCCAACATCTTCTCCATCATCTTTCTCTTTTTAAAGTGAATGTTCTAACTCAGAATGCCCTGGTTTTTGTTCAGGACAATGACATGTAAAAGCTACCATTTTGCTTTGTGTTGCACTCTTTCCTAATGCATGCCACTTGTTCTGATTTGTAGCATGTTAGTACTTCGTGTTTAATGGGCGTGGGTCTCCTGTAGTCTCCAGTCCTTCTTTGCAGGGAAGCTTTTCACGTGGCTGTGTTGATTTTTGCTTGGATGGACCTGAGGTACAAAGTGTCCTTCACTACTTGCTGAAATAATGTGAACAGGGTAACACTGCAAGTTTCACAGTTCTTCCAGTATCAACCTCAGTCAGTGAGCTGGAACTGAAGGTGGAATATTGAGTAACAGGAGGCCTAGCTCAGTTCCTCTGGAATCCCTGTCTTGGGCTGTGTTGTCACGTTCGACTGTATCTTGAGCTGTCACCAGCCAGTTCTTCATCTAGTTGTAGTGGGATGAAGTCGGATGCCTTAGAGAAGTCTGTGTGTTCATGGATGTATACTGCTATTGTAAAAGATTTTATACAGTTAGCTTAACAAATCTTACCACCTAATTAAAAAATTAACATAAAGCCAGGAACAGATGTTTTAAGAACTCCTGCAGTATCCATAGCTGGGCTGGGCTGTGTGATCCCTTCTTGGCAGCTATTTTCAGTCTCTCCTTTAAATTGCTATTACAGAACATTCTAGAACCTCCTTAGGTGTATGAAGGCCCTACTTTATTATTTTTTTTTAACCTTTTATAACTAGAACTTCCCAGTTTGAGTTGTTTCTACAGCTGGTCCTGTCAATTTGCTTACTGGCTCTACTAGAAGCTCATTTCTGACAGAGGGTTCATTTTCCCTGTGGCATTTGGTGACACAGCATGTCATCGGAGGCCTTCTTCCAAGAGTAAAACGTCTGTGAAGGTGTAGAAGGAGGGAAGGAGCTATTGGAGTAGTTTTACAAAGGAGCATGCAGAGAAAGGCATGCCAGCTCGGGTCCAAAGGAGACGGTGACTGCAGAACGGACACGGGGAAAGTGCAGAAGAAAGGGGCGAGGGAATCTGAATTCAAGGCCAGGGAGCTGCTGCTTCATTTTCTACCCGTGTTCAGCAGAACCCCACTGGAGAAGGTGTTGGGAACTAGTGGCTTGGAGTTTGCAGAACTTTCTAGAACCGGAATCTTTATTAACTTGGGTTTTGACAGATAAGCAGGCACTGCAATATTTGAAGTGCCAATGTCTTTTAAATCCAAAGGTGAATTTGTGCATTATTGTCAGTCTTTGTTTGCTGTGTGGCCAGGACTAGAACTGGTATGGAGCTCCTGCCCGCAGGACAGGGTCCCGGGACTCTACAGGCAAGTTCTTACTGTCTCTGTGTGCCTCTCATTGCTTCATAAAGGGGCTGTCAGTCTTCAGGACTGTCAGATGAATACCTTTCCCTTGAATTCCTTTAAGGAGGAAAGGATTAAATGTCAGTATAAATCAAGGAGATTCTGGGCATTCCAACTGCAGACAAACTTTTCTTAATCCTAACATACCCTTTTGGTTATTATTTCAGTGCTATCAACATAAACACTGGCAATGAATAAGTTCATTTCTTTGTTAATACCAAGCCAAGAGATGAGTTTGGCTCTTAGTATGACTCTGGCTTTTGCTTTTGATCTGTTTCATTGCTTTGTCACAATAATTTAGGCCAACATTACATTCTTCAAGGTGACATGAATGTCTCCATAAAATTGCTTAATTGGGCAGAATGCTCGTGTGCTTTTTATGTACAGGAAGACAGGGAGATTAATTGCATGTAGGTGTTTTTCTTTATGATAGCTGTTGTATATGAGATTTGGTGTTGCTGGAACCCTAACTTGGTTAAGACTGTGTCTGTGAACTTGTGTCCTCAGAGTTACAATGCAGTAGTGAGGTTTCTTTCTCTTGTCATTAGTAAGGTACTAGAGATAATTGCACTTTTTTTTTTTCCTTGGAACTAATTCTTGCCCAGTAGGCATAATTGCATCCTGCAGGTTTTGCTTATGTCAGGCTTTGGCATTGTTATTACTGTTTAGGCTTTCCTGCCACACTGTACATCTTTGTTTTTCTTTGCTTTATAGATATGTGGAGTCAAAAGCATAGGGTTGGAAAAGGCTTCACATCATCTTGCTCTTCATCCTTTTGTCCCAGGGCAAAAGCAGCTTCTGTTGTTCTTCATGGACATCTCCTTAACTTATTCTTTAAGGCAACAGAAGACACTAACTTCCAGGTATCTCCAAAGAATCAATTTCATGGACCAAGAGGGAAGTGGTTACACCAGAAGCCACACTGGACTGACAAACCTCCAGCAGTAGATTAGTCTACTCTGACTTCTTGTGAAGGTGACGTGCATGGACAGCCTCTTCATCTGGTTGAGCTGGAAGGGCAGAAGCTCTTGGCAGAGGGATGGTAAAAATCTACAGAGGAAGTGGGAAGGTGTCTGGAGGATTTACTTTCCATCTTCTGTATATGCTTTCTTCATACCTTCTCTGGTTAGAATGATTGTCATTTTGTCTTAAGTTAAAAAAAACAGTGACATTGTTCATTTAAAAACTTGAAGTACAACAAAAATATCTCTGCATAACTCATAGGGCTGTATTTCTGGTATTCAGGCTAAAAGCATTCTGGAGGCAGCACTGAAGTAGCAGTCAGCTGATAGTGTGAAATTTCACAGGAAAGCTCAAATCTATCTTGAGCTTAAGCTTCTAAGTTCTCTCATTTTTCTTATGTGTTATTTTGAACATCTAGTGTAAGGTTTGCACTCTTGACTCTTTGATTGTCTCTGGAATTAGCAGCCTGACCAGGGGCCTGAACAAATGTAGGTGTTCTTTAAAAACTGTCTAAAACATTAGAGATGAGGTCACACAGTATCCTTGGTGTTTGTGGGATCAGTTGATAGGCTTAGAAGGTATTTTATTGGAGTTACCTTAGGAAGTGTTTGTAGGAAACTGTCTAGCTGTATGTGTTAAGTACTTTCTCAGTCTTGGATATTTGGCTATTTTAAAGCTGGAGAAACGTTAACAGTTGGTGTCAACACATGGGGGAAAAGAAACAATTAGAATTGGTTTAATAACTAGAAAAGTGATTCAGTGAATGACTTCAGTCTTAACATGTTTGGTGTATAAAAAAATGTCTTTACAATGCACAGCTGTACAATGAGAAAACTGTTGTCTGAAGGGACTCTTCAGTGTCTAGAAGCTGTAAGAATAATTGTGCTTATTTAAAAAAATTAAATGGCTGTGGGAACAGCCTCACCAGCCAGAAATTTTCTCTCTCCAGTTCATTTATTAGTGATAACTGTAGCCATCCTGCTCTTTAATTTTAGAGTATTCTTGATTAAACTTGGTAAGGTGTTGAGCAACTTAGAGCTACCACCAGTTTAAGGCCACCAATTCTGGAAACTAGTGGAGTAGACAACTGGGTGTTTTGTGTGGTTGTTTTTTTTTGGTTTTTTTTTTCTCTCTCTCTCAAGTATTTGCATATTTTCTCCTTGAGGTAGATGGTGCTACATCAGGGAAAATAGTTTGGAATTTGTGGCATACAGTGGACTTGATGATCCTAGAGGTGCTTTCCAACCCTAATGATTCTGTGATTCTAGTAAGTTCTTGTAGGTTGGAAAATGAGTAGGGAATTGGTAAGCAGATTATTCTATATATTGGTTACAGTGATCTTTGGTCTTGGAGGCATGGGAAATATACCTTGTGACTGAAGTGCCACCACTTGAGCAGTGCCTGTCTTCCCACACCCGGGTCTGGTGTGGTGTTCCTTTTCTGAAATTCTTCTTTCACTCTGTCTCAGGGGGGTAGAGCCCCTGCAGTTGTCATTGCCTTCCCTGTGTGATGTCTGCTAGGAAAAACAGACACCAGATCTTGTCCACACAGGCCTTTTGGTCTCAAAATTCTTATTTCAGTGGGATTAAATTTTAAGCTGGAGATCTTTTCCTTCTAACAAGTGGAGGAAACTCTTTGACCCAACTCAGGATGACAGAAGGAAGCTATTTGAGGCTTAAGGTCTCTTATGTGAAGTTGGAGTGTTAAAACACACCACTAATTGTTTGCTTGGAAATACAGTCACTCTGTGTGTAATATAAACTGGCCAAGCAGGCTAGAATACATTCAACACTTCCTTTCAAGCTCCTGAGTTCTATCGGCTAGGTGGTTGTAATCATTCCCTTTCTACTCTGATACTTTCCAGGAGTGGGAGGAACCACCCTTCTGGAATGGAGATGAGGCATAAATCCAGAGGATGCTGGTGCTTTTGTAGGTGAAATACAGGTCTTCACACGTGCTGATGTGTGAAGTATCAGCCTTCTGGAACTCTTCTACCAGCTGCTAAGATGATTTGTATGGCAACCAGTAAACCAGACAGCTGTCTTCCTCTTGCCAATGACTGTTTTGGTTATCGAGGTGCCAAGTCGCTCTCCTCCTCGTCCTTGTCACTTAATAAGCCAATGCTTTTATAGGGTACAGGCTGTGGGACTGGTAGTCACAAACAGGCCTTGCCTAATAGCCTTTAATAGGAATTTGAAACCTCACCTGCATTATTACTCTTTATGGATTGCACAATTGGGGCAAAATACTTCATCCTCACTTGTGTGTGAGTATCATTACAATTCAGAATTACCTGTCTGACTTGCAGGGCAAGAATGGAGAGCTAGTTCACATTTGTTACCTGAAGTCCTGATGTTTATTTTTATGGTTAGAAACCTTAAGCTATGTGTCTTATAATCACCTTATCAGCCGAGGAAAGGCTGGGAGTGACTCAAAGCTGTCACCAGGTAGCAGATCTAATGAAAACCTTGCCTTCTGCAACAGTGTTGAACAACTGTAAGAAAACTTTCAAAATCATATTTCTGTAATACTTTTTCCTACAGTCCTACTTGGCATCACTACAAGGAAAGTCTACAACTGGAATGTGTGAAGCAAATTAAATAACTGAGGAAAGAGTGTTGTGCTTACACTATGTTTCACTTTTTCTGGTTTCGCCAGCCAGCTTCTCTGCTGAAGAAAGCAATCTCTGGAAAACTGAGCAGAATTATCACTGTATCCTGAAATTGAGGGGTTTGTTGTAGTAGAAAGTTAGAATAAAAATCACTGAAACAAACGATGCTAAAAGAGTACTTGCTTAAAAAAAAAAAGGGAGGGAAATGAGTATAAAGTAGGCTGTTTTGAAATGTACTTATCACCTCTTTGGAAACTTGGACTCTTCTACCTCTTGTTGAGCAGCTGATAAGTTGAGTGTCTGAGGTAAGCCTTTGTTGTCCTCATAGCTACAGAGAATGTTCCCAAGTTCAGTGGACAATCAGAAAGGCACTCTGATACTGTAATAAGTGGACCTTGCAATAAGATCACCCCCGGTTGGATTTGTGTTTAGCAGAGTGACTTCTGTAGTTCAGTGTCCTTTGGGCCTTTGATTTTCTTCAGGAAGAAGAGTTGTGCCAATCCGAGTATCATTGTGCAGTTTCCCAGGGGCAAAGCAGGTGGCCAGGTTCCCTTGGCACAGAAATGTTTGTGTGCTTTTTGTCTTGTTTTCCATAATAATTTCTCAAGCACAGTTAAATGATCTATTTAGTTTTCTGTTCTGGATGGAGATGTGCTGGGTTGGCAGCTCTGGGATTTTCTGCATTTTGCCAGCTGGCAAACATGCCTATTTGTGTAAGCTCATTCATAGCTGATACTGAGAGACAGGTGCTGATTTACTGTTCTTCAAATAACTGTGCTGGCATATGTCCAGTATTAACAGGACTGTGCCTAGAGAACAAGAGCGCAGCCCCCAGATCATTGCAACACCTCTGAACACTGCTCATTGCTGTCGGGGGGAGGAAAGGTAAATGTATTCCAGTGGTGGATTTCTCTGCCCCTATCTGATCCGTAGGGAATGCTTCCTCACAGCCCCTCGTGGCCATTAGTAATGATGAGAAAAGGGACTCCAAAGCCTCTGTGATACAGCTTCTATTAGGCTTTACTGCTCCTGTTGTTGGGAACCATGTGCAAGTCATCCAAAACATCCCGTTCCCAGGAGCTGCTGGGGCCATATCCAAATTGCAGGGACTCCTCCTGCCCGTGCGAGCTGCCTGTGCCTGGCAGTCACTGCTGCTGCTGACCCAGTCTTGCCATGCTCGTCACAGCCTGAGAGTGCTTTGGGGAGTCTGCCTGGCCCTGATGCACTGCTTTGCATGGCTGGGACCTTCTGCTGGATGGTCCTGCTGGGGTTGAGGAGAGGACAGAGCTATGAAACATCCGCGGAGTGCTGGGTGCTGAGACAGAGCTGCTTTGTTGACTAATCCGTAGCTGAGGGTATGTCTAACACTGGGTCACTGATGACAGTTTGTAACTTTCACATCAG
>VWZY01009106.1:31459-42902 GCA_013399075.1 Chloroceryle aenea
CGGAGTGCTGGGTACTGAGACAGAGCTGCTGCTTTGACTAATCCGTAGCTGAGGGTATGTCTAACACCAGGTCACTGATGACAGTTTGTAACTTTCACATCAGCTGCCTGCAGTGATCTCCTGCAAATGCAACTCTGCTGCTTCCCAGCCTCTGCTGACACTGATGTTAAGAATTTACAAGGTATATTTAATGAGCTACTTTTTTTTTTTTGCTAGAGAACTTAATACTCAAAAAGAGCAGTTCTGTGAGGGCTTAAAGAACAAGAAACCAAATCTTATGCTCTTGACTATAGCCTGAAAGTTATTCAGTGTAGGAATTTATGAAAGACTAAGCATTCTCAAGTGAGCTCTTTCATTCTTCTTGCTCTCTTCTTATCTGTGGTAGTGGTCAGGTCCTGGTGCTGTAACTGTGACTGCAGCAGCAGGAGTTGTATGCCAGTGGGCTCTCTTCTGAGATGGCCAACTGACTTCCTTATTTGTGCATGGTAAGCTTTATTTGAAACATTGATGAAGGAAATGTAAGGAAATTATTTCTGTACAAAAAGAAAATTTTCTCTCAAGGTACCCATACAGGTTTTGAAAACAAGTCCAACAAATGTTTGAATGGCAGTGGCAGTATTGCTGGGGGGGACTGGGTGCTCAGTACCAAAGTGTTAATACACTGTAAAAGACTGAAGGTGCAATTATGTCAGGAATACTCGGCATGAAATGTTTTTTGCTTCAAAAATATCTGCAGATTATGCAGATACCATCATGTTTCATACAGGATAAACCCATAGTTTTCCCACATGGGAAATATTTAATCATAAATATTAAAAATTAACTAGGAAGATAAGGACACGGATACGGTTTCTGATTGCGTGTTGTCTTTGGATATTACAGGAGTCATTTGCTGTTGTCAAGCTGTCAGTTTCCCTGGCAGACAGACAGCAGTATCGTCTCCACTTGATAGATACGGTAAAGAGGGAATGAAGGGAGTGGAGTAGCATGCCCAGGGCTGGTCAGTGATAGCTGCTGCTGATAGCTAACATTAAAGATGAAGAATAAGCTCATAGTTCTGTACTTCAAACTCCATTTCTTTTTCTTTCCTGATGGTGACATTAGACTCTGGCACAAAGTGCATACTTGAGCTGTATACTGAGGTTGTGGTCCAACAATGCTCTTCTGCATTTTCTTGCCTAGTGCTTAATGGGTGTGTACATGTTCCTTCTCCTGGATTGCAGAGACATTTATATGGTTACATACTGCTGAAGGGGCTACAGAATCAGTCAGCTTCCCCATCCGGGCTGTGCCCGTTTGTATCTCATCTCAGTGCATGGAACAATAGTCCTCTGATGAATTTGTGCTTTGTCTCACACGACTGTAGTCTTGTTTCCCCTTTATAATTTGATTGAGATCAGATTAATAGCAGAGAGATACGCACAGATTCCGATCAATAAATGGTCTGTTTAAAACAACTGAATGTGTATTTTGTGCCCTGGTTCTAGATAACAGTGGGTAACGAAGAAAAACAAAATACAAAGAAAAAATGGAGGGCTTTTTGACATCTCTCCCATGAGGACAGACTGAGAGAGCTGGGGTTGTTCAGTCTGGGGAAGAGAAGGCTCCGAGGGGACCTTACTGTGGCTTCCAGTATCTTAAGGGAACTACAAGAAAACTGGGGAGGGACTTTTTAGGCTGTTGGGCAGTGGCAGGACTGGAGGGAATGGATCAAAACTAGAGGTGGGCAGGTTCAGATGAGGCATTAGGAAGAAGTTCTTCACCATGAGGGTGGGGCGACACTGGGGCAGGTTGCCCAGAGAGCTCGTGGGAGCCCCAGCCCTGGAGGCTTTTAAGACCAGGCTGGATGGGGCTCTGAGCACCCTGCTCCAGTGGGAGGTGTTCCTGCCCATGGCAGGGGGGTTGGAACTGGATGATCTTTAAGGCCCCTTCCACCCCTGACAATTCTGTGATTTACAAACTATCAATGGTACTGCTGTCTCACTAATTACACTTCAGGCTGGCAAAAAAAAATGGAGAACTTGTTGTGTTGTAGGTGTGGAATATGCTGTAGTAACTGAGTTTGTTACTTTACTGAGTTGGTGATGCTGTAAGTTACAAAGTTATCAAAGTAGGATCTTTGAGCAGGACCAGGCCTTTGCACTAAAGGGAAAATGGTAAAGGCTCCAACTCTTCCTGTGTATTTCTCATGACTGTTTTCAGTAATAGAAGTTACTGGAGTCCCAACCCCTGTCAGGCATTTAAAAGGTTCTGGGTTTTGTTTTGTGCCTAGTTTCTGTACATCTCTGGAGCCTGTGCTGAAGTTCTTGTAACACACGCTGACTAGTTTTGTTTGGCCAAGTATTGTTATACTTGGCAGGCTTCTCTCTTGCTGCAAGAAGTTGGTATAGTGACACTATATACTACTACTCTGGAAACAACCACAGCCCAGCCTGACTCCTTAGCATCAACAGACCTGCTTAATATTGTTTTGCTGATGTGTTTCTTTAAGCTTCTATTTGTCACTGCAGATTTTCCTAGTGATTTTCTAGTGACATGAGGCTTTTGACTTGGTATAGGCATTACTACCATCGTGTATCTGACTGTGGGTACCTTTCAGTGTTTAGGAAACCATTTGAAATTCCAATGTGGTATGAGCTGAAGAACAGGTTTGTCTTCTCAGTTAAAAGGAGCTTGCTTCAATCGAACAGAGTTCAGGCATTCTTTAATACATTCATCCATGAGGCATGAATATGTATGTCCACATGAGTGTGGTGACTCGATGGCTTGACTGGGAGGCTTGAATAAAACTCAGCTGATGCTAACTGGTTTGGGTTTTTTAAGATTCCTTCTGCTGTCACAGTAAGGGAGTAGGCTGGCTTTGAGAGAGAGCTTGCATCAGAGCCCAAGGCTGGCCTGCTTCAGGACTGTTTCCCTGTCATTTAGCAGGGAGTCCTATGATGCAGTCTTTAATAATAGTAATTTCTATCATCTCATGTGTCTCACTAGCTTTATTGTGAATGCTTTCCTAGTTCTACTCTGTAGCATAGTGCAAATGGCCTGGAAAGGCAACTAAGGTAATGTCTTTAGCTCTTGCATCAGAAGAGAAAATACAAATCAGA
Organism: Chloroceryle aenea; assembly: GCA_013399075.1. Lineage (NCBI taxonomy): Eukaryota > Metazoa > Chordata > Aves > Coraciiformes > Cerylidae > Chloroceryle > Chloroceryle aenea. The sequence goes on from VWZY01009106.1 coordinate 34,561, forward strand.
TGAAGCCACAGGCTGCTACAGGAAAGAGATTGATAGAAGGTGGCATAGATAAGGAAAGAGCTGATTGACCTTTGCTGTATGTGTCCAGTACCGTGAAGGCTGCAGGCTGAATGTGGAGATAATACCTGAATGGGTGAGTGTAAGGTTAATGAGCCAGTAAAAGTAAAACTAATATGCACAGCATTTTTGTGGATAATAGTGAGCTCTGAAACAGGAAGCAAACTCGGGGAAGGTTATGTATTGGGACTAGAGAGGGCTGCTTTTAGAATGATGCTTCAGATAGATGGCAAGAAAGATGAAATGGCTGGATGAAGATTGAGGCGTGTGAAAGGATGAAGAGTTGGTGTGGGGCTAGAGGGGCAACATGGTTTTATATGCTAAAAGATCTATAAATGTGATTAAACAGTGAGGCTGGATACCAGAGGAGAGCAAGGTAAGATAAAACTGGAAAGCAATTAAATGACGTTTTGGAAGAGAGCAGTGGTAAAATACTTTCACCTGTATAATGATGATTTGGAAAATAATGGAAATGTAGTGAAACACTAGGGGCAAAGCTGGAAGCTGCATTGGCAGGTTTATAACATCAGTGTTAGGAAATGTTGCTCAGATACTTATTCCAAGGTCACCTGGAAAGATGCAGTTAATACAGATCAAAAAGACCTTGTCAAAGACAGAATCAGGCTACATTTCAGCTACTGCTTAAATGCTCCTTCCGTTCAGCGTAGGCCAAAACTGGAAGTAATACAACTGTCTGGATTTTCAGAAAGTATTTGCACATCTATACGACTTAATAAATCATTATCTCAATGATACTTATGTTTTTTCAGAATAAAGAATTTTATAGTGAAGCAGCATGCTGAAAACTAAACCCACTGATTTGTAGGATCCAGTTCCTCCTGTGAACTCATTACAGCATTTATATAGTGACTTGTTCTCTTGAATGTGAGCCCTGCACCCTGATCAGTCACTCTTAGGAGGTTTCCTTCACATACATTACTGTTTCTATACCTGGATCCATGACTTCATCACCTTCTCCCTTTCTTCTGAAGCAAGAGGTAAGGTCCAGGATCAGGAGATAGTTTGGAGACAGAGTCAGCAGGCCAGGCAGCCATCACTGGGTTCAAAGTACTTGCAGAGTACTGCAATCCTAGAAGAATCAGAGTGCAAAGGGCCAGTTAACTGCCTGCCAGCAATAAAACAGAGGCAATATCTGGTTACTGTGACCTCAGAGATGGAGGCACAGTGAAAAGTCAAAAGCACGTGCAAAGCAGCACAGGAAAGCAGCTGTAGGATTGTCAGAATATTCCTAAGCAGACACATGATTATCCAGACACTGCTGAAAGGTTATTTGCTCTGATGTGCAAGGCACCCTAATTATTAATAATGTCAACAGCTTTAAAAGGTTTACAGCAATCTGCAAATTGCATCAGTGGAAGGTTTGAATTGCATGAGTGAATCCCTGTTTATGTTGAGTACCCAGGCGTACGCCTGAGGCAGACTGCCTTGTAAACAAATGTTAAACTGGAACAGCAGTATTTCCAAAATATTTACTAGTTTTCCTTCTGGAGGGGTCAGGTGGTTGAAACATCAGTTCCATGCTTTCCTTGCACAGACGTGGCCTGAAAGGAGATGAAGAATTAAAACGAAACAGTTTGACAGGGTTTAGGCAGGGAATGTCAGAATAGACAAACGTTTTGACTGGGCTGTGACTGACAGGTAGGGGGCACAGAGGGTGGTGTAACGGAGAGCTCCTGTGTAGATTATCCAGAGCTGGACTGCAAAGATAGGACCTGTCCATTCCCTCTTGGCAGCCTGTTCTTACTGTGGGAATCTGGTTTGCCAGCAGTGCTCCAGAGGAGAGAAGACAATGAACAGATGTATACTCCAAGTGATGAGCATTGTGTTCCATAATATATAAAATGGTATTTGATTTTAGTCATAATATTGGGTGTTGTCCTCTTGGGAAGATGCCTTCCTACTTCCAGTTCTGCTTCTTTTCCCTTGCTTAAAGGGTGGCCAGCAAGAGAGGAAGAGTTTCCCAGCTCTCCCTTGGTTTCATTAGGGAATTTGCTGTTCTCCCAGGTTCGCAGGAAGACATCCTCCACATCAGAACAGTATACACAAGTTCAACTGGAAGTTCCAGTAAAATTGTTTTGTTACCTTAGTGTCTTAAGTGCAACAAAGCATGGTGCTGTTTAGAGACTGGCTGTATGGACAGAATATGCTTTATATGTAGAAATCTGAGCTATTTCTAAGCAAGGGGAAAATGATTTTATAAAACAAACGAACACAAAAACCCCAGACCTTGCCACAGAACCTTGTTCAGTCTGTCAAGACTGAAAAGACTGCAGAATATCCATCTGAAATGGAGGATGAAAAATTCAGTCTCTGCAGAAGCAGCTCATTTTTCTGTGGATGTGGAGACAGTACTGTGGACAGTTGGACCTTTGAGAGGCAGTTGCTAACCGCTTCCTCTTGCGTATCAGACCTGAAAATCCAGGAAGCATGCAGGACACAGTGCCCCAAAAACATACCCACCCTCCTTCCTGAGGCTTCCCTAGCTCAAGAAGAGAGGTCAGGACAAGGAAAAGGCAAAGAACAAGGAAGAAGGTCCTATGATGGATTCTACTTTTACTTCAGAGTTGAGGTGAAAGGACTTGAAATTTTGGCAAGGAACTGCATGAATTGTAGAAGCGAGCAGGAAATTAAGAGGTAGCTAGCAGCGTTGATGAGAAGGCAAATACTGCAGAGACCACACTCCAGCCGAGTTCCTGCTCACCTTCTACCTCTATTCATTCACTTTTGGCAGACCTTGAAGCTTCTGAGTTAGTGGAAAGCTGATTTCTGAGGAAGTTCTGCTGAGGGCATCTCTTTGCCTGTAGGAATTCAGTTCCTTTAGATTCTTTCCCATTCCCTGCAAACCCCAAACTACTCCACCACAACCCAAGATTCCTAACCCTCTTCCCAGAGGAAGTTGTGCTGATTTAGCTGCTGTGTATAGATTCAAAGATTTGAAATTGTCCTTTTTTCTTAATTTACATTTCCATCATTGAAACAAATCTTCCTCTTTTTTTTAAGTCGATGAAAGCACTTTTTGAATTTTTTGTTCCTCGGCCAAAGCGTTGCTGCTAATAAAACTAACAACTAAAAGAGATGCTTCTTCTAGTCTACATAGACATTGCCCTATCAATTTAGCTTGTTCATTCAAATTGGCTGGCTATGCAAAAGCTATGTAAAATTAAAAATTAATGAATGCACACAATAGACACAAGAAACCTGACAAGTAACAATAAACCTCATCAACTTAACATGCACCCAGCCTGCCTAAAACCAATAAGCATGCCAAACAGGCAAGACAGGTTGTGTGCAGAAGGATTCTAGATTATCTTGTTAAAATAAGCTGTAGTTCAACTGGTTTTATTTTAAAGCCAGTACTGAAAGGAGGACTCCCATGCTTATGAACTTGCCTTTGGTTTCTGCTCTCAGTCCTGGTTTCTATGGCCTTTTCCGCCTCCTTTCTCTGATCCTTCTTGTGCTGGGATTACTGGGTAACTGTGGGTGAGGCACCTGAGGAGCTTATGAGCATGGGCAGGAGAAAAAGCATCTGTGGGCTATTTTTTTTTTTTTACTCAGTCCCTTGATGTGGTTTTCCACACTTAAGTGTGATCTTTCCAGTGCCAGCCTGTCCCTCAGACTGGGATGAGCTAAGTCAGGTGTACACCTGAAACGTGACACATTTTCCTCCTGGTACATCCCCGTGCTGAATTCTTGGTGCTTTGTGTCTTGGTGAGACTGTTGAGGTGAAATACACCCCTTGTTCTCACAGATACAGTGTGCAAATAACACTTGAAAAGGGATGTCTTGTGCTGCCTCAGACCTAGCAGCGAGTTTCACCTCCAGAAAACATCCCCGACTTTCTTCTTGCACCTCTTGTCTGGAGTTCAGCTGTTCTTTTTGTGACTCAAATACCACAGCTGAAGAAGCCTTTCGTTCTAAGAGATGAGCAGAGTCTCCCGGGACAAAAAGCAGCAGGCTGCTGTTGTTTAAAGTGTAGTTAGGTCTCTGTACTACGTCAGAATTTTCTGGTTTAACTGATGAGAGCCTTAAATTCTTGCATCACAGACTTTTCTAAACTAGTCTTCCTAAAATGAGGGAATTTGTCATGGTGGTAGTTCAGTGCTTTGAAAAGTACATGCTTGCTGTTTGAGCTGCAGGTACTGGCCTGGCAAGAAAATAATGGGAACACAATTTCCACAAACACCAGCAGTATGCAGGTGGGAATGCCCAAAGAGGGGGACTGGAAGGACTGGCAAGCTGTTCCCTATCCTGACAGCTCCTTTCTAAGAGTAGCACACATCTACATTATGTTGGTCTGTTTGCTGATGGGAAATGGGCTAGTTTGGGATATCAAGCTAGAAATAGCCACAATCATGCATTTCTTTGTGGGGAGGGCGAGTCTGAATGGTGTGCTGGTTCTGCACAGTTGCTAGAGAAATCCTTTTCCACGCTGACGTGCTGCAGCAGCAACTAACATTCTAGACTAGGTGATACAGTGTCCAGTAACCTCTCTTCTTTGCAAGCAGGGATGAATGTTTTCTGTCTGCTGAATGTATAATCTGGTCTGTGGTCTTGGTTCAGAAGTAAACACTGAATACCTCTGAAATGTACCCTGTAGCTCTAACTGGCAGGTCCTCTCCTAACACATCCTGTGGAACAGTGACACTTAACGACTGCAGTGGGAAACGAGTAGGGAGATGGATGGACCAAAGGTGAGTTTCACAGGTCAGGGAGTAGGGAATTTTCTCTCTCGGGACAAATAAGTGACTCCCTTCATTTGTACTAAGCTGATAATTATTTTTTTATCAGCTTCTGGACTTTTTCAATTTCTCTCTATCATCACCAGTTGCAAAAGAAGAGCAAAATACCTTTTCACACTGGGACAGCATGCCTATAGAAAGTCACCTGTATGACAAAGAGCACAGAAGTCAGAGTACTGATAGAGTCATTTGTGATGAAGGATCTAAGTTCCACTAAAACATTACTGTTTTTTCAGTGTTGCATTTGATATCCTTACCATTTTTTGCTTTTACCCTATAGGTAAGGCACAGAACTTCAGACCAGGTAATGGCTTTGAAGATGAACACGCTGAACAGCAACAGAGCAAACATGCTGAAAGAGGTGCAACTCATGAATAGACTCTCACATCCAAATATCTTAAGGTATACTGGCTTTTTTTTCTGAATCATATAAAGTTATGTTGTCTTTAGTAGAGTTTCCATTTTTTTCATAGATTTTTCTAGTACAGCTGTATCCATTGTGAATGTGTAGTGTATTTTTAGCATTTTTTTTTATTACGTGGTGGCAGAAGAAGAAAAGAAGTGAGAGTTGAACTAAGCTGATTTATCTCTTCTTGAAAGGAAAAAGGAAGTTCTTCTTTTGCAATAGATTACTGGATGCAAATCCAAAATGTTTCAATGTGTATCCTGTTATTCCTTGAATCTTTTCAACCTTGGTTACTCTTACAATGGTGTGACAAGCAATTCACATAGTTGGCTGAGGCCATAACATTAAGAGGTTTAAAGGTGTTGATGACAGTGCAGCAAATAAGCAGTTCTCCTAAACTGCTGTGGTACACCTGGGATCCATTTTGATAGTCTCTGGCAGTAGAGGTCTTTCTGAAAAGTTTTGGAGACACAGTGAACTTTAAGTAACTTGATTTCCTCTTCCTCTCCAGGCTGTTAAATAGTACAGACACAGAACTGATTCCCAAAATCCATTGTAACTAACTTTTCTGGTCCTTGAAATCCTGACTTGGCCTTCATCAGGTGATGTGTAGCAAGATGATCTTGTTCATTTCCCTCAGTGTTTGAGGAGCTGCATCAGAAGCATTTGGGCTACCTGCAGGGAGCATTCCACTGATTCATATCTATCTTCTATTGGTTTTTTTCTCAAAGTCCCCAAAACATGTGAACTTAGAGAATTTTTACTCATAGTAAACTGTATTGGTTTTATCACAGTGTATTTTTTTTTCCAAGTGTTGTAGTAATCTGTCCCTAATTAGAATTCTTAGTCCATTTTCTCTGCTCCAAGGTGAGGTGAGTTCCCAGCAGCTCCTCTGGGTCTTCTGTTTGTTTGTTGCTTTTTGTTTTGCTTTGTTAATGATGTCAGATATCTGGCTTTTTAGGTTTCGGGATCATTAATTGTTTCTTGTATCTATCCACCACTTCCACCACTTCTCCTTAGATAAGCAGCATTTGGTTGCTTTTTGAGTAAGGTTTGTGGAGATAATAACTGCACGGGCTTGACATTGTCAGAGTCACGGAGGCAGTAGGCTGCCATCAGTTTCTTCAGCCACTTTGGTTGGTAAATCTTACTTTAAAAACCACCTAACTTTACAACTCTGTTCAAAATAAAGTATTTAGTTCGGACTGGGGTGAAGGAGGGTAGGAGAGGGATAGTTTGACAGGCAAAAAGCATTCAGTTGCAGCTCAGTGTAACCCTGCCCCCCTGAATGGAGTTACACCGGTGTTGCCGAGAGCAAAGGTGGTTGTGCTCAGTTCTGAGTAATTGCTGAAATTTAAATGTCTTGTGATGTCTGAGGGATCATATCAATGATATACCAACCCCCCCTGTCTTGGAGCCTATGAATAACTTGAAGTCAGTGGTGTGGCACAGATGGCCCTGAAGAAGGAACAATAATACATTCATATCTGCAGGAAGCGATGAGGAATTGCATTTGGTCTCCCAGTTCCTACACAGGATTGCTAGAGAAATCTTTTCTGTGTGCTCAGCTAAGCAGTTATGCATAAGCAGTAAATGACTTAAATAGAAATGCTTTTTCTTTGCATAATTTTTGAAGAATAAACTGTATTTTATGTATTGCTTGATTTGAGGCTTCTTCAGAGTTGATTCTCTGGTTAAAAATGCTGCTTTTTTTTACGTGTTAGGTAAGTACCCTCACTGCAGAAAATGCAAGTGAGAAAACTGTTGTTTTATAGACACATATTCTTTTGCTGAAGAGCAATACACAGTAAAGACTATTACATCTCTTTCTCATAGCAGAGAACTTGGTGTCTTTGTGTGTTACTTATATGTCATTTTCTTTTTTGTTGCTTAAAATCACTGTGGTGTTTCCACTCCCTTTATGTCTGGGAGAAAATTATGCTCCTTTTAAATATTACCTGCCTGTGTGCCTGTGTGTACCTGTATATAGACACATACATGCAAACATCTGTATTTATGTTTCAGAAACCTAGAAATCATTGGTGCTTCTTCCAGTTAGTGAAAATTAGTTTTAGAATGTATTTCTCACTTTATAAACATATACAGAATAATATTTGATAATAATTTGCTTTTATGGTAAAGTAGCAAAAGGTGAAAACTAAGAGCAGCCAGAGTAGTATTGCTGAGAGGTCAGGAAAATGTTGTACAACATGTACCTGCTGAAACCTTCTCTGGGATCGTTTTTGGAAACTTTAAGCTTGTTAAGCTTTAAGTAGTTAAAGGGAATGATCCTTTTCCAGGAAGTTCCAGTGTACAACTTCTGCTTTCCAGACCTCAGCATGCTCTTAAATGGTGCTTTCTTCCCTTAATTTCTGTCTTTTTAAGATCTGTCTCTGTATTACTAAGCTGTTTTGTCACTAGTATCAGTTGTAATTATTTATTGAATAGTCACTGGATCTTCTCCACATGCCTTGAAGGTATACTCTGATTTTATGTAATAAATACATCCAAGCTTCTTCCTCTTTTGTAAGGTCTAGGACTACCTACTGTTAACTTATGCTGTAGAAAATTCTTTCCTTAGTGCTGATCTGTTGTTTGCCAGTAAGGATTGGACTCGATCTTGAAGTCTGAGCAATTCTGTGATGCCAGTGGATTCTTAGGCTGAAAGGTTGAGATCCCATTGTGTCTGGATTAACAGGGCTGGGAGGTGCTTTAGTATCAAATGCTTTGTAAAATTATTAAGCTGGATAGATACTGACTTTACAGCATCCAAAATCTGCTGTCAGACTATTTCAGCATGTGCAGTTTGGTCAATTAATACTTTAGAAAGTAAATGTCAGAGTCAGCAGTGATGCATTTAATTTAGTATACTAAATAATACTTGACAAAGTATCAACCTGTTTATTTAGGCTTTAAAAATAACTTGTGTTTCGGGGCATGGAGTGAAAGGCTAACTTTAAATAGCCCCACTCATATCAGTGTTTCTGTGCTCAAATTCTGTTCTTGGCCAACTGTGTAGATCCCTCTTGATCAGAAGACTGATGTAAGCTTGGTTTTCACTTACCAAGTCCCGAGTAAGTGTATCATTGTAGCATCTTAAATATTCCTGTGGTCAAATA
>VWZY01009108.1:0-20899 GCA_013399075.1 Chloroceryle aenea
CCAGATAGACCACATCCACATCCACAGATTTCAAATGCTGTAGTAGATCACCTATCAATCACCATCTCACATACTCCTTTATTTGTTCTGTAACAGAACTAAAATATCTGTAGTGAAACTGGACTCATAAGATCTTAAATTCTCTAGGTGCTTTTTGTCACCTCCATGTTTTTGTGTGCATTGCTAAAACTATAACATATTAATTAATATATCAAATAACACTGGTTCCAGCATGGACCCCTAAGGGACACTACTTGCCACCCAAGTCCATCTGGACATTGAACTGTTGACCATTACCATGTGACCATCCAACCAAATCCTTATCCACTGAACAGTTCACCCATCACATCTGTGTCTCCTCACTTTAGAGAGAAGGATGTTGTGGCGGACTAAGTCTTTACACAAGTTGAAATAGATGACAACCATCACCCTTCCCTTGTCTGCTGATGTAGTCACTCCATCGTAGAAGGCCACTAAGCTGGTCAGGAAGGACTTGCCCTTGGTGAAGCCATGCCAGCTGTTTCAAATAACCTCCTTGTCCTCCATGTGCCTTGGAATAACTTCTAAGGAGGATCTGTTGCATAATCTTCCCAGGCACAGAGGTGAGGTTGAGAGGTCAGCATTTCCCTGCTAGTTCTCTTTCTACCCTTTATAAAAATTGTTGCAATGCTTCCCTTTTTCCAGTCACCAGGGACTTCACCTGACTACCAGGACTATTCAAATAGCACAGAGTGTGACATGGTAACTACATCAGCCAATTCTCTCAGGACTCCGAGATGCATACTGAAGCATTCTCAGTTCTGTCCTCCAAATTGAAACCTCACACATCACCCTATTAACTCATACAATGAACCAGGGTAGTTTTTCTCCATTTCTAATATCATCTATTTACATAGCTGTGGGGGAAGAGAGAATGGAATACAAAGAATAACACAAACCACAAAGAATCTGTGGGGACATCAGCTTTGACAGTCATGATTACCTAAAAACACTGATTCCTCAGAAACAATTTCTGAAAATATCAATTTAAAATAGCTAACATTCTGAAATAAAGACAGATTCAGAATTATGGACTGTTTGGGTTTTCCAGTATCTTCTGACAAAGTATCACAAGAAGTAATTGCACAAGCAGTTTAGTTTTTTGGCTAACCTAAGAACTCCAAGAAAAAAATGAAAGATGGCATGTCTGGTATTAAATATATGCATATTATGTGTGTTAGAAAGATCCAATATTAATGATGAAATAATTATTTCTAACATTTTTATGAATGATTTAGACAAAGCTATAATATGGTGGATCATGAAATTTGCAGGGCATGCAAAGTTACACAATTATGTTCCATAAATTACATAATCACAATTTAGGAGAGTGGAATTGTAATCTTCACACATAACAGAACAATAGTTTCAGATGGTATGCATGAAATTTAACATATTCCTCAAAAATATACACAGTATTACTAAAACTGACTAACATCAAACAGCAGAAAAAAAGCTCATGATGTTAAAAATTCCAACATTGCAATTATTAATCCAGTGTGCAGTGAAAAATCAATTTTACATTACAATATAGACCACAAAAAATGTTAGTTGAGTTTGGTTCCCTTATCACATATTACATACGCCAAGAAATAATGATACTATAAAAGATCCTAGATATGACCAAGATACTGGTGAATTATTTTTTTGTCCTTTGACAAAGGGTTAACTTTAAAGCATTTCAATAAATTAGGTACCAAATTTGGTAGCTCATAATAAAGTAAGTAGTTTTCAAATCCTTGACCCGGTCAAGGATTATTTTGTATTAAAAAAATCACAGAAAGCAAGAAAACAAATAAATTAAACACACAGGCACACAAAAATGAAGTAACAGGTGATAATGTAGATGATAACAAACAAAACAGAACTCTTCAGCCACTAACTGATGGACCATTACCGAACTGCGCAATCTTGAAACCAGTCAACCTCATTTAGGATCTGGTAAGAAGAGGGAACATGACTATGACAATACTATGGGACATCTGAGCGATCTTGAAGGACTGTGAGAAACTTTTTAGGGCGTATCCAAAGGAGAATGTAGAATTTTGTAAAACTTAATATGGTGTGTTTAGGGAATAGACTGAAGATGGGGGAGAGGTTCAGTTAGAGTGAACTGTGTAGGGAAAAGGATAGCAAAAGTGAGGAAAGGTCATAAAGCAGCCCTCTGTATGTAAGGAGATGTTAGCGTTGAGTTTTGTGTCTGGTATCTGCAGTCTATCCTGTCTTATTATCAAATCCTTTTCTTTTCTATTTTCCTTTGTAATCTCTGTGCTACACATGCATGCTGCAATGTTTAACTGCAAGCAACTGGAAAAGTTCATGGATCACATGGCCTGTAAGTCCAGGTGTCAAACACTGGTGAGTCTAGCATGTATGTGGTATATGTGTATGTGTGAAAGATCTGAATGCCAGCAACTACAAAGATTTGGATGGTTTTATATTTTCCTCAGTGAACTGAGTCCTCTGTGCATGTGTGTGTGTAGTTTGTTCATTTGGCAAGGTTTTGGCAGAAGAGAGTTGCAGTGGTGGCTTCTGTGACAAGACACTAGTTGCTGCCCACATCATGTCAGGCACAGCCAGTTCCAATTAGCTTTGAGAGGACCCACTACTAGCTAAAGCTGATCTGATCTGCAATGCTGGTGGCACCTCTGTGATGATGTATTTAAGAAAGAATAAAAAAACCTTGCACAGCAGCTCCGAGAGAGGAGTGAGAAAATATGAAACAACCCTTCAGACACCCAGTTGAGTGAAGAAGGAGGGGCAGGAGATGTCACAGCAGAGATTTCTCTGCATCCCATATATAAGACCATGGGTTCTACAGTTTGATCAAATTGGAATAAATATTGAAGGGGTAACCTGATTTTACACCTGTGTATGCTCTGCTTTGCATCTTCAATTCTTTTGCTAGTAGTACCGATTCTTAGGGAAGACTGGAAAAAGAGACACATGTTTGTCAGAAAAATCAATGCCATTTTTCTCATGAAATAAATTGCTGTTGAGGAATGTCACTAAATATATTTTGAAGCCTGCTCTTGAAGTTGAATCTCTGTAAAGGGACAGTTCTACATCTTATTTCCCACTTAAATATACTGACTCACAGAAAGAAGACACATGATTGAGCTAAGGTTACAAAGTAAGAATTTTAGTTTATTGACTGCAATAAGGTTGCTTCTTATTATGTAATTAATAGTGAGATGATGAAAAGAAACAGAGTCAGTTCTGTCTTAAATTATTTTTAAAAATAACAGCCTTATTTCCTGAAAGAATGAAGTAATTAGTCAAAAGGACAGTTATATTTTTGTAAGGTTACCAGAGGAATAAACCATAACATTTTTGAATCTATTTGATCCTACTAAATTCTACCATTTCTTCTTCACTGGTGTCACTCTCTCCTCACTCTTCTTCCTGCTGTCTCCCAGCACTTATGCAGGGAGATCAAATCAGCCCTTCTATTAGCAGAATCTGTTTGAATTTCCTGGCACTCTTGTAGTCTAGGACATGAACATATTACAGAAAGTCAACATGCACCCAAAGAAATTCTGTGGTGAAACCTTCTCTCCCTGATGGTGATCAAACACTGGAACAGGATTCTAAAAAAATTGTGGGAGTTTTGGGGATCTTCATTTCTGGAGGTGCTCAGAATTCACCTACACAAGGTCCTGACCAACCTGCTTCAGTTAGACCCTGCCTGAGTAGGCAGTTAGATTAGATGACTTTCACAGATCCCTTAAAACACAGATTAGTCTATGTTACTAGAATTTATTGAAATAGTATTTCTCCTCTATTTTTTGTCCACCTGTTTGCTTTATTTCAAGCAGCTGTCTCACTCTTCTCTACATTCAGTAAAACCAGGGAGTTTATCACAGCTGCAACTCTCAAATTATCACAACTTCTCAAATTATCAGGCCTTTCTAATTTGAAGTGACTAGTTTTTCTCAATGTAGATATGACACAGTGTCACATACATAATAACTTCTCACTGATACATCTCTATATTGTATCATTCAAACAAAAACTATCATCTCTGAACTTATTTGTCAGAACAACAGTCCTTCTTCACTTTCAGTTCTTATGAGACTCTTAGCAGGATTGGCAAGCATGAGGAATAATTCAGGAACAAAGTAGATACAATTTGTTTAAGCCAATCAGAAAAAGAGATGGGAAGGAAAAAGGATACAATTAGGCCCTCTCAAACAGGATAATACTGTTGTCTAGCGCTCCCTCCCCCTCCTCCCCACCCCCAGCTTTTCAACTATTTTAATAAAATTGCATATTTGAATGTTACGTACTTGGGTAGAATCCTGTTTGTTTCCTTTGTCATTCCTCACCAGACTTAACTACAGGTTGGCCTAGCCTTTTCTAACCCTGTCCCCACAGAATTGGGCAGCATGTCTATACTTCTCCCAGGTCACCTGTCCCTCCTTTTGTATGCTTCCTTTGTACTTCTAAGTCAGAAGCTCCTTACTCATGCATGAAGGTCTCCTGCAGTCTTTGAATTTAAGTAATTATGTTCAAATGCCTGCCAAATTTCATTCACAACACAAACTTCAGGAAAAGTGAATAAAACACTCACAGAAAAAGCTAAAACAAACAAACTAAAAAAAACCCAGCACTGTGAGAAACGACTGGAAAGTACTACAAACAAAGCACTGTCAAATTCAGTTATTTGTCCATGGAAAAAGTACCACAGTCAGCAATGGTATCTTAGAAACCACTTGTCATTAATTTTCAGGACACTGGAGAAAAAAACACAACTATTATAGAGCAAACAAACAAACCAGTCCACCAGTACAAGCTTACTAAGTAATTAATTTGATTGCCTTTGTTCCACTGATGCTAAGAACTGTTTCTTTAATATTTCTTGATCTTTTGTAATGTGGAAGTATGGACTTGTATATAAAAAGTTTTTCATTTTTCTTCTCAATTTTTTCTTCATTGCTATATTTGTTTCCCAATTGTTTATTCCAGACTTGCTTATTTTCAGATTTTTATGAATTGGCAGTACAAACTTCCTATTTAATCTAAAGTATGTTCTGCCTCTCTTTGGCCCGAAGAGCACTTAATGAAATTTATGCTAGCAAGGCTTAGATTCAGGTGCAAAATGCTTAACACAAATGTCTCTGAGGTGGATTCCATTATTAAAGTAAACATTTTCCTCCACTCTAATTGTTCTTTTTTTACAATCTCAGAGTTAGGCACACAGTCAGACTATTGAAGGTCAGTATTACTGTAGTAAACAGACAGTAGTAATTTAGACTATTAGCCACTTAACTGTAATAGAACTGCTTGTTCTTATTTGGTTTTACATCCCACTGGATAAAACACATTGATTTATTATTCTCTCATGAGACACTTGAGTTAGGCATACAGGTAGAGAATCTGAAAAATTATTTTAAATTCCCAGTCAAAACATTGAAAAAAGCTAGCATTGCTAGATACTAAATCCTTGAAATTTGGAGCAAAAATATGCAACTTCCATAAATATGTAACATACACAAATATATAAACTATGAATGATTTGAAACTGAAAACAACTTCACTATACTTCATTTACAATTGCAGATAGGAAACACATAATGAACAAGGTTTTCCAGTTCTTGGGTTTATATTTCTTTTTGTATACACCAAAAGTTAAATTTCCCTATTGTTGCAAGGAAAAGTCTCTTAATTGAAGTCTTATGAACTGTTAATGCCTACAGCCTTCTAAACAGTCTCCTATAACTTTAACCATACACACAAACACATGCCCCTCATATGCACAGCTTCTTACAGATCATTCAATTCATTCTTACAGATCTTCAATTCTCAGTCATATGAGTGTTAGTCAAATGCTCTTTCGGACAGTTTTAGATATTCTTTTCACACAAACTGGCTACTCTCACACTACTTTCTTGTCTGTTGTTTTTAGTGAGGCCAGTTTTCCAACCATCAAAAGAAGATCCAGGTTCTAAAAGGTTAGATACTTCTATATACTGATTTAAATAGTCTATAAATTTCAAAAAACTCACAAAACATTATGTGAATAATCATTTTACAGAACCTTCTCTTTTATTACTCCTTATAGAGACAGGGAGGACTATTATTATTTATTTTTTTTCTACAGTGAGGCTCTTCATTTTCCTCTGTCTACATTCTCTACTATATACCCTCATACCCCTACCACTGCAGCAGAAGACATGCTTTTTATCTATGGTGCAGCTAAGCAGGTAACAGGAGTGTGGACTGATTTCAAACAGACAGTTGTTTTTTTGTTAGTCTAGACATTCTGCTGTCAGTACTTTCACTGCGGTATAATGTAGAGACCAATGAAGAAATAGGACAAGCATCAGGTAGAAGGAAGAAACTGCGAGCAGGGAATTTATGCTCACATTTACCTTCATTAATAATGCAACAAATAAATGACATTCAATAACAGATTTCAATTTCACACAAAGTTTTCAGATGTCATGATGATACTACAATACTATGATATAAAGTGATATGATACAAACACATTATATTTCAGGTATTTAATCAGTAGAATAAAGACTTTGAGAAGAAAATTGTCTCCATGACTACATTTCTAATAAAAGTTTCTAACAATGTCTGTTTCAAAAATGCTGGCTAGTGATCACTGTTTTATTGCAGAGAGCTTCAAACGAGGAAGTTTTCTAATAGGATTTATTCACCTTTTCCAGAAGTTTATGATTTCAAAGTATCTTTTTGGAATTACAGGATAAATAGGGGTCACACTTACAGTGGGGCTGACTGATATTATAAGGTGTTTATACTATAACACTAAGCTATATCACTGTACTTAAATTGTACCATACAACTGCAAAGGTGGAAATAAATCTTCTCCTGCATTTTTCAGAAACACAGGCCTCTGTTTCATGAGTTTAAAGACAAAAAAATAATTTTATCTGGAACCATCAGTTCCTTCTCTTTTGGGTATAGAAACAGTGGAACTTTCCCAGTTTTGATTCCTGCTAAAGCAAGTAACAACAAAAATGCTACCCCCACCCCAATATTTTCCTATTTTACAAAAAAGGTTTCTTGTATCACTTACAAACATCCAACTACACAAGAAATGGCAATAATAATGGTACAAAACATAAATCTTACTTTGATTAATTTCAAATATTTTTACTCAAAAGTAGTCTCTGAATCACTTTAGATACAAATTTAACTATAGAAGAAATCTAAAGGACTAATAATAAGCCGTTTTCAAGCACTGGATAAACAAAGAAAAAGCTGCAGAAAATATGTCCTTTTACAGTAGCTAAGAAATAATACATTACTGTGTAATAATTCCTGTAGATGATGATTTAATTTGTTGCATTTTTTTCATGGCCATCTTTCTTTAGCAGTTCTTAACTGACATGCAGCTGATGAATGTTGTTAATAATCCCTACTTTAACATAAGATCATGTGTAAAGAAACATGTTCCACTTAATCTAGTACTCTAAAAGTCTACATGATATCTAAATCCATATATGTTCTTAGACTATGTTGTCTCACTGACTAGTGCAGAGATAAGTATCTGAACAAATTCTGACTTTAAAGAAATTGATTTAAATTAATTTCTTATAAAGTTTTAGCCTCATGTCATTGCCATATTAGGATACTGTCAGAGGAATATACTATATTGTTAGTGAAGTCAACACAAGCTGTAAGTGGCATACTGAAAAGCTCTCTGTACATAACCTGAACATAAAAAGTATCAGAAAGGCAGAAAGTAGTGTAACATAAAATCCCAAAACATAATAAAGACAGCCATCTAGAGGAGCTAGATCCTTGAGAATCTGTTTCTCCCATTCTGAACTTGTGAGTCAGGCTTTTGAGTCATTCAGAGTTGGAAAAGTCCATTCCCAATTTTGTATGAATCACAGAATTGCTGGAGTTGGAAAGGGTCTCTAGAGATCATCTAGTCTAACCCCCCCACCAAACAGGCTTGCCCAGAGCACATTGCACAGGATTGGACTGAGGTGGGTTTTGAAAATCTCTAGAGAAGGAGACTCCACAACCTCCCTGGGCAGCCTGTTCCAGTGCTTCATCACCCCCACAGTAAAGAAGTTTTGCCTCATATTTAGATGGAACCTCATAATGCTTCTTTGTAAACTGTAATCATGCAATATTTTAGAAAAAATAATGTTTCTAAAAAGCAGTATGTTTAAGATGGAAATATTCCTTGAATAAAGTAATTCCTGATTATGAGTTTCAGCTCACTTCCCTATGAACTCAAGACAGTTATACAGGCAAAAACATTAATATGAGAGAACACACAGAATTTTTAATAGGGCAAAGTAGATATATCTTTGTCATTACTTTTCAGAAAAATGCCTCACTACCAGAGACATGGAAGATTGTAAGCCTAATGCCTTTTCTTTTTTAACTTTTTTTTTTTTTAATAACCAAGATATTGGCCAGGCAACTGTGTCCCAGTCAACCTAGTTAAACTGCTAGACAATGCAATAAAGAACAGGTAGATTTATTGTCGAATGAGGAAAAGCTGACAGTGTGTTGTAAGAGGACATTTTTGTCTCATATGTGTATTGGTTCTCACTAAAAGAATCAGGAATGAACATAGGCAGGAATGATGATTCCCATTGCATAATGAATTCTCAAAAGTCTATCACTAAGGCCTTTCAAAGTCTCTTAGGTACTATGGGATAAAAAGAAAGGCTAATTTGAATATTAGAGTAATTTAGCATAGAAACAAGTGATTAGATTTGCTATTTAGGAAAGTCACCTGTAGAGACCGAGGGGAAATTTATGTTTGATATGATGAAGGATGATATGGAAAAAAATGAAGTTACATTTTGAATTTTGAAACTTCAACAACATAAAGAACCTAAAACGTAATCATTTTCACATCTCAAAGACTTTTGTTTCCTTTTTCTCTCAGCCTATTTAAAATTACAGTTTTGTATACAAAGATAAACATTACAACAGTTAATACCAGCTCCTTCCAGTAACATAAATTTTGGCTTTTTTCTTTTAAATCTATCCCTCTCTATTACTTGTTTAACTTACTTTTATAGGTCTTCAAAATGAGGAGGGAGATAAGGGGCATTACTCAACCCAACTGTTTCAAAGTTTGGTTTTTTCACTTCAAAGTCCTACCCCAGGTAAAATCTTTTCATAAACTGTACTCCTTGGTACTCATATGTCTGCAAAATGCAAAATGTTATAACAATAAATAATGAAAAGCTGTAGGCCAAAAATTTTAGGAACAATTCTGAAATGTTCATGTTCTTTTAGTAGAAAAACAAATTGGTACTATATAACTTAAATAAAAGTTCGTTTATTTGCAAACTAGAGGATATCTCCTGCACCTGCCAAGAAAGGACTTCAAATTTCAAAATCACCTTTGCATATCAAAGACAAGTATTATTTTATCAACAAGATAATCGTGACTTGGTATTTTAAATAAATTATAAAGACTAAGATTCGCACAATAATTTAGACTGGCAGGGGACTCTTGAGATCATCTAGTCCAACATCCTTGTCTGATGAAGGCCACCTAGAGGAGTTTGATTTTTGCCCATCATGCAACAGTGTTTCATCAGTGTGCCCTACTGAGAAGAATCTGGCTCCTGCTTCTGCATTCCCTTGCATCACATATTTAAACACATTGATAGGATCCCCCTTGAGACTGCTCTTCTACAGTTTCAGCTCTCTCAACCTTTCTTCTACTGTGCTGGTATCATCTCAGAACATACATAACATTCTTGTACTGCGGAGCCCAGAACAAGATAGAGCATTTGAACTGTCCAGAGGAAAGCAGAGGAGAACATGAAGAAATACACTGGCATTCATTCATTTATTCATTGACCAGTGAGTAAAACAGATAC
The DNA here is from genome assembly GCA_013399075.1 of Chloroceryle aenea. Taxonomy (NCBI): domain Eukaryota; kingdom Metazoa; phylum Chordata; class Aves; order Coraciiformes; family Cerylidae; genus Chloroceryle; species Chloroceryle aenea. The sequence goes on from VWZY01009108.1 coordinate 9,876, forward strand.
AGATGAGAAATTTCTAAGAGTTTTTTTTATCAATATGTTGTCTTTAATGAATTGACCTTTTTCACGAGTTCTCAGTTCTTTCATTCCCAGTGACTTCTACTTACATGTCTCACCATTATAGTTTAACTCCAGCAACTGAGCCCTACGCACTCTCCCCTGGTGGAATGGGGAAGGGAATTGGAAAAGTAAAAGTGAGAAAACTTGTGGCTTCAGATAAAGATAGTGACTATATATGTTAGTTGCTTCCAAATTTGGCTTTAATTGGACATTCACCAGCATTGCAATTAGATGGGCACATTGCTCAAATTAGCCCTTGGCTATTTTTTTGTTATCTGTATTCCCTGAATCCATACAACCAGGTGTTCAGCCATCTGCAGGTGAAGAACAAGAAAGAAGTGTGTGAGAGGACAAAAGGCATCCTAAGATCATCATTTGACCTAACTGGAAAGATATACTGTAGTAGGGGGTATAAGAACCCTGAAAAGGTTAAGGAGGAAATGGATGCCTGTAGAAACACCCCTCAGTGGAAAGCAGAAGTGTGATGGGAAGTCTCAGAGAAGCAAAGTTGGGATTCAGGTAAGGCTATCTACATTGCAGTAGTGTCTGTTGCTATATAGTTAGTGATCCAGGAGATTGCTTACTTGATTATGTTGGGGAGCGTTATGGACGGGGTGATGCACTTCACTTGTAAGAATGAAGTAGCAATATGCTTATTGACATAAGATGGTGAGTTAACGAAGCTCAGTGATAAATGCAACAGTGATTTAATAAGTGTCAACAGCAAGATACACTTGACTGTTTACTGCATAGAGTTAATGAAGCTCAGAAAATTGTCAGGGAGACCCTCTCATTGAGTTATGAGGTTAAGAAAGGACATTCTTGCATTCTGAACTCCTTCTCAGAGCAGAGTTTAGGTGCAGCTGGATCCAGACTTAGGACCAGACTTGGTCAACAGTTTATGTCTAAAGGATTCTATGTGCACAACCAATCCTTCATATCACTTAGCTAAGATTTCAAAATTTCAGTGCATTTATTCACAATTCAATAATTTGGTATCTAACTGGATAAAGATTCGCTCAACCTTAAGGAATGACCTTAAGAGGCATCCCTACTCACATGAAGGTCCTGGCTTGCAGCCTTCTCTGTGCAAGAGCGCTCAATGGGCCCTGGGCTGTCCACTATTTATGATGTTAGATAATTGACTTATAGTCATATTTTCATACTGACTATACATGTTAGTTGCTTCCAAATTTGGCTTTAATTGGACATTCACCAGCATTGCAATTAGATGGGCACATTGCTCAAATTAGCCCTTGGCTATTTTTTTGTTATCTGTATTCCCTGAATCCATACAACCAGATGCATCCATCACGACTGCCACTGGCAGTTACCACTTGAGCAGGATTATGGAAATACAGGTCAGGTCAGAGTCAGGGGAGAACACACTGCCACAGGGAGAAAATAAAAAAAAAAAATACAGTAATACTTTTTTCATTATCTCTTGATTGAATCCTGTTTTGAAAAGAAATGGGATCAGGCTTTAAATAAACAAATAAAACACCCAAAACCCTCCTACATAAGCAAATAAATGAAATAACCTCAAGATATATAACTTTTTAATGTATCTCTTTCACATATAATGGGATTTTATGTTAGTTAAAGACTAAGGCAAGCAACAAATTCTCCACTATAGTAGTGGGGAGTAGGAATGATGGAATTTGCTAAAAGGAGATCTGTAAAACATTTTTTTTTTCTGTTTTACATTTTTTTATATTTTCATTGTCCAAATAGTATATGATACAGAAATTTATAACCAATCATTCTGTCTCAGTTGTGCATAATAGAACCAGGCCATGATAAAAAAAAAACCAAACACATTTGGACCTTTTAATATGCCAGTGAAATTATCACAGTAATTGTGATATTTGGAAATTAAAGGGCTTTGTGGAAAAGTCTTAATAAAGCTTGAATAAAGCTTCAAAGGCATGAATTAAAATTGAAAGTAGCCTTTCAATTTTTTTCCCTCACCTCTACAGTGAATTTCACAAACAGTCATGGTTCATATTAGTAACATAGCTCATGGGCAGCTATACTCCTTTTCAACATCCTTGATTTTGATTGAATTCATATATTGTCACATGCAGGCTTTTTTTTCTGAAATAAAATATTTGACAACATTTTTGATAGACCATAGCTGCCTCCATGAAGGATGGGTCAGTTTTACTGTGACGCAGTGTATCTGTTTAAGTTTACACGTGTCAGGTTGGGCATCCTCTGGCAGGACATTAATCTGTACACAATATTTTGCAGAGGATGTTTGGTTTCTTTAAATAAATGTTTGATTGAATTTGAGATGTTACTTTTAATTTTGATTAAGATTTGCTATTTGGTTTTGTTGTTCACTATTTTTAACTATTTTCTAACTAAATTTTTTGTCTCAATCTGCAATAATTGAATATTCATAAACAAGAATAAAAAACAATCAAGTTATGTAATTTTCAGACATCAAACTGAGATAATTCCTTTCCTTGTAAAAGTTTCCTTTAATATAAATTGAATCACAGACATTATAAGGGTGCTTGGTCATTAACACAGTAGTATGCTGAACTACTTTTAGTACATTTATCATAATCTTTTTAACTGCTAGAGCAAGGTTAGTGCATACTCTAATAATACATATTTTGTTTTAAAAAAAATCACTTTAATTAATGATCTGATAGTCCTTTTCAGGAAGAATTATGAAATACACTGGAAAAACATTTAGTACTTCACTTTGATTTAGTCTGATTTCTATTCACAACACCTCTCTTTATTCAATGGACACATCTATTTAAGCTTAATGGCATTATTTGATGCATTCCACATAATTTCCAATAGACAATAATACTACTATCATACTGTGTTTTAAAAAGAAAAACAAAACCAACAAAAACAAAAACAAACATCCAAAACTTTACATTGAATTAATCTAGTGTTTCAAGTAGATAAAGCAAATGTAAAGTCCTGGATCTGTTCAGCTTGGGCTATAAAGTCTGAGTGAGAACAAAGACAACCTTTTAACCTGAGCTGAGTGCTGAAGTTATAGGAAAGGTCTGGGACGTGGTGTACTCTAAAACTTTTCAGAAGACTTCATACAAACCATAGTCTAACAACTTGTGTTCTTTTCTGGATGTTAATTGGTTTCTCAATCTTTGATTAGTTTTGCCAATCTTTGTGAAATGGACTTTAAGATTTTCAGTTCAGTTTAGGCTGCATCAGACTCAGAAGTTTCACCTGTTACAAGCTAATAACAAAGGAGTCTACAGTGTGAATGTACATCAACATTAACTGATGATCCAAATACTGAGACAGGAAAGAGCTATATATTCCTTTCCATTCAAGGTGTCTTGCTTTCACTGAAAAAAGCTTGCCTGTTTCATTCAGGGTATATATAAAACATTATGTTGTAATACCAAATTTTGTCTAATATTATAAAATATTTTTACATGCACAAGTATGTGGTCTTTATGAGATAGGGAGCCTTTTATGGGAAAGCATGTGCCTACTAAATCCTACCATACATGTTTCAGTAACTGGAAACAGGTTTTTTTTGAAAGATTAGTGAAAAAAAAAAAAAATAGTACATGACAAATAATTTTGTATAATTATTAATTCACAATGCTCTACGATTCAATTACCTATATACTGGATAAAGATCTAAATAACAGAAAGTGTTCTTAAGATGTTTCAGTTGGAACTTTGATGACAATAATAATTAACAGACTATTACAAATCTAGTGATTGCTAGATCAGAGACTTGTTCTTATTTGGATCAGAAATCTTGAACTTAAAACTGTGAAAAAGAAACAGTTTAGCATAAGAAAGACTACTTCTTTGTAGACAGTGATCTGATTTTCATGTCTTTGAGTGAAAATAACATCCATTCAGATAACCTTTTCCTCAGACTTACTTGAAAGTAAATTATATTTGTAATTCATAGGTGCTATTATATGCTGGATAGATCAAGCTACATCTGATTTAGTACTTATTTCAACCACTCTCTACACTCTTTAACATATCTAGGAGGTTTTCTTAGCTATTTGGCATATCTCACATTGTAAGCTTAATTTCTTTAAAGTACTTGGATAATTTCTATTTAGTCACTTGGATGCTTCTCTTGTAGTCTCCTACACTTTTTTTCTTCTTTTTCATGTACTTGGCAAACATCTCTGGCTGCCTCACTTACAGTGAATAACAGCTATGTCCCTCCCCAGCTCCAAATTTTGTCTCCAAACTCTATCTTTTCTAATCCTCTCTCACAAGTTTCTCAGTTTACTCCAACTTGTCTTAGAGCTCCCCTTGCTGTTGGATGCTATTATGAGGCAGTGAGGCTTAAACAAAAATTACTGTACAGTACAAATAACTGTTTACAGTGTTTTGATGTTATGATGTTCTATTAGCCAGAAAGATATAGCCAATTGGGCAAAGTTTTTAACATTCAGTAACAACTACTAAATAATGCAAGACTTGTTTATGCAATCTGAAAATCCATGAAGAAAACAGTGGTTTACAATACAGGTTTTCTACAGAAATAGGTAAAAATACAGGTATTTCTATCAAAAGATCATGCTTATGAAAACCATTGCTTTTGCTTTTAAAATAATTGTTCTTCCTACTGTTTAAAAACATGAATATTATTAATATGGACTATAGCTACTGGAATAAAAAAATGCAGATGTAATAAATCAGGGTTTAAAAGTCTAGAATATCATTTGAATTAGTTCTATTCCACTCTTAAAGTCTGAAATTCCATTTCTCATACCATGAATGAAATTTTCTCAAGCACTCTGGCATCATTCTTAATCAGGAGGTTGGATGTTACTAAAAGTACAAGATTTAAAGCTTTTACATTCTTAAAAAATTAAAAGCGATTTTATTACGCAAATCCTATTTTATAGCTTTGTAAAGGTATTATAACAGTTTAATTAGAAATCTTTTCTCATTTAAATAATAAGTATCTAAAAATAACAGCTGTGTGACTGGATATAATTTATTGTTGCAATTGTGGTAGAATGTGAATACTGTCATGAACTTTATTAAAAGACATGACTTCAAATACATTAAGAAGAATTAGTCATATCTGAAACCCTTAAAAACCATAATTTATGGATCTAGGAATTGTTTATATATTTATTAATGTATGCTGTTTTTTAAACTATTAAAGGAGGTGGTGTTTTTACTAATCACTGCTACTAATACTAATGACTACAGTAGATATGGGAGGAATTTTAAATTTATGCTTCCTTATAAACAACAGTTTACAGTCACATTCAGAATATAAGACACTAAGATTGATATTTTTAATGGAAAATGAAAGAAGGTCATAGTGGAGAGTATTACAGAAAAACAAAACAAACCAAAACAAACACTTATATTGGATTATCTGTCTTTGACAGGTGAATCTTTCAAAACTATGGCTTTTCACACAAATCAGAAAACTAAAGTTTCTCTATCAGATACAGTGGGGGAAGAAACACAATCCCCAAAACACAGGTAGCACTGACCACAAAGCACATGAAAATTATCCTTATCTGATGATCCAGGAAATATAAAGACTAGTACACAAAACACAGTACATAGTACACAGAATATACTATATAGCAGTAAATTTGTTTATGGTTATAATTTCATTTAAGGGATAGACTTTATAGGATATTTTGAGCAGTACTTTCAATCTGCTTGAGATTTTCACCTTCTGCACCGGTAATTGCATTGAATAAAAAGAAATACAAAACATGACCTACTCTTTCTATCCATACAAAATGTTATCCAAAATCAAAGAGAATTAACCAAACAAAACATGGCGTGATAGCACTTGTCATATTTCATTCAGGTCTTATGAATATAGACTTATTTTCATTCATCTGATCTTCACTTCCGTTCAAAAGATGTTTTGTTTCTTGTTACTATCTTGATGGAAAGTAGAAAAAAATAAGTAGAAAGGCTCTGAAGTATAAAGTGACCTGACCTTTCTAGTAAGGTGATAAAGTCTTCACTGAAGGCTCAGAAACAAGTAATCTCACTTTTGTCTTTTCCTTCCTTCCTCCCTTCTCTGAATTGTCTTCAGCCAAAGATAAATATTTTAAATACATAATTTTGTTAGTTTTTGTTTAGGTAAAGTGAATTTCATTTAGATTCCTGGGATATTATTATTATTTTTTGTTATTATTATTGTTGTTAAATTAGTTACATTATCTCACTAGCAGTCTTTAGTTTTTAATTGTTTTTCAACCTAGTTTTCTGAGGTCTACATACCAATGAGTTCAAGGTTACTACACGGTGTCTGAAATTCTCATTTTGTTCATGCAAGTGAACAAAGGGAATGTGTTTAAATGCGTCACAGCAAAACAGCAAGTAGACTTGCTGCCATGTAAAGGCATAAAAATAAAAAATTCGTCTGTATTATTCAAATAACTAGTCTATGTCTCTGAGCTTAACCTGTTTGCTGTGGTTCCACAGCTCATTCTTTTCAAGATCCCTCAAAGATCTAGATAATCATGATTCATAGAATCGAGTGACAAATAAAAGTGTTGGCGGTATTTTTATATTGTTACTAACTATGGATTATAAAAGGCAAAAGACAAGAAGCAATCTAAGCATGCCGAGGGGCATTCTAACACTAGGAAGACAGGATTTATTCCTTGAATAAGCCCTTGGCAGAAAACCAGAAAATGCTGAAATATTGAGTAGAATGCCTAGTTCCTACTTCAGGGTTCCTTTCTATGCTCAGGATTCCTTTCTCTACTAAAATAAAACAGAAAAAAGGGAAAACATTAGGTTTAGCAGGTCTAGAGTTATTTTCTACATTTACAAACAAGGTGGAGTGGAAATAGGAAAAAAAATCAATGTATTGAATGGCTAATTAATTAGGAGATTAGGAAGTATGACCAGGCAAATAGTACAGCAATATGATCTGTCCTAGTCATGTCTTCAGAAGATAATTAAGAGCAATATAGAGCTTTCTCAGTGCTATTTTTTAATATCGTTCTGCACAATTTAAAATTTAAACAAATAAAGCTCCACTATTTCCAGTTGAAGATTATGTTATCCACAGTAAATTAAGAATTCGAGATTTCTTGAAACTAACTTCACCTTTTCACCTACTTTGTCTATTAGCTATTTCAACATATATCCTCTAGCTATTCTGTAAATCTTGCCTGAACTTATAAAACAGCCATCAGTGTCCATAGCTAAAAGATTTATTTTATACAGTCTTATAAAGAAATGTATTTTCTTTAACATTGGTACTTATATAATTATTCTACCTGCTGAAACCATACTACTTTCTTCATCTATTTTTATTTCTCTGGTTATTTCTTCCTACTGGCATGAACTAAATTTTGTAGATAATGTGCAGGATTTCACACTCCTTGTGTTGTCTGAAAGCTGTCAAAATTCTTCACCACTCTGCTTGTGGTGATTGAAAATAAAAAGAATCTTATCAAGAGGAATATTCTGGTGTGGGCTTTAGAAATGAGATTGTGAAGTCTAGAGTTAATACAGCAGTACCTACACATCTGCTCTTAGTAGTCCTTGTTTTAACACAGAGGAATTCCATCAGTGGTAACATGTTAAAGGAACTTTTTTTAGTAGACTCTTTCTTGATGCAAATGTAGTGTAGGATGAGTAGTGACTTAAAACATGGCTTTCAGAATTCTGAATTCTGATACATATTCTTCCAGAGCTACTCACCTCACTTCATTATCCTAATGAACCTGCACTTCATAAGGAATAGGAAGGATATTAATATGCTTGAGAGATTTGGGAAACCTAATTTATAACATAAAAAATCCCTTATATAAGAATTTTAAGTGACAAAATCTCTTAACTGAGAAATCCATTGAGACTCTCTTTGTGTCTTTGCAAGTTTAATTAATTTGACAAAAAACATATATATACAGTAGTCCAAAACAATATTCCTGTCTATACAAAATTGAACACCAACCCTTATAGGAAAAAATGGGTGATTTTGTTTCAGAGACAAATTCTCAATATTCATAAGAAAAAAACAATGTAAAAATAATTTTAATAATCAGGAATATGAAGTAAACAAGTCTTAAATTATTTCCAAATGCAAACTCTTGAGACTAAATTAAACCTTTTTGACCTGAAACCCTTAATTTATTAGTAACTGGAAAACAAAAATAGAAAGAATTACCTTTTTGTGCTGTAAACTCTTCATGCCGATTTATATTATTGAAGACACATGGGATTCATGAAAGGAATTTTCAAAAATGAAGGGGGGGGTGTTAAAGAGAAAGACTCAGTCTTTCTACAGACAACAGTAGCACAATAAATTAACCCTCCAGCTAGATACAACTCTATTAATTGCAGACACTCTTACATTAAATTGTTTCCAACCTCCTGCTGATAGAACCTCTCAAAATAATTTCACCCTTTGACAGCTTAAATTATGATCTTCCCGCTCTGTAAAAGTGGTTGACACATTTATACAAAGTATTTAAATGACATGTCAAAAAGAAAAAAAAAAAAAGTAAATATGCTGCTGTTTCACATGCAGCTGAAATGATCCTGAAAATTAATCTGTTTACTTATTGTTTTCACTTGTTTTCTTTTGGCAGATGAACCCATTTGGTTTTATCTACATAATTATTTATATAAAATAATGGAATACATGGTGACAGCTGCAGGTAAAGTTACTTTAAAATTTCAGATATAAACCCCTCATAATTTCAGTTACAAGTTTCTTAAAATGTTTCTAAAGCTTTTTGTTTAAAGCATAAAATTGTTACATTTCCCTGGTGGTTCAAGAAGATATTTTTAAATGTTAAAAGTTAATCTGGTTGTATTTCATAACTGTTCTAGTTAAAAAGATAAGAAAAAATACAAATGCGTTTGCCTGAATGGATGGGTATGTTGAACAGATAAAAAAATGTCAGAAGAGGTACATATTACCTTTGAATTTTACCCAGGATGTTATTCACTCATCTTAGATGTAACTTTTTTCATATAACTCTGAGGAATATAGAGACATATAGCCTGAAAATATAGCCAAAAATTTAAAGACAAAAAAAATAAAATAATTTGTTTTATATTCACTGTCAACATTTTTGAAGTGAATAAAAACTTTAATAGAAAATAAGAAAATTGTTCCATTCTGATAAATAAGTTAGACAGTGTATTTATTATATTATTCAGAATGCATCATGGAAATACAAAGGTAAATCTTACATTACAGCAGTGTCTCTGGTGACAGTATAGTGATACTACACCACTAATGACTCTGTGACTTTAAAATTATTTGATGTTTAAGAAACTCCTTCAAAGAGTAACAAATCTATGTAGGCAATTTCACATGGGAGAGGCCATAATTAATAAGTCACGCATTCCATGTAGTGTGCCTAATGAGACCATTAACAATTTGGAAGTGTGTAACTAGTGAGTGAGAGCAGTTTTATCCAACCTTGTCTTTCAGGTCCCCCTGGGCATCAGTCACATGTGCCAGACATTGATACTGATGAACCTTGTGCTCCTCTAACACCTGCAGAAAGGAATAGCTTAAGATGCCACATGAAAAACAGGATTTCATCTGCCAAAGATGATCTAAGTTGAGATATTAATTATTCCTTTGGGAAATGGATACAGCAAAATGCACTCTTTAAATACTAATCTGAATATATCAACATGAATTTTCTGAGATCCAAAGCTAGCAGAATCTGCTGAGCTTGTATAAGCAATCATCAAGCTATGGGCAAAACTAAGATTCAAGAGAAATTTTTAAGTCTTTGGCTATATTTTAAGTTATTTTAACTGTATAGTAATTGTTAAATCAGCAGTTGATTTCACTTGTAAAAAATGCACAGCACTGATTTCCCATTTGAAGACCTGTATTTGCTTTCATCAACGGTTACATATGAATAATTGCTGATTAAAATAACGATCTCATATAGCATTTCTACAATTTTTGTCCGAAAACAAGTGTGATAGTAATCTGACTTCTCCAATTTGGTAAAAGTATTGATAAAAGTTAGAGTTTAATTTTATAACCCTACTACTGACTGCCAGTTTCAATTTTAGCTTTGGATTCTGTTTTCATAGAATACTACAAATTAAGTCCAAAATAAAATGACAACAAACTCATGAACTTGAGAAGGTGATCCTTCTTTTAATTTATGTACTTCCAGGAGTTCTTCATGGTATACTAATGTTCTCAGACAATGTTTTCAAATATGGAATAAAGGTATTTGATCTAAAAGATAATCTGAGAGTTGTAGATATTCAGACACAACTATTTTCTTAGCAATTTTACTTGATAAAACTGACTGAAAGAAGAGATCTCAAAGACAGTCCACACATATCCACATTCCCTATCAAGTAGTTATACTCAACACTAATAAATATAAAAGTGTTCTTTGCATTTCTCCCCTTCCTTTGGGGAAAAATAAAGATCAGGAATGTGCTTCAGCTCAAATCTTTAACTTCAAACCCATCTATAGTGTGTCTTGGACATTGAGAGACAGCTAAGGCAAGAATTTTAAGAAAATTCAGGTTTGTTTGAATTTCCTGTTCTCCTGTCTAGAGCATTGTGAATGAATAAAGGGAAAGGAAATTATATTAGATGTCATGGTTTAGGGTCAGCGCAGCCCCTTTAGAACAATAACAGATGCTCTCTGTTAACCAGACTCCCTCCCCATGGGGGAAGAGAAAGGGAATAAGGGAGAGAGACTTAGCAACTAGAAAAGGAAACTAGAGCAGCTGTTGTGCAAATGAAAATAATAATAAAAATTAAATATATACAAATATATACAAAACCTGTATCGAAACCAACCCAACCCTTGATGGCAATTACATCACTGTCAGCAATGATGCTGTGGAGCAGCAGACTGGGCCCCACAACAGATGGGAGCTGTGTTCAGCAGCTGCATTCTGGTACTGGATTCCGGAACAAACAGATTGGGATCGAAGGCAGAACGGACAGAGTCCTCCTTGGTGTTCCGAGGAAAGAACCGAAAGAGGACCTGAGC
>VWZY01009108.1:21107-33851 GCA_013399075.1 Chloroceryle aenea
TCCCTGCAGGTGCAGCCTTTCACTCTCCTGCACCGCCCAATGTGATACACAAGATCCATCAGTGGCCTTGGTCTGCACACAAATCCTTGGTAGTAGTTCTAAACATGGGGTATTACCACTGCTAGCGGCAGACACTGTCTGTGAAAACAGGCTGCTACCTTCAGACAGTGCAGTCAGTTAGAAGAACTGAGCTGAGAAGTGAGATCACCAATCAGAAATAGTTCTGTTCTCACTCAAACCTGGATATTAGACTGTTTAATTCAGCCCCTCTCACTGATCAATATAAGGTAAAAAAAGCATAAAGAGAGAAAACCTTATCATAATGAACTCATCAAGAAAAAATAGGTTAAACATTAAAGATTAATATGGGAAAAAAAAAAAAAAAAGAAAAAAACTGAGATCAGAAAGTTGTTTTTTTGAGCTCCTTCTAAGCTATGTTTTTCTGAAAACATTATGATCTTCACTTTTCCTTCACTCAGATACTTATTTTGTTGTTGGTTTTTACAATGTCTTTTTTTTTAGGCTTAGATATCTACAGAGATTTTTGTCTAAAATATATCAGGGTCAGAAACCACTGACAATATGGCTTATAAAACTTATTTTCTTAAGAGACAAGTTAAAAAGAAACAAACCAACAAATGATTGTGTCTAGGACAAATACAAAAGTGCAACATAGGGAAATAAAGCAAACATTGAGAAGGGTAATGATTTGTTAAGTGTGACACAAACAGCAAAAATTAATACATTAAATGAAGCGGTAAAACTTCCAAGTTTAAGAGATTTATTTTGTAAATCCTTTAAAACTACCTGCCATAATGGATCAAGCTAGCAACTAGAAAGTTGTCCAACTTCAGGGAGAAGAGTGCAACCTGAAGTGTCTGTTGATGGTCAAAGACAGAATTTAGAACTAAGAAACTATCTATCTGTTCTTTATATAATAAAAATATCTCCTTTTGAGATAAAGTAAACTGATCTGAGAAATACAGAGTCACTTGATAATAAAATCCTCCACAGGAAAAAAATTAAACAAGACAGGACATGATAAAATATTTTAACATATTTAGCCTAGTGAACGGATTCATTTTATCTCTGTCTTATACTTGTCATTTTAGCATGCTTTGATAAGATCGATTCTGAAAATGTAGAATCACGCAGAAAAGTGAAATTTTATTATATCCTGAAGAAGATACAAGCCTGCAAATAAATGTTCATGCTCTTTTTACTGAAAAAGAAAGCTTAGAGTAAATTAGTATTGCAAATACCAAGGAAAAGTTTGTGAAAAGACTTTTACAAGCGAACATGAAACTGCTATGAAAAAAATCTCTTTATAAAAAAAATAATTATTTTTAAGACTTTCCTAAAGAACACAGAACAGTGCTTTCAAAATACCTGAATAATGAACTCATTTTATTTAAATTTATATTTGGAGAGTGTAAACACCCTGACTACTTTAAATACATTAATGCCACAGTGAAGGGGTGTTGGAGTGGGGAACCTGGCAGTGAGCTGTTGTAAGGGTGTATTTAGTTTACACTGACATGATTTTCAGTTCTGTAAAGCTATGACAGAGACAAGTGAAATGCTTAGTATTTCAATGTGTGAAACAAAAAGCAACCTATAAATTGAAAATGAACATCCCAGTGTCAGAAAGCAGTATCATACACCAAAGGAAATTAGAGTGAATTAGAATGAATAAATGTATAGCCATAATTTAAACTAATGAATTATCATCTTTATTCACAACAGAGACAGACTGACAATAATATTTTGAGTCAAAAAACTGCTATCTGTTGCAATGATCAGATGTGATCATAGATAATAACCTAAACTGCAAAATTATTGATTCTTAGGAGTATGGAGAGCTTATGAATGATAGTGTATAAGTTGGAGACTCACCTTAAGGTCATCACATGGCAGAGAACAGTCTAGAAGACATCCGTAATGCCAGTTTCAAGTCTCCATTCTAAGTATTATGTTAAAGTTTTTCTGTGCTTGTTCCAAGCTGTGATCATTCTGAGTAGCAGTCTTCCTTATGTATTATACCAGCTATGGTAATATGAATAAACTGTTAGCAAGAAAGAGTTGTCCAAATGTTCCTTAAGTGTGGGCTGTTAAAAACATATTCAAGCAAATCCGATGAGTTTTTTCATGCTTCAGTGTACCTACTCAAAAGCATATTGTAAGCATTATGATATACATTTTCACAGAAATGTTTCCACATTGCTCTTTTCATTTCTGAAGTATATTGCATTTCAAAGCCAAAACAATAGGTGGACTAAATACTCAAAGTACTCCAAGCTTTAACAAATAAAAGCATGGGTTTTGAAAATGATAGTGAACATATTGAATTTTGTGCTATGAGATTTCAAAATCTAAAATGATGAAAGCTTTATAAAGCACTTCTGAAGTTTAAGTTAGTGACCACTGCCAAATATATAAACAATATATAGGTAAATGTAATTAGTGCAGATAACTGAAATAAACCGTCCCAGAATCACATACAGTATACAAACCAGAATACTATCCACTGTAATTTTTATATGTTTTTGTTTTGTTTTGGGTTGTTTGTTTGTTTTTGTTTGTTGGGGGGGGTGGTGGTGGTGGTGGTTTTGTTTTTTTTATTGGCCGGGAAGGGGAGAAAAAAGAGATAATGTTGAGCCACTAGTGTAATGAAATCTATTGCAATTCGTTGTGTATTTGATGTTATGGTCTACAAAAAGAGATAAAAGTAACTGACAGGAGGAAGACCAACACAGAACACTGTCATGACAGGCATTTGGTCACAGTTAGGGCAATGGAATGAATGAAAGGGAATTTACATAGGAAAAGACAATCTCTTGTATGGGTTCGTTGAGTGCCTAGACTATAACATCAGCTCTTTGACATAATAGTTATCTACACATTTACACCTACATGCATGCATATACATTCTTATAGACACATATGAAACCTTAAGACAAAACAACAGTAAAAAATTAATAGCAAATCATAAAAATCCACACACATAAATTTAGTGTTTCTGATATCAATATGTAGGCAACCTCAGCCTTATATGGTATTGCTGATATGGTTTCCTACCTGTAAATAGTCTTACTCTCTCCTGGTTGGATGGAGTTTACCTCAGTCAATTAGTAGACCTTGTTATCCTACTTTAGCTTTGATCCTCCTACACACCTGTAATGAAATAGAAGATAGGTCAGGAACTCAATCTGAACTACCATGATGTAAAAGAAGTCTTAAAACTTTTGTAGAGCATTTCTAGCTTCATCTTTTGAAATGTAGATACTAATCTTGGTTGAACTGACTTTTTTTCATTTACAGGGCCTTTATATTAGTGAACAGTATGAAAAATCCAGCACCAAAACTTCTGAATGAAACCCTTGTAAATAACCACTAAATATTTGCCACTCAAAATAATATTTTAATTTTAAAAAACCCAATAAAACATCTCAATTTAACATCTCTATTAGTTAATGAAGAAAAAGTTTTCAAAACCCCAGAGTGAAAAATTCTTCAGACTATTTCTAAATAAAACTATTTAAATGTTTACACATTCTTCTACTACTAAGTGATAGGCTAAGCTTAAAATAATCTTTCTCATACAAAACTGAGTCAAAGTGTAGATTACTAATATATACTCTGAAAGATCTGCATGTTAATTTATCTAATCTAATCTAAATCAATAATAAATGAGCTCTTAACTGCTTTATGGTATACTATTAAAAAGTTCCTGAAGAAATCAAGTGTTTCAAATTTACAGATTTTTAACTCTAGCAAAACAGCCTCTTAAACAAAGAAAGATGGACATATTGGATACAATGCCAGATAAATAAGATAATTCTTTTAATGATTCCCTTACTGTAATCAGATTAACTGTGTCATTATTTCAACATGAAAGTGACACAGGTAGTCCCATCTAGAAACTGAGTAGAGGGGTTGGACTAGAGACTTCCCGAGCTGAATTATCCTATATACATTTCTAAATGTTGCTGGGGTTTTTTTTGTCCTTGTTGATTGGTATACTGCAATCATGTAATTACAGAACATACACAGAACATAGATAAATTCATAAAGGTTTTATTTATTTAACTCTACAGTGATTGTGGCTTTCTGAAAACAGTACATCAGCATAGAGTTTCTGTCTGAAATAAAACTGCTGATGGAATTTATTTGGTTCATTATTATTTAGTAAATTGAAGCATCTCAAATAGAACATAAATGTTAACTGTTACAGGGGGGTGTGTGTTTTCTTGTGTTTTGATGAATATGAAATAAAAGATTAAAGGTAATCTTGATAACTGTACATCAGTTGCATACCAATATAGCCTGAACTGGTAATAAAGGTATGTGTGTTGACTTAAATGAGACACAAGGTCTTACATGGCAACAGACTTTGTAGAGAACATTCAGTCTAGTTTCCAGTTATCACAATTTCAAAGTTTAAAAGTATGAAGATGTTACATTTTTTTAATGCTGATGCACCTAGTACTCATGTACTTTCCTGAACAGTGAATTTTGCAGAATCAAGTAAACAACATTGATTTTAACAATGAAATTTAAAAATGGACTAAGCAATTTGTGACCCTTGTTTCAGTTTGAGTAGGTCTACTATATGAGTTAGATATTGCTGCAAGGAAAAAAAGCTTAGTTCATGCAGTTTAAAACAAATCAGGATTCAAGCAGCTTATTGACTTTTTAATGACAGATAATTAACTGGCAGTATATGAACCACATATGTGGGATCAATATCTGCAATACAAGAAGTAAACCACAATAATAGGCGCTTATGAATTGTTAATAAACACCTGCAATCTTCAGAACAGCCTTCTATAACTGTCTCAAGTTCTAATCAGACACAGTTACGTTAGCACAGACATGCTCCCCCATATGCCGTCTGTGCATTTAAAAGGAAAGGACTCCATTATTTTAAAAAGAAAGAAGTTCAGTTCCTAGAAGCAGGTTGTAGCCTTCCTTACCCCAGATTTAGAGATACAGAAGGCTACATGTATGACCTGGTCCTGCGGTACGCAGCTAACTCACTCCCGCCCCTGCCAGTTGCATGCTTACGCCAGTATGGTGGACAGCAATGGCATTTATTACCGAGTAACACCGCGTTATATAGCTTAGGTTTACAACATCACATCCGCCTGCTAGCGTCATAAATCAAATGCTACTGGCTATCTAACTGTCCCTGTCTTTCCGTACATCGCGAGATCTTCCGAGCGCCGGGCCTTACCTACAACAATGTATGACCTGGACAAGAGTCAAGAGCATTTGACTCTTGAAATATCTTACCCTTTCATGTGGTGTAGTCTTTCAGTAACAGACTGCTATAGTGTGAGTCCTCCATAGGATCACAAATCCTGCCAGCAAACCTGCTCCAGCATGGGGGTCACAGCCTCCTTTGAGGATCCATCTGCACCTGTGTTGGTCCTTCATGGGCTGCAGGTGGATATCTACTCTACTGTTAACCTTTATAGGCTGCAGGGGAGACAGCCTGTCTCACCATGGTCTTTATCACTGGCTGCAAGGGTATCTCTGCTCCAGTACCTTCTTCCCTGACCTTGTTTTTCTCACATATTCTCACTTCTCTCCCCAGATGCAATTGCACATTTTTTTTAGCTACTTCATAAATAAATTATCCCAGAGGCACTACTGCTGTTGCTGATTGGCTCAGCCTTGTCCAGCAGTGGGCCCATCTTGGAGCTGGCTGGCACTGGCTGTATTGGAGATATGGGAAACTTCTAGCACTTCTCATAGAAGTCACCCCTGTAGCCACTAGCAAGACCTTGCCATGCAAACCCAACACAGAGATATACACTCTTCTTTGGCAGCAGCTGGAGGTAAGGAGATACCTAAAATGGCGGTACACATTTATCTTACTGTGGCTGCATTACATCCATTCTTGTGTTTTAAATCCATGTTGCCTAATAAAATAACCAAATGACAAATTAGTTAGACTAGGTCCAGAAACCCACACTTCCATAGAAATACATATTCAGGGATTAGAGGATTGTATTCTCACTGCCAAGTGCTTGGACAATATTCTCTTAGGAGTTAACCATGTAAATTCACACCTTTGTGCCTTTGGGATTATTTTTGAGGGAGATAAAGCATTAATTATAATGAAGAGTAATTTAGGTTTGTCTACCTTATCAGAAAGTGGTCTCTCATTAGCATTTTGTTTAATCCCTAAATTTACCAAAGCTTTGGATTTTACTAAAAATAATGCATATTTTTTCTTCATATTTATAGTCTTTTCCTGTATGAATAATGATCCCCAAAATTACCAAGTGAAGTTAATAAGAGAGATTTAAGTAAATTATTTTACTTCTGCAAGAGTATAGTTGGACTGTTGTTTACTGAATGATCATGAAGAAAAGAACACAAAATTTGCTTTTTAAATGTGGATTTCTCTATCTTTACTTCATCAGGCCAAAATTTTACAACTGTTACAAGTTTTATCTTTATTAATCTTAACAAAGTGCCCTCCATCGCAAAAGAGTTTGCAAAAAAATATTTGCTTCACTGACCCTATGACAATCAAAATTTTGGCTTGTGTAGCTTCTTTTGTGAAGAAAAAAACTTTGCAGAATTCCTGTAATATCTCTAAGTCTTTTTTTAAGACACATCCCCCCCCCCCCCCCCCCCATTTTGTTTCACTTTCAGAGATCATAAAGCACTACAAGTATTCTCATTTGTTAAAATATGTTATGACTAAATCTGCTGTTTGCTATTGATTTTATTCATAGCTCCTGCATGCAACCCTACTTCAAACAGAATATACATTTTTAATGGGATTAAAAAAAAATAAAAATCATGGGTCCAGTGTTTAAAACTATTTCAAGATACTTTTGCTCATCTTTTAATATTTAAGGGTCAAGCAAGAAATACAATTCAGTACAGCCTGCATACACAGAGAATACTTTCCATTTCTGCAAAGTCTCAGAAAAAGAGAAAGTAATTAAATTAAACAGAGAAGAGTCAATAGAAAACACAGAAGAGCCTGAGGAGACATAACTTCAAAGAATAACAAGCAGGTCAAAATAAAAGAAATGGGCTTAATGAAGAATTCCTAAGA
This sequence comes from Chloroceryle aenea, assembly GCA_013399075.1. Taxonomy (NCBI): domain Eukaryota; kingdom Metazoa; phylum Chordata; class Aves; order Coraciiformes; family Cerylidae; genus Chloroceryle; species Chloroceryle aenea. The sequence continues at coordinate 28,189 of VWZY01009108.1, forward strand.
ATGGAGTATTAGGAGGACTATTCAATCCTTTTTTCGCCATAGGAAATACTAAACCAAAAAAGTAAACCAACAACAAATTAAAAAAAAAAATCAAAAAGGGGAAAACAAAACCAGAAATACATAAAAGGAAATGCTTGGTTGAGAGTTTCTGTTCTATGAGAGTTTACTAATATGAAAGGTCCTTTAAACATACATTAGTACTTATTCCTGACAGCTGTTAATGAAAGGAAATACTTTCTGAATTTATTTTTGATCATTTATCACAGCAATGAAGAGCATTGTCTAGTCTGAGCCTTACAAGAAATGAAGTTTGATTCTGTTTGACGGGTTTTTTCCCCAAATATGCTACGTAACAGTCATGAACTTCATCCTATTGTAATTTTTCCTTAGATCTTCTTATATATTGCCTGAAGAGGATGTTCCTACTGTTTACACAACTTTGGTGATGAGATTTTTAAGACATTGTACAATGCAAGGATAATGCTGATAGCTCACAGATTGCCCAAAAGCCTTTACAATTCATTTTTTTTTGCCTTAGGTTCACACATGTACCCACTACTTTTAATACTGTTTAGTGCACTTTTTAAGTGGCCCAGAAATTCTGTTGAAACATACCCTGTGAAGAATGTAATGGAAAATTAGGGCTGCAGTACTCACATTTTGCATTGATCTAACTGTTACCTGACAAATGTATTCTGATTTACCAATAACTAGAAATTTACTTGAACCAAGACAGGGTAAAATGCTTGTTAAACCATTAATTTACTACTGGTGAAACAAATTGTATTGTCAGACGTGTTTCTGAAAGAAATATGTAAAATTTAAGAATATTCTGCCTGGTTTGTTTTGGTTTTTTTTCCCTTTTCCAAATATTATACCAAGACAAATATCCTTCTTAATAATTTGATGACTTGCCTTAGGTGCTTTCCTTACTCACTTTACCATGTAGTCTGTTTAGATTCTGGTTTAGATCACACTATTCATTGATAACTTCCTGGTTCAACAGACAATCTTATCATTAGTTTCTTTCAGGGATGATCAAGATATTCTTTTCTAACACAAGTCATTTCATACTCCTTCCCAAGAAAGGTTTATTTACCTTTAAGTTATCCAAGAGAGCCCTGATGGTGTTCAAACTAAAGTACTCCAGATCTGGTCTCATCAATGCTGAGTATACCTGCTGGCAATACTGCCTAATGCAGCCCACCACGCTTACGCTTTTCTTTCCACAAAGGTGCTTTGCTGGCTTATGGTCACCTTGTCTACCAGAACCCAAGGTCCTTCTCTGCAAAACTATTTTTCAGTGGTTGAACCCTGTTGCGCACTTATAGCATTAAGCAGTGGTATTGAAAGATTCAATTTTTCTTCTTTTTCAGTCATAAATTGGTAATGCCTATAGCAACCTTTGGGCCATAGAAGTCTATGTTATCCCTGTATATCATTTCTACCTATAATTATTAAAAATATACATTATAATTACTCTTCCTTCCACATTGAAAAAAATTTTAAGTTAAAGTTTCTGACAAGTATTCTCATCTGTCACTCCTAAAAATGTGTCCAAAGAAGGGCAACAAACGGTGAAAGGACTAGAGGGTATGACTAATGAAGAGTGGTTGAGGATGTTAGGTTTGTTCAACTTAGAGGAGACGGAGATGTGGACTCATTCCTCTGTAAAGTTTTCTCATGAGGGGGAGCAGAGACAGAGGTGCTGATCTCTTCACTCAACTGTTCAATCATAGGATGAAAAAAAATGGCTGCATCAGAAGTTCAGAATGGATTTTAGGAAAAAGTTCTTCACTGAGAGGGCTCCTCAAGGGCTTAAGTGGTAAGGACTCCCAGGCTGTCAGTGTTCAAGAAGTGTTTGGAAATACCTTAGGTACATGGTTTAATTTTTAGGTCCCCTGTGTGTTGTCAAGAGTTAGACTTGATACTTGTGGGTCCATTCCAACTCAGAATATCCTGTGATTCTAATTCTATTTATGGAAGGGGAGTTTTCTTCTTTTTTTCCCTGTTCAAGTGCTGTAATTTATAAGTGGTGACTTTGATGTATATTCTCAGAAGTGAAGCCTAAATTCTCACCAAAGTGTCCCATTTGCCTAATTGAACTCCATTTTGATTGAACTGTGATTAAATGAAGCTGTGTTTTTGATTGAGCATTTGATTGAACGAAGCTGTGTTTTTGTGGAATACGGATGAGATATTACCACATAAGAACACAGCAATGAGATTTAGGAAAAAATTTGTAACCTGACACTCATAGGGGAAAATTTCCTGAATCCAGGCTATAATGTCATTATTGCCTTGAGTAATTTTGCTTTGCTTTTATCTTATGGATACCATTTGCTTTTGCTTTGATCTTATAGAAACCAACATTGATGTTACTATAATTTAATGATGTTGCCCTCTAATGACAAAACTTACTATTAGTAAGTAAACTTACTATAGTAGGACTATTTATTATACTTCCTTGAATCTCAAATTTATTGATTTAATTTTAACTTTGACCTCAATTTGATTACTGCACTTATCCTTCAGTAATCTATATCAAGAAAGGTTGTAAATTGCCTTAAGAATGTACCTGCTTAAGGGAATATTTTCTTGCTTAGAAATTGTAATTACATCTGTAAGTACTACTTATTTTGTCATATTGCAATATGGGTCATTAATTCTGATAGAACAGATAATTTGGAAGTACTTATCAGTGCTTAATGCATAAGTCTTTCCTTATTAACTACTTTGGACAACTGTCAGTAGCAAATGATATGTACTTTCTTTATATTCTTTTCAAGCTTCCGAAACTTTTTTGAGCTGTGAAATCATAATATATTTCTTGTCCAATTCATCCACACAGTTCATTTACTAAAATGAGTTCTAAAAATTTATTAGAAAAATTAGCTCCTTGAAATTATGAAGACTCCTTTTCTTTATGAGGCATTAATCTACTTGTACTTTAGAGAAAAATTACTATCAATATCAGTGAATGAATATCATGGCATCATCTATTCCTACAATGGTGCAGAAATGGAGAAAAGTCCCTATTTCATTTAGTGCTACAGATAAATACTGAATATTTTGAACGTGTTCATTCTTTCCTTTTACTCAAAAAACCAGCAATAAGAATTTACAAGACAGTTTTATGTTTAAATTGAGTCTCCAACTGTCCTACAATGCATCTGCTTCTTTTTAAATTAAAATATTTTTCTCTTTGTATATAAATCTTTATTTCCTTGCAGACAAATTATGAAGTTAAACTTCTAAATGCACAGTGAGATAGGATAGCTGTGCTTGTATTTGATGGATAAATACGCTCCAGTTTGTAGCATTTACTTTATAGAAGTATTCCTAGCACCAGTGTTAGCACTGCACTAGCTGGCACAGCATGTGACTAATAAGGAAATTTATTTTGAGATAGGAGTCTCCACAGTGTGCATCTTTTCAGAGACTGATGAATTCACATGTACACAGAGTAACAAACTGCAGTTAAAATCCCAACAGAAATTCAAAACCAAATAAAGAGAAAACTTGTGCACTTATTTTTTGTTTAAAAAAAAATAAATAAAAATCTTGCACTGTGTTAATGACACAAATGTACAAAATTGTTGTAATTCTAAGATTAACAGAAATAGTTTTGTTATGCAAATGATCATAATTAATGGGAAATGAAGATGACTTCTACTGTGTCTGCTCTTACATTATATTCAACATTCTGTCACTGGCCACTCTTGAAATTAGTCAATTAACATTCTGTTTCTGCATTTTGTGAACTTCTCTTCATGCTTTGCATGTCCTCTCCCCTGAAAACCTGTTAAATGACCACATGCAAACTACTGTGCACAGCACTAAGAGAATTATAATTATCAATAATGCTAATAGATTAGTATATTTCTTCAGTAATCAAAGTCTGCATTCCAAAGTAGCAACTTGTCATCTTTCCTGTAGAATTAATTTAGTCTAGTATTGCCAAAGAAGCTTCCTTTTTAAGTACCAGACAGTCAGATTCTTCAGCGAGCCTCAGTGCTAAATAGTATACAAGAGATCCTAAATCATTTTTGTGCTAAAAAAAGCCAGCCCTGATATTATGGGAAAACAACCAAGTTAAGCATTATCAAATCTATTATTTTTTAAAAAATTATTATTTTAAATAAGCATGAAAAAGGAAAGAATATAAAACTGTAATGCGTGGAAGGCAGGATAGGCCTCACTTAGACTGTCTGTCTTATACATACCTGCATAATTATGCACCAGACTTAGCTCACTTGAGCATAGAATAAGTTTAGATTCAATGAGCTGGAACATCCCAATTCAGGTAATGTTTGAGCAAGTAGTTTCTCTACTGGAGCACAATAATGATGTTTTCCAGTTCTGACAGAACAGGGGAAGAATTCTTAATATACTGGTATTTTTTCAGTTCTCCAGCTGCTAGTCCATAATTTAATTTAAAAACTGTCAGATAAACTGCACTGAAGAGCAGATTCTATTGTGTGATAATTATAGACGTGTGCAGACAGCTAGAGTGAGAACTACAGGAGTTCGAAAGAAAAGTAGATTAAAAAGATAACTTAGTGACCATGTCATTCAAAGAAAAAGAGCAAAGATAAGGCAAAGAAGACTCAATTGGTGGAAGGGGTTAATACTATCCTTACCCCTCCCATGCAGGTGAAGAATAGTGTTTACTATCCCTTTCTGTGCAAATTATCACTGACTTTACTTCTCTTTATTTATTATTTTATTACTAAGAAATGTTTGTTTTTAATGTCTAGTAGAGTGCCTGACCCTAAACCTTGACAATGTACAAACAGGTACAGAAAATCCACCACCAGGTTTCAAGGAAATTTTCTGTATCTTTAAAATGGCTTAAATTGTTCTCAGTATCATTAAAAATATGATTATTAAGGAATTAAAATTCAGATCAGAAAGAAGAATTCCAAAAAGAAATACACTACAAAATGTTAACTTCTGTAAATATTATTAATAACATCGTGTTAGTTCTTTTTTTTATAGGAAAGATCCATATGTTCCTGTATTTACCAAGTGAAAAAACAATTTTTCCATATAATGTTCTTCCCACTTATAAGATTGCTTTTGTTACAAAAATTAATTGAAGTGGACCATTATTTTTTCTAGTAAAACTTGTCTTAATTTATGTAACATGCATCTTACACATTAAGGGAAAGCCACAGCACTCAAAACCACATCTAGCTTCTTTTAAAGCAATTTCATGATTCCCATAAAAGAGCAAAATAAAAATCTCTGACTAGATATTTACTTCAAGTCACATTTGAAATTAATGGAAAAGGAAAAAAGTAAATCATATATAGTCTGTAGAAGGCTAACAGATTTGAGTAAAAATTAATAGTTTCTTTTATTGTTAACATATTCAAATATATGAATAGAGAGAGGTGTCTGCGAGGAGAGCCAGAGGCTGCCCTGTGCCAGACAAAGATGGTTCCAGCTCATTCCAGTCCACTCCAATAGACCCACCATAGGGCACAAGCTGAATCCATCACCCAAGATGGTGGCATATGTGATAACATATTTAAGAATGGGTAGAAACAGGGAGAGAGAGAGAGAGGGAGAGCAACCTGATATAGTGGGAAGTGGCCTGCCCATGGCTGGGGGTTAGAACTAGATGATCTCTGATGTCCCTTCCAACCCTGACAATT
>VWZY01009108.1:33879-54119 GCA_013399075.1 Chloroceryle aenea
GGAGGGAGGGAGGGAGGGAACATACACACATGGAAACATCAAGGTAGGATGTTAAGGCCATCAGACACTATCATTGAAACTTGCAGTTGATTTTGTCCTACTGTAAATTATAGTTAACTTTTAGTAGGGATGTTTTGCTGACTGCATGTTCACACTCACAACTACCATAACATTGAGGGTCAAGACTATATTAGATAATACTGTAAGGTCATTTACTCATGAGAAATTGTACAAGCTCCAGCTGAGGGAAATGAGCAAAATGTCACATTGGTCATTCTCCTACACCGTCAAAATTAGGCATCTGCATCAATGCCAAATGCATCATAGATTTCAATTACACTTATAGCTGTTCTTTCACATGTCAAGGATACAAGTAACCTTACTTCTTGACTGTGTGTTGCTATTTCTTAAGTTATCTGCCTATACCTGAAACTGGAAGGTCAGAATTGCAGTAAGAGGTAAAACTGTTCATGTGCCATATTAATTAAACTTTTCATCTGAATTGCCATTAGTTCTGTATGGCATCATACACTATTCATCATCATTCATTTGCCTTTTACACTTCTGGCAAGATAAAATGAACAAATCAAAAGCTAACAGCAGTGATATTAAGAGAATGTATGCTACAGTTTCTTAGATCACTTAAAATCATGTGGTATTTTCTGAATCTTCCTAAGATAATAATCTTCTAAGAAGACTTAGAAGATTATTGTTTTCTTCCTTTCAAGAGTGAAAGCAAAGGTCTTGAAAGCAAATGGGCAGAATGAACGAAGTTTAAGGGATCCATTGATACATCTTCTAAATTATCTGTATTATAATAGTGTCATGATACATATACCAAACATAAACTTACAACAGACCATGAAGAAGCTATTGGAACTGAATTCTGAATGTCCTGACCAAAGAACTATTCTGAAAAAAAAAAAAAAAGGTTCTTTATTTACTTTTACTTCATTTACTTCAATGTACTTATTTTGTACAGGTCACCAGGGCCCCACTTCAGCAGAGACAGAAACATTATGTACACCCGAAACTGGATGCTCTACTGATTAGTCCCTTCTACAACTCCTCAGTGGTAGCGGAAAGTATAAAAACGTAATAATTTTAAAAGGAAAACTGCATTTTAGCTCTGCCATGGAACTGTGGAAGCAGTTAAACTCTATACTTAACTTTCTAAACCACTAGTGCCCTCTAAACCACTCTTTAGGAGTGAAAGTTAATATGACAAGTAAATAGTTAAAAAAGGTTTAAAATACATGTTTTAATTATTTAAAAAAATAATTATCTGCAACAAAAACCTTTGACAAGTCTTCTATCTTTCTGCCTAATGAGGAATTTGTAGCCACCTCTGGCACTAAAGGCCAAGTCATACAACATGTAAAAAACTTTGATATTTCATATTCTGCTCTACAAGAATATATTTTAATGTATGAAGACATTTCTTTAACAGAAAATCTTTATTTAATTCAACCGCAGCTATTCTTCATCCTTCCATCTTTACACAAATGGAAAGCTATTTACATCTTTGCCATTCTTCTGCTATTCACAGCAGAGAAGATTTAATTTTGTATATTTGCTTTTGGCAACTGAAATTTCTGTTCCTCTTTTGTTCTCATGCTGCATGATACTGATTATCTTGCACATTTTTAAAATAACTTAATGACCCAGAAATTATATAGTTGTAACTTGTTAAATGCTGAATATAATTGTCTAAAGTAAGCGACAAATATTACATTTGGACAAACTTCCAAAATCTTAGCTGGACGGCAATGTTTAGAGTTGCATTAACACAAAACTCTGTATGTAAGTATGAAAGCATGTATTTGGATGACATTCTATCCCTTTCATCTAGGGAACAAAAGAAGTAAGAAATTAATTTAATCCCCAGAAATTCAATTTTATTCTCACCTGTAATATTTAATTCTATGAAGGTAATAAAAATGAGTGCCTTCCCTTTGACATTACTTAAAAAAATAAAATGTAGATGAAACTAGATCAATAATAACTCCCAGACAAATTGTCTTGTTTAGCTAGAAGACATTCAAATTATGTACTAATCTCCATTTGCCCATTTTTTGTTTATAATACATTTTAATATCGAGGGAGTTGCAGATAAAAGCAGCATTCTAATATTTCTGGACTATACCACTTATGGGAGATAGCTCAAAAGGTCTATTTGGTAACTTGCTTCTCATTCATTTACATGAATTTCTATATAGAAATGCATATTATTGATTCTGCATTTTAGTAGCAAGAGCTCCAAACTGTTTCCAAAACCTGCTTACTTACCTTAAAAATTTTTAAATGAAACTCATTTTGCTAGGTATATTTAAATATTCTTTTTTTTCAGGCAATATTTGTTTCAGAAACAACTAAATTATTCATGTTTTTACCCTTTCTAATTTGCAATCCATAACGAATCTGACTGTGAGAGAAGAATTCTCAGATTTTATGCCCAGTCCTATGTGGAAAATCAGATGCAGTGAGGAAATGGACAGGAATGTTTCCAAATATTTGCTACAAACCCAAAACCCCTCAAGCCTAAATTTATTTGGCATGACAAACAATAGGACAATAACATTGCCAAGATCCTGCTGTTTATTCCCCTGTGTGCTTAATTATTTTTGGTTCCTGATTGCTGGGATTTTTTTTTTGTTTATTTGTTTGGGGTTATTTTAGAGCAAATCACCAAAACAACTGTATAAGCTGTGAGCTTGTTTCACACAAAGCTGTGGATTTCTAATACTTCGGCCATATTAGGAAAAAAAAAAAAAAGAAAAAAGAAAAGAAAATCAGTAATCTCCAATTTAACAATTTCAAGTGTTATTTTCTAAAAAGTAAAATCCCCAAACCTATGATTGTTTTTCTCTGTCAGTCTTCCAGTGTGGAACTGTAGACTCCAATACTCACATATCCATGAATTCTGTTCACATGCACCTCAACCTTTTGCTTCTCTTCAGCACCTGTTGTCAGATGAACTAATAGAAATGGCCATAAAAGAAAATCTTTTATTATCAAGTGACCAGGACTTAATACTTAGGACAAACAATTCAGATTAGACTATAATGACACATACCTTTAGTGCCAGTAGTTATCGTGAGTCTTCAATTTATTTTTTCTACTATGGTATTCTTGATTCTGTTACCTACAATGGGAGGAGCTGAAGGGAGGTTTTGGGCAGTTCTTATGAGGAGGTTTATTTCTGCTACAATGTTGCATGGACCTGTCTTTTCATAAATGTTTTAAGACTGTGAATTAATATTTGTGAAATTATAAGATTTACTTATTTCAAACGGTTTTCAGAAGACAATTTGTCTCCTAGTGACATGTGTAAAGCTCCCAATGTTTTATTTCTTTTCATTTAGTGGGGGGAAACAAAAAACAAAACACCACTTCTTTTACGTAAAACATCACAGAATATTTCACCTTAAATCTAAGTATAATACCTTCTGGAAAATAAGGATTTCCTGCTACTTGTAGCAATCAGCTAAATTCAGTACTCCCTGTCATATCTCTTAGACTTGTCTTTATGCTGTGCACAACATTCTAATTTTATCAACAGAAACGTAAGTGTGTTTGCAATATGTTCTGAAGATTTCTGCATATGCATTTAACATTGTGGCCTGTGAAACACAAAGTTCATTTTTTAGTAGATAGCAAACAGGAGATCATAACCTCTATAATATTCTACCTTGCAAATAAGACACTACAACACTACATTTATAGAACTATTTCTAAATTACATAATATTGACATAAAAAGATTGTATCTAATATAAACACCTTCTTAAGTTTATGAGTTCTTTTTAACGTTTTGTTTTAGGGTCTCTTTTTTAAGGGATTGCCATCTATAGCATCTGTGTATGCATATGTGCATGTGTTTGTGTGTGTGTAGAAAAATAGCACCATTCTTGAGGAGCCAGTGTGTGCTTGCAGCCCAGAAAGCCAATAGCATCCTGGGCTGCATCAAAAGTGTGGCCAGCAGATTGAGAGAGGTGATTCTGCCGCTCTACTCTGCTCTGTTTAAACCTCACCTGGAATACTGCATCCAGCTCTGGAGCCCTCAACACAGGAAGGACATGGTCCTGATGAAGCAGGTCCAGAGAATGACCACAAGGATGATCAGGGGACCGGAACATCTCTCCTATGAGGACAGGATGAGGGAGCTGGGATTGTTCAGCCTTGAGAAGAGATGGCTCCAGGGAGACCTAATAGCCACCAGGGTTAATGCTTTTAAATTAGAAAAGAGTGGATTTAGATTAGATGTAAGGAAGACATTCTTTACCATGAGGGTGGTATAACGCTGGAATAAGTTGCCCAGGGATGGTAGCTGAGGACCCATCCCTGAACACATTCAAGGTGGGGCTTGACAGAGCTCTGAGCAACCTGCTGTAGTTGCAGATGTCCTTGATCTCAGCAGGGGGGTTGGACTAGATGACCTCTAGAGGTTTCTTCCAACCCAGACATTTCTGTGATTTTATAATTCTATAATCTGTGGAGCTATTTAATTTTCTGAGTGGAAACAATTAGAGATGGATAATGAAAACTCTTATATAAAAGGTAAAGTTCTGTTACGTCCTCAGTAGCTGAAATGATAAAAATAAGAAGCAGATAAAAAAGTAGCTGAAATAAAAATAAGGAGATTTATTTAATTATTATCCGTTACACTGATTTTTGACATTTAATTTCTAGATTTCACAACCTTGTATGTTCAAAGCATTTCATGATACAGCCATAAAAACAAATGTGCTGAAACAGATTTTGAATCATCCAAATCAGTACTTCTGTAGCATTTAGAAATGTATTAATTTATAAAGTATTAGATCCACAACTGTACAATGAAACAGAAACATTCTAAATAAAGCACGTATATGAAAACTATTCATATTATGGATAAAGATATATACTACTTTTCCCTCCCTTTCATATGAAAACAGCCCATAGGAGGCTTGCTTTGATTTGATGCAACTGCAAGTGTTGTTCCTGAAAAAAAAGATGGTTTACATAAATAAAAGTGAAGTAACAGAAGATCAGGGATGCAATGTACAGTGATATAGAAATTCCCTGTAGAAGACCAGATTCAAAATCCCTCTAACTGCTTTAGCTGTAAGAGTGTGCCCTATATATTTTGCAATATTGAAGCCACCTACTGTTAATACTGGCTGTTGGTCCTTCTTCCCATGTGTTGTGAGATATGTTACATGTTTCAGTGGCAGCAATCCTATTTCAGTTTAATTGGGTGGAACTGGAGCAAGAAAAGTGAATGTTTACAACCTAAAACAAGTTAATAAAGGTTAAACTCGTCTTTCCATGGATGCCAATCTACTGCAAGGACCAGTGAATAACAGGTTATAATTTGAATCTATGAAGGTTTTAGTCCTTCATAGTCTTTCAAAATGACTTGGACTTAAAATAAAAATGTATTGTTGGAAAAGGTTTTCAATTCATTAGATATATCAGAGTTAACCCTAATAAGCAACCCTTTAGAAAGGAATTGGTATTGATATACAGAAATAAAAGTGATAATTCAAGAAGCCTTTCAAAATGACAATTTTTACTTCCAAATGTCTAAACAGATGCTAAGACCAATTCTAAGACATGCTAAGATTCCTCACTCTTCAAGGCAACAAGCATTTATGGGCTACTTGAAATGTAGCCCATATTATCAGACTGAGGTGAATACAGCTGATGAAACTAATGCTCTTAATTGATCCGTATTTTGCGTTATCACCAATCAGGGATTTAAACAGGTTTAAAAAAGCAATAAATCAAGACTCCAATCCGCTCACATCACCATCATTTGTTAGTTCATTAAACTTAAACTAAATGAAAATCTGAGATTCCATACGGAGTTGACAGGTTTTACAAATCACTGCAGAAAAAAAAAAAATATAGCCAATGACAATTAATTGAGAAAGACATTCAAATAAGGAGAAAATAATATGGGGCTTGTTTGTTTTTTGAAGTGGGAAGCTATATCTTGCTTCTGTCATTTTAGACCCAGGAAAACCAGAATAGCCTCCACTAATCTAAAACTGTAGGACTTACTGAATTCTTCATGTTCTTTTGACCTAACAAAGGATTTTCTTTTTCTCTCTCCTTGGAATTCACTTCCACAGAAATACCCATTTAGTTGGAGACTAGAGTAGAGACAGTGCCAGGACCAGTTATAGGTCAAAACACTAATAAATCATTTAAAAGCAGTTTTTAGATAGTTTTGAAGTGCTTATTAATCATTTCAGTACCAGCTAACTCCGTGATCTATGACAAAATATTTCGAAAGTGCATTTCCTTCATTTTTTCCATCTAGAAATTTCAATTATAGATACCAAAGTTACACTTAAAATTTTTAAGCAATGACTATGTGCCCAGAACTGTGTTCTAAGGCATGGTTCAAAATGAGTTCCTACTTACTGAAACTGAAGACTGAGTGCCCGCTGAAGCAAGAGATAAATACATTCCACTGCATTTGTAGATCTTATCTCAGTAAGATCTGTAATGTAAATACCAAGAATATAAAAAAAAAAAATGTCTCACACTACTAGAAGAGATTAATTATGCAAATTTCAAGTTAGCAGAGAACAACTGAGGAGTAACTAGTGTGGGTTTTTAAAAATTATTTTCATTATCCACAGTTGTTCACAGAAGTTGTGTGTTAGATTTTTTTTTCATAGGTTTTGTGCTGTTTTTCACCATTTACATTCTGATGGATTTGTCTGAAAAAGAGACTTCATGGTTTTACAGTACCTACAAAAGTTGCATGAAAATTTAAGTAGTAAAGTGGTTACAACACTTTAGCTTGTTACATGTATTTCTTTAAGAATACAGTGCTTTATATTGCATTTTTCATTGCCAGAAGCAATCTAAAATACCTGCCCTTTCTTATCACTGATCATTTAGAGACAAGCAGAATAGTTTCCTCTAAAGACTCCCTTAATCAGAAGGCTCTTCCACTTGCAGTAGATTTTTGGATGAGCAGGTCAGATGGCAGATATATTTAAAATGAGGTACAGAGCTTACAGTCATACTGTTTACAGAAGGAGCTACCTAAGAGGATACAGAATTTTCTGGGAGAGGAGGGCTGAAAGATGCATATTATCAAATTGTGTTCCAACTGAAATCAATAATTGCTTTACTGTTAAACCAGTGAGGTTTATGAGTAATGTTAACTGGACTCAAAATTCCTGTGTGTTTTATTTTCAAAAGCTATGCAGATTGTAGAAAGGAAAGAAACTAGTCTAATATGCATATGTGAATATAGTAGCTCTAAAATCTTAGAACAGAGACAAGACCATTGCCATCAAGTTATAAATTTAGTTATCTCTACTAACTTTAAGTCAATATCTTTGAAAATCAAGACAGTCAACTCTCTTTTAGTAAAGTTAATTAATTTCACATGATTACAGGTCCACAGCTATAGATTTTTTTTACCAAAAGAAAGCTTATGAATTTGCACAGAATAGACAAGTTGTCTTAATATTTTAGATCCACAAAAGTGCATCTGCAACATATTTGAGAGTGGAGTGCTAACCTCCACCATTTTAAGAAGGAATATTCAAGCTTCATATATATACTGCAGTTGTGTAGCTTAACTGTGAATCTTAAACCAATTAGAAGAGGGAAGATAGATTAATATTTTTTCATACATATATAATATTTCACATAACTTTCTAAATATAAACTAGAACATGTGCCTGCCAAGGATCAAATGGAAAATACAGATATATTATTATAGTTTATTTTTGTGAATTAATCAGAATGCATTCAAAGCTTAGACAAAATGTCTGTCAAATCACAGTATTCTATGAGATTATTGGCTAAAAAGACTTTTTCTCCTCTGCATTTGTTTGTATATGTTCTCATTTTTTTCAGTATATCTAGTATGCTTTCATTTTCTCTGTATCTGAGTTTTGCAATAAAAGAATTTTACTTTTCATATAACGAACAAGTTCACTGGCAGCATCAGAGAGCTATAAAAGAATCAATTGTGAAAGAAATTTAGAGATTCTATATAGTCAAAGAAGTTCTTTTAGTAGTCTTTTGATTCTAGTCTACACAATTTTTGGAACGAGAGTATTTACCAATAGTACAAGAATTCAAGCTTTCACAGTTGCTGAATGTGAAGAAAGTCTTGGTTTTTTATTGCATTTGTCAGATGTGGCAACTGAGTGAAGGTCTCACAAAATATTAAAGCATTATAGCATCTAATCATGCCTGTTCTTAAACAAACAAATGAAAAAACCCCAAACACTCCAAAAACTTTGACAAAATCCCCATGTACTTAGGTATGCAATATGAAAAATAAAAGTCATTGAACTCATTAATTGAATTAGTTACTCATTCTCACTTTTCTCAGACAGTTGATGGAATTCTAACCAGTTGCTTAGACTCTTGCCTTCAGACTTGGTAGGAAAACATTTAACCAGGGGTTTGTGAAGTTACTAAGTATCCTCAATGAATGTGCTATGTTACTTGCTGCAGGATAATTTAGAACCTACATTTTAGACTGTTACTGATTATTTAGTAAGTAATAATAACAAAATAATGATTTATAAGTGTCATGAAAAGGTGCAGCATTAATCTTTGCAAAGTACTTTGAGAAAATGGTCATGAAAAGTTCTATGGAAATAGAAGTACTAATTGATCTTAATGTATTCTCATAGAACAGAGAGACAGCATGTACTGTAATTCAACAAATTACCTACTGTTTTGAAGTCTGTGTTGTGCTGGAGTGGATGAATAAGCCTTTAGTGGAAAGTGAATTAAATAACATTTCTTGATTAACTATCAAGAAAATTATCTTTTTCCAGAGGAATGTCTGCGGTGACAAAGCTACAGTCTTTCTAATAGTCATAGAAATTACTGTCAGAGTACAGCAGTCACACCTGTACAGATAATTCATGATTTTCACAGAATAACTGTAGTTACTGAAGAGATACAGTGATGATTTTATGTTTCAGGGGAGACATGCCTAATAAACATGATAAAAAATGTTACATCGAAAAACTTTTCTTTAGTGTTTATAATCTTTCCCGATGCATACTCTCCGACTATGTGCCTCTCTCCTTGCCTGAATATATTAGAGAAAGGTTTTTCAGTCTTCTAGATGCTGTTAACAGTACTCCAAATGTCCATTTCACATACCCTATCTAAATGGCAATCTTCAGTCTGACAGGGCAGCAGAAAACTGTAAGCACCTTTACCATCTGTAGTCACGTAGAGGCTGATGCACCCTCTAATTTCTATGAGCTTAGATATAAGATGTGTAGGAAATGTAAACACATGTTAGATATAAGATGGCAGGAAATGTAAACACTTATTTGCCTTCAATAACACAATTTAGTTTTAGAAAAGCTGTTACCTGATATAAGACATGTTTATTGTCTGGAAGCAGGATAGTTACCATTGTTGGTCTGTGGACTCAAGATTTATTCTACGTTGGTTTACATTTATTTGTATTTGAAAGGTCCTGTTGTTTTGGGTTTGTTTGCATTTATTTTTTTCCCTATAATGCAACACAACTTCTTTCAGCAATATTTATGCTGGGTTTTCTTGTATGAGGCACACTTCTAAAGGACATGTCACTCTAATACTACACATTACAATAAATAAAATAGGAAGATATCAAATTATTCAAGCTAGGTTTGTGTCGTATGAAAAATAGGGTTTTCTTCTGGATTTTAGAAACTTCCTAATTTGTTTAAACAAAGTGAAGCATAATAATAGGATCTGCAGCTGTGTAGTTACCTTTACCAATGTTTCAAAGGTATAGCCAGGATCTGAATTTAGCATACGAAGAACATGCACATAGCTGTACAGGGAATTGTTTAGTGTCCTCTGGTCCTCCCATAATGGAGTATGAGCATACTATTAATTTTCTAAAGTTGTTCATAATTATTATACTCTTTCAGACTGCACCTGGGAACTTGTTTTAGTCATAAAACCATGGAATGAAAAGGTAGGATGTGAACAAACAATTTGTTACTAAAGGATTTAGCCATGATGTCACAGGTGTCAAACTTTTTTGACTACAAGTAAAAGTGTTTTTCAATGATTGAGCAGAATATTTATTAGATAGTATGGGTGTACCTCCTTATCAGTTACAAATCCCATGTCTTTATCTTGTATTATACTTAGCTTTCCATGGCCCTTTTGCATTTCAAGGTAAATGGATTTACTCAGGGATAGTGTAGAAAAGTCTATCAGTACTCCAAATCCCTTTTCCAGGAGGACTATAATGTTCATGGTTTCTTTTTCCTCACTCTTAGATCCACTTGCAGTATGTTATCAAAAAAATGTACTTGGACTTTCTTCACTGGTTCACAGTTCTATGCAAATTTACCATATATCATGTGTTTTACACAGGTTGGATACTTGTACTTTGGGGGTTATTTTACCACTAAAACTGCTTTTACTGCATTTTCCAAGGTTACACCCCTTTAAAGTGACCAGTGATTAGTTGTTTACAACCCCAGGAACTCTAGTGTTATCTTGTGCCTGAACTTTCAAGGCTTCTGCTATCACACTACAGAGAATACTCCACACTGTATAAAGGGTCATTCTGTACAGAAGAAACAGTTGTTACTATCTATGAGTTAAAATATATACAGTAATAAGCATTATGTGACAACTGTGAAATAGCTAAAACAAGGTAAATAACAGTCATTTGGACCTTAGATAATTTTTGTTACAGCTAAATAAGACAAAACACAGCTCCAGATAAACTGAAGTAAATTTTTAAAAGTCTGATAAGCCTTGTGGACTCTGTTGTTAGCTTGATTCAGTACTGCATTTATTGGGTTACTAGGCTACATATGACTATGGACATATAAGGTATTATATTTTTACTATTTTTAATGTAATATTTCCACATACAGTAAGTTGACTTACAAATACATTCTAAAAGCACAGAACAGAACTATAAGGACAGATGGTCTTACCAGGTGTCAGGATAATTTTTGTCAAGGATCAAACACTTAACCTGAAAGAAGAGAATCTCTTCTGAGTAGCCATTTCACAAAATGTTCTCATCTCATGACTTAGAAAACACACACACATTTTTCAGTTTATTTCTGCATTTATCATTCCTCTAAAACTATTTCTGGGGAATAAAGTAGCATAGCTATTTGTTTTATCTGTAAAAAATAGTTTTGGAAACATCAGTGTGTGATTTATTCGAAAGGTATGATCAACTAAAAGAGGGAATAAAATCTGGACTTCGGGAAACCTAAGTTTTGTGACACTCCTAGTTTTCAGAGTTTAGATTTTGCATCTTTGATCTGTCTGAGGATTAAATGTCTTCTTTTCAAATGGCAGAACACTTGTTTGTTTCCATTTTCTTGGCAAACTAGCAATCCTGCCTTTACTTACATAGGGTATTTAATTTCAATTTAGAATGCTCCCACTGGCTACCAAGAACACTTGAGACAAAACATAGCTTACACAGTAATTCCTTCCTATTGACAGACATTTGCTTCCGAATAAATTGTCTCCTTTCCTTCCACATTCTCAGAACTCACATTGGCCATACAAGGTAAGTAATTGAATGTCCATCCAATGAAGCAAAAAGCAGCTAACTTCAAGAAATACCTGATAATAGCAACAAAAGCATTTCATTATCAGAGGCTCCTCTATCTGTTTTCAAGGTAGTTCCATCTGTTTTCTGCTCATGACTGGAAGTCTTAGATCTGATCTACTTTTGGTTTGAGTAATGAGAGAAATTTCCAGTTTCAATTACCCTTTAAGGCCATAAAGAGACAAAGATTTCCCAATCCTTCCAATAACACATTTGGTAGCAAAATATCCTTATCTTTCTTCTCACTGCTCTTCACTGAAAATTTACCATTGAATCTTCTGATAAAGGAACTATGTTCTGGGGGAAATACGGTGAAATGTCAATTGAAAAGAAGAAAGGATAGTTGAAAAAGTAAAAACACACAACAGTTCTAAGCAATTTGAGAAACTTGACATAAACCAGAAATATCTTCTCATAATATAAGACTAAAATTTATTAGCAATTTGCACATTATCATTATTGTTACTATTACAAACCCAGCTTGTTTAATGATACTGAAAGTAGAGATTTTCTAGTATCAAATCATGAGTTTAAACAACTTCATGGCATAGGAAAATAAACCTTAGGGATATGATTTCTAGTAGGAGGTGCAGTTTAACACAATTTGTGTGTGTTTATATTGATTGATTTGCCACAAACTTTAACTGTGGGCAGAGTTAACATACATCTGTGCCTGATTGTGAATACATGCCCTTATTGTGTTATTACTCTGGTAGCTCTTTCCTATTCATTTAGAAATCTGTCAAAGGCAAATCCCTAATTTATAATATAGACGACTTCTCTGAGGATGACCTGCATATGAGAAGAGCTGTTGTATCAAATTCTCTAGTTTTTTTAAAATGTCATTTAATTTCCCTCAGTTTTAAATACAGATTGTCTAAATAATATGACTTAAACAGTGTGTGCTTCAGAGAGCAAGCATACAAGGAACCTCTCTTATACTACAAATCTGTATTTCAATTAAAGGTATTCTGATAATTCATATAGTAACACCTTGAAACTCACAGGACCCCCAACTTGATTTACAAAACTTTCCCTAATCTGTTTCAATATTTATAAATAGCAATTCTTTATTAAAAAAAGAATTAAACATACCTACCTTGAGGCCCTTAGATCTTCTCATTAGAATTCGTAAAGTCTTTGTATGTAAACAAAGGAGCACAAGTGTCAAGTTTGTATTTTACATAATCCCCATCTGAAGAGAAGGAATAAAAAGTGTTCAGTTCCTGATAAAGAAAAATAACATTAATAGATAGCCAAAGCAGCTTTTAAGAGTGGTATTGCTAAGGAACACACAGAAGAAGGAATGAGTGAAGAGGCCAGAAGTGGATTGGTAATTACAGTGTCATTAAGCATATATAATATGTAATACCAAAAAAAGACAGAATAAAAGGAAGATAATTTTCTAAAGGACTATTTTCCATGAAAAAAACCACAGAATATGAAAAAGTAAAACACTGATTAGAATCACACTGTGAAAAAATAAATGGCCATTGTGTAAAGAATTGAAGATGGTTTTAAAAAAATTGAGTACTTAATTTTGACATTTTAAAATAATATTAGTTTGCTTAGAAATATTCTCATTTTGAGGTCTACTTTACTTAAGAACATGAAAAAAAGGGTAGGGTTATACCTGGTTTTTATTGATTTTGTCATCAGATATCCCTGGTTTCTTGAAAATCACATTTTAGTGATTCTTCAAATGCCAGGTAGTTATTTACTTAATTTATGTCTGCATAATTCTCAGAGGTAATTGTGTCCTGTTTTGTTGATGCTGCAACATCAACAAGCAAATAGTGTTTTATAACCTGGGCCTTATTTATTTATCGTCCTTCGAGTATAGCTTCCCAGAGAACAAGAATGATTTGTTCCAATGGACAAAACATCAAGCAAACATGACAGAAGACAAGCATGGATGAACTTGGAGCTCCTGACTGAGCTTAGATATGAAGAGAAAATGGACAGATGTTGGAAGCAGGACATGGAAGGGGATATAAAACATTGCTCATGCTCATATAAATGAAGTGAGGTGGGCTAAAGTTCAGCTGGAGCTGATGTTAGCAAAGGAGGTGAAGGGCAATGTGAAAGATTTCTCTATGTACATTGTCAAGAGAATGAAGGTTAAGGGATCAGTGGGACAAGGGACCTGGTGACTAAAATAGAGAAAAAAAAGCCTTTTTCAAAAAGCCTTATTTGATTCTATGATTCAAAAGTTCTTAACATATTCAGTAAAGGAGTATTCAATATAGTAAACAAAGTTATATCAGAGTATTTTAAAGGAAATTGTGTTCATACCATCAGAATAAAGAGTGAGAAAACTAATATTTGAATTTAAACAAAACCAGCCAAACAAAACAAAACAAAACAAACAAAACAACCACACAAACCAAAAATGACAAACAAACAAAAAACTAAAACTAACCAGCCAAAAAAACCAACAAAACTGAACACAAACAAACCACAACAAAAACAAACCACAAAACCAAGACGATAGATATCCACATTGTAAAAGTGTAGTAAAATTATCCATAGTGTAAAACAATTTTATATACAGTCATATAAAAATACAGATTTCATGCTGGAAGTCTTCTAGTGCAATCTCCTCCTCAGACATAGCCTAGCCTCCACATTGAAGCATGTTGCTGAGAGAGCTTATTACAGTCAAGTTCTGGAAATAGCAAGGATGAACATCCCACAGCCTCTCTAAAATGCCTGTTCTATGGTTTACTAATTTCCAAAATTAAGATTTTTTTTCCTCATATCTACTCTGAATTTTCTTTGCTGCAAATTGTCACCATTGCCCATATGCTGTGTGCCTCTGAGCGCAGTCTGTCTCTATCTTCTTTATGTCCCTTTAGGTAGTGGAAGATTATTGCTAGGTACCTCTTTAGTGCTTGCTGCTATAATCTAAACAAGAATCTCATCTCCTCCAACCTCTTCTTACACATTGTATCATCCATTCCCCTACCCACCATAGCGATGCTCTGCTGGACTTGTTCCAATTTTTTTGCTCTAGCTCTCAAAATAGAGAGACCAAAAAGGAGAAAGGTATTCCATCTGCACCTTCACAGATACTGAACAGAGGAGTAGAATATCTTTCCTTAATCTGTTGTCTACATTTTGGCTAATACAGTCCAAAAACTGGTGAATCTTCACCACAACAGTGTACTGTTGCCTCATACTCAACTTGTTCTCAACCAGAACCTTTAGGCCCCCTTTCTACCTGCAGATACACTCTGTAGCTAGTTGTCCCCATCATACAGGATATAGGATATAGGATATAGGATATAGCATATAGGAGTAGTTTTTTTTGCTGAGCTTGGAGGCGTATGATATATTCTTTCCTGAATGATTTCAAAATGCTTGTATCTCACCCAGTATCTTAGAAGCCAAGAAGACAGGAAAGAACCTTGCGATCAAATGTAATTAAATGAGTAACACATCCTAAATGTTTATTGAATGTCTAAAATTTGTTTATTCTCAAAACAAGAAATCAGAATTTGATTTTAAGTTAATAGCACTCATATGGTTCAAACAGATAATCCTTTTTCTACAGGATTGTTAATACTCAAGAGCATGTGCAATCTGGGTAAATTGCACCAGCATTCTTCTCAATTAGCAAATTAAATCATATTAAAATCACTGGCAAACTGCCTTTATAATATTTTTGCTATCTTGGCTTTTTCTCTTTCTCTCTGTAAATGTTTCTGGTGTGAAGCTATGTTGTTATGTGCCAACACAGTAGTTCCCTCAGTCCTCAAAAAGCATACATATGTTGGCACTTACCCATCTCTAATTTTGTCAGAGTACTTCACTTTCTCTCACAGTGTTCTTCTTGGCACAGATCTCTGGCAGCAACTGACAGAAAACCAAAACTAAACAAAAATTAGAAAAAGATTTTACTTTCAGGGGCAATCCTTGTCAGCAGAACTACTTGACTGTTATCCTTGCCAGAGATTGTCCCTTCTGCCTGCTGACATCTACATGGACACCCTGTTGGTTTTGTCACTGCTGCCATCAGTTTCAGGGCCCCAGTTCTCTGTTAAAGAATATCCATTTAAGCCAATTGTTTGTATTAAGCTAGCTAGAGAAAGCAGCACTACTGCAATCAATATGCTCCTGATTTAATTTTCAAAATTTTGTGTGTGTAAAACTGATATATGAGATGTAGTACAGAAGTTAAAAAAAGAAAAAAAATCCCGATTACTATAAAACTTCTACTTTAAAGGATCCATGTATACTGCCCAAGAAAAATGGTATTCAGAGATTTCTATCAAAAACAAAGTTACTAGAATGTCCTAGAGCCCATCTCTGTCTTCTCTACACTCTCCCTTCGTGCATTTATGTTCATTGGTAAGATTCTCCCATGGTCTTTAATTTCTCTGTCCTAAAAAGCTCCAGCTCTCTAAGCTTCTCTTTGTACAACAAATGCTCCAAACACTTAATCAGCTTTGTGGCATTTCACTAAATTCATTCCCCATCTTTCTTGCACTCTCAAGCCTATGCTTGGACACAGCACTCTGGGTTGTGCAGTCACCTATGTGTATTAACAATTTTTCAGCGTATTGCAAGGGTAGTTCTCATTTTCTTCTACAAAGAAGTCAACAGTTGTTACCAATTAAAAAAAAGCTTATTTTGTCACAACTCTGAAAATATTCCACAAAACTTTTATTAATACAGTACTTTCCTACTACACTGAAGAAGAGAAACAGGGAGGAGTTTGCCAAAAATTTACATAGCTGAATAGAAGTATATCTGGCACCAAGGAAGTCAGATATAAAGGCAGTGTAAACAGCCTGCATTTTATCAAGTATTTCAAATCACTGCTTAATGCAGGAGATTTTCAAACACTCGACTTTCCATTAGAGTTGAAGGAAAAACTCAACGTTTTTAAAACTGTTACACAAATTACATGACCTGTTAAATTACCTACTAGAGATCTTCCTCCTTTACTCTCCTGTTTTTCAATTAGAACTTTGAGGAAATTATATGCTTATATTAAAAATAAAATGTGAGTGCTATAATTTACATAATGACATAACATAAAATATTATTTTGCTTTCATTTGCATCTCAATCTAGGATTGAAAAAAACAAGTATGAGAGCTCTATGTAATACCTATGTTATACTCCAATAACTCAACAAATGTTCTCAGCACTGCAGGATCACTGAAATAAACCTCGGTGATAAACTGGATAACAGTTCTGGTCCAGGCTTGGTCCTCCTGAAAACTCTGGGAAGACTTCAGGTTTCTATCTTGCATTCAGAGTTAATGGAAATATAGTGTAGATTACACAGTTAAAGTGTACCTAGACTTTCATTTTCTTTATTTG
The DNA here is from genome assembly GCA_013399075.1 of Chloroceryle aenea. Taxonomy (NCBI): domain Eukaryota; kingdom Metazoa; phylum Chordata; class Aves; order Coraciiformes; family Cerylidae; genus Chloroceryle; species Chloroceryle aenea. Next base: position 50,787 of record VWZY01009108.1, read on the forward strand.
ATGATAGTGGTTTTGAGCTGAGAGTTTTGGACACTACTCAGCAGGTATGAAAAACTTCAATTAATTCAGAAATGCTGAAGAAATCATACACATCAAATGTCTTCAGAAACATGTAATTTATAATGTTCCCAGAAAGTTCCTCTTGGTTATGTGACTTATGTTATTACTTTCATATGTATTTTATCCAAATCGTGTTGATTACATATCAGACTTCTGAAGCATTTTAAGAGACAGCTACGTGAAGTGTCTCTTTTCTTTCAGGGGTATTATTATCTTACAATAAACACATGTCTTGCAGTCCTCTTCTTACTAACACAAGATGGTTTTTACACATAAAAGTAAATTACTGTCTTAATTGAAAACTGCCAGATAAGGTTAGATTATTTCACATAAGACATTACCTAAGGTTAATTTAAAACATGTATTCAAAGATTTAGTGTACTACATGCTTTTGGATACTGGACAATTTTATTCTATATTTTAAGCATTCAGCCTGGAGTCAAACAATATTAGTTATCTTTTTCAAAATGAAAAGATTGTGATTTTACATCTGCACAGTACGTCAATCTAACCTCTGAAGTCTTTCTATGGCATTAATAGTCCACAGCTTTAGAATATTTATGTCATCTTAGAAACTAATTTAATATCAGAAAATGGAGGATAACAGTTCATAGCTATAAATATGCATTGCATTTCAAAATGCCTTGAAACATGGTTTATGTAAGTTAAAACTACAATTTGCAATAATTTACAATAAGTAAATTATACAAGTAAAGCTAGTATATTTCTCTGATTTTCATATTTTTTCTTTTGAATACCAAGTCCGTTCCTCAAAGTCAATGGAATGACTTCACTGTCTGAACAACTCCTTTTTTTTGCCATCAGCTCTGCACCAGCTAGTTTATTGAAGACACAGATGAACAAGGTTCTTACTTCAGGCACTGTACAACCTAAAGCTTTCTCCTCCAATTGGATAAAGTAAGCAGTCTACCCAAGTAGAACAAACAATCAAGTCACATTATATTCCTTTGGGTTCAAAAGTTTTATTTTATAAAACTCTGAGTAAAATGCTGGACTTTCATACAAATATTTAAGGATTCAAGATGAAATATAGAAAATCATTTTGAACACATTAAGGAAAATTAATTTATCAGGATCCAGCCTTGAATAGAACAAAGGAAGAAAAGATAAAGGAAAAAAAGTAAGAGAAGAAAAAGAGATTAAAAGCTGTGAAATCTAAAACCTTTATAAGAGAGTAAGATCAATTTGAACATTAACAGGAAGAAATCATACATCCCATTTGAAACTTCTGGACAGATTTCTGACTGAAATGCTTGCATTAGAGGAGACAAATACTTTCTGACATTTGTACTGAAGGCCTTCAAATTTTCCCATTGGCATAAGATCATTAGAAGGAATAGCGAACATACATTTCCTAAAAACAGGCATAAGATTCAGTTCACCTGCAAACCCTATGATAGGATACTTTTATGTAATAGACAAGAGAACTATGTTGATAAAATACTGGACATATAAATATCCAGGGAGGAGGCAAACCACCAAGAGCTACCGAGACACCACCCTGAATTACCATGGGAAATACAAACAGCATAACCTTTTGCCACAACATTATTCCAGCCTTTGAACTTTCTTTCAATCCTCTGTCCACAGTCTTCTCAAGATGGAAGTTAGGGGTTTACGGCTTATGGTGATGTAAATATTTTATTATAGGGTTCACTGGGTACAGAATTAAAGGTATCTTTGTTATCAAATGTGTCTGCATTACATAGCAAGTTGTCCTCTAGGCAATCTACTAGAGGAATATTTACTTTTGTTACAATACTCAATTATAAAAAAAAAAATTAAAACATAATCTCTTTAGTTTTATACTTTCAGATAGGCCAGCGAGTTTGTGCAGTACAAAAGCTCACAGAGTAATTATAACTGTAGATGTTCAGTAGCTGTACTTTCCATAGTGTTCTATTTTTGTTAATTTGCTAATCATAACCTTATCACAGTTTGGATTTTCTTTCATTACTCAGTCATGTATCTTCAGTATATAAATTAAATGCAAAAAATAGTTTTATATTAAATTTATGTCATCTTAAATCAGTGTAATTTTAACGTACTTAAAGAAACATTATTTCAATTTAATCTTTCTTCGCACACGGTAGTTTAAGACTGCTAATTCTTAAGCTTTCTTCATAAAATAATTCATAAAGGATTTCTCTTATTTTCTGGTACATATAAATTGGATTATTTTTCCCCATTTGATATTTGTCATAGATTTCCTTTTTAAATAATTGAACACTAGCTTGTGTCTGAATGCGGCAAGTGATTTTAGAGCCATCTGTGTTCTTTCAATTCCATTTAAAATATCTGAAAGAGTATTCCAAAGTAATCAGACGTAACACTGCACCTAAGTCACCATGTAGCTGCCAAAGCAGAATTAGCTAATCATAAAACATTCTTGCTAGGAGATTAGCTTAAATGTGCATTGCATATTAACTTTTTTCTATGATTTCTGTAAATCACTTTTATCAAAGTTAAGCTTTTCCACAGAAATTTTGGAGCCTATTTCTTTCTTCTTTCATGAGCAAAATGTCATATATAATGCAATGTCTCTCCTTGTCTAAATAGTGAAATGAAGCATGTAAAAGAACTTTTTATCTTACAAGAATTCTACAGGTTTCAATTCCTAATAGATGAGGTTCAGTCTACCTCTTCCACAACTGTTGCTACCTAATGAATGAAGTATTATCTGTCAAAATAATATATAATTAAAATAACACATCATAATTTGTTCTATCTCCAGAAGATAAAAAATATTAATTTTTAATGATGGCAGCATTATGGCTGTTTCTAACAGCTAAGCCACATAGCAGCCCTAAGTAGCAGTTACAGGAACAAAAGAAGCTCTCTTGTAATATATTTATTTTCTCGTAGTAAAAACAAAACACTGGAGATAACCCAGACTTTGTAGTAGCTAGAAGAATTCAAACTACAAAACACTGCAATGAACTGTAACAATATCTTTAAGGGAGGGACCAGACCACATTTCTTATCTCTCCAGTCAAGATAAGAAGATAATGTATAGAAGAATAAATTAAGTACTTTGAGCTTAATACACTGCAAAGTAATAACAGAATTAAATGGCAGGACTTCCCACATATTTATAACATCTTATCCCCTAGAATATCTTCTGCCTAGTATCTGGATGCTAGTTTCATGCCATTAACCCATAGTCATATACTCTCAATTTCCATGAACACCAAATACCAAAGTCCCAGTTTGGGATCATATGAAAAGATAAAGAGGAAAAAAAAACAAACA
>VWZY01009108.1:58899-76929 GCA_013399075.1 Chloroceryle aenea
ATATTCTGAGAAGATTTTTTTTTTCTCTTGTAAACTGTAGGTTTCTCTGATCTATTTACAGTTTATTATTTGGCCAGGGTTAGACACCATTATCTATTTTTTTCAGTTCTGGTTCAGTTTTTCTATGTCAGAGGTGGCAAAATAGACTATAATACCTGCCATAACCTTAGTCTACATCTTCTTTGAGTCTAAATTTCTCTTACAAACAGGTTTTCTCATATATTCTTTTTCCCTGTATACGTTTATTCTCTTGAACTCTTTTTCCTCTTTATTTCCCTGGACTGGAATCCCATGACTGTACTAAATGGATATTTTAAAATATATTTATATGTTTCATGTAGTAGAGTACAGATTATTTTTATGCAAATTTCTAGACAAGTTAAAATTTGTAATAAACATAACTGAAATGAATAAAAACTTTTGGGTTTAGACTGTCTGTTTCGCTACTTGATGATATGATAAGAAATGTACTTGAAAAATTAAACTAAATGGCTACTCACAGAGCAAAACCAAACTGGAATTCTGCTAAAAGACTCCTAAAATGTAGTTATACAGAGAAGTTTAGCTATTTTCAACCACTAACATACACAGAATCCTTCCTGCAAGAAGTCTTGTCCTTTCACTACCTATATGTTTGCACTCTCAATTGCATAACAGCTTTTAGAAAATAAAGCTTATTTTAGGATTCACCTACAAAGATTTCCTAATGGGAAAGCACTGCTATAGATGACAGCTGGTTGCTTTAATACTGTTTTTAATTCTGACTCTGTCTTACCATGTTCTTTCAGAGCACATTACCATGAGTCAAAAGCAACTAGTTACCTGTTCATCTACACTAGGATGCACTGCTTTTCACAGAAGGGATAGACTTTAGTAATAGGTCATACCATGCATCATCAAGTTGCATTTCCTCTGTGCATAATTAACAAAAATATAAATAAGAAAAGAAAAAAAAATAAGGCAACAGTAAAGCAAATAGGCTTGTTAGATTTATATCACACTTCTTCCCTTAGTTTTAGATTCCATGAAAAAAATGAAAGGCTACCATAACAGGAATGCTATAATTAGCAAGGGTGATCTGTATGCATGACTTTTTTTTTCCACTGGCCTAATTTTACAATGCATTATTCCTTGTTCAAGTGACACCGTTTTCTCCTGATCCTTGTAATCATGATTCAAGCTCTTCGGAACAGAAACTTTTTTATCGTGATTCTTTCCTCACATGACTTTTGAGTTGCTTGTAGCTTGCTCACAATGCATGAGCAGAGTTGTCACTGGTTGGAACAGGTATTGTGCTGGCTGTGCATTCTCTACATTGCTACCTACAGATTGATGGATTGATTTGAAAATGCCACAGGCAGTTTGAAAAACCCTTGCTGGGATATGCTTTAGCAAGTTCTGAAGCTCACTGACTGAAATTTGTGCTGATGCCTATCATTCCTCAAACTGCACTACCATTTAGTGTTTCCAGTCATGTGCCCAAAGTCAGCAATCACACTTCTGCTGCACTGAACCATATGGTATGGAAGACAGCATCCACTAAAATTCACCTAATTTGGCCCCATTTATTTTCTGCAAGAATCTATATACTTTCCTCTAATCAAATTGTCACCCTTCCCCTGTTTCCCACTCCCTTCACTGCAGATCACCCTCTAAGAGCTTATCTGTAAACTTCCTTGGTAGCTCCAGTTTCAAATTATTTCAGTGAGCCCATTTCTGACAGTATTGCTTCTGCAAAGCTTGGTACCATGTAAAGAAAATGTCTTCTGCTGATACTTTTTTCTTGTGTGTCTGTGTGTTATTTTAGGAGAGGTGGGAAATTTCAGATTTCACTATGTAAGAGTACTGCTGTCAACAAGAAAATCTGGTTTAGAATGATCTGTTGGCCATACTTTTATTACCCCTATTTACTTTTAATAGTTGATGCTTAAGCATGTCATATCTTGGTATAGTTTCTAAGTATGTGTACACATATGTACTTGTAATAACATGCAAGTACTACTGCTAAGCAAAAAGAAATGCTAAGAAAACAATTTATAGTGACAGTTATTATTAAGTATACACTACAGTATTCTGCATCATCATTTCTGTATTAACAGTAATTTTTACTGTGCACCTTACATTGAATCACAACTTATAACCAGCACAAATATCTCACTCCAAGTTTGATGTACCTCTGTCATAGGGCGTAAATTTCCAGAGCACCTGTATGTTTGTTTTGTGAGATGAAGCTACCTTTCTCCAAGGACCCAGAATGTGAGCAAATGGCTTTGCCTCTAAGCCTTCATCTGCGAAAGCCCTTCTTTTCTGAAGGGCTTGCACTAGACGTCAGGCCAGCCAGGGTTCCTAAGCTCTTTGATCAGCATGGAGGAAGCCAGCAGGGATATCATGAAAGTTCGTTCCCACCTCTCCTTTGTCAGTTGTCACCAGATGTTACAAAGCCCTGCTTTTTTTCCCTCAGTGTGAGCTGCTAGGTCTCTGCTGGAGTAAAATATTCTTTCCTCTTTCAGAGTATTGTATGTTGCTATTACAAGGAAAAAGAATTTTAGTTCTAGTAAAACTAACCTATTTTGAATACACAGAATCTTTTTACTGACTGAGGATATATAAGAATAAACAAATAAACAAGCCAATATAGCTCTTATTTAGATATTGCCTTTGTTTCAAGAACAAGGACACTGAAACGAGTTCTATAAACATAACAAGCTAAACTATTGACTTATCTAAAAAGTTTCATAAATCTGAGTTCCTGACAGCTTCACTTCATGGTGCTGCAACCTTTGAGTCCCCAAAGGATGTCAAAGGTAAAGCTTAAGAATTTCAGTACGTTCAAAGGTCAAAACACCTCCTCCCTCCCAGAAAGCAACAGCATAGCAAACATAACCACCAGGTATAATATGATAGAAGTAGTGCTGAGAGAGGAAATGTGTTAAATAAACATGGAATATGCATCAAATCGTGCTATACTCCTCTCACACAGAAAACAGCTGATACACTGTTGGCGTTATTTCGTTTTATGTTGCAACATACACATTTATCACAGGTAATGAGGAGTATAGTCTTCAGTTTAGGCTCTTTTTTTGGTTTTCATTTTTGAAGTTTCAGCACATTCCGAGTGAAAGCAGTACTCCTAATAGTACTTCAGTGTTTGTTTACCTTTGTAAGGCAGAGTGACACCACAGAAACAGTACAAAATTTCCAAAGTTTCTTACGCTGAGTGGCTTTTTCTGCTTATCAATCAGTGCCTTATAGAGAAAATCAATGCATAAGATGACTTAAAGGGATATAATCTAAAATCATTGAGAAATATACTCCAAAAAAGAAAAGTAGTGGCCTAGTGTATGTTAGTCATCAAGATCCCCTTGCAGAAAATAAAACAGACCCCTACAGAGAGTAATTCTCATCTTAAAAGGGTAAACCAGTTCACAGACAGCACCACTTTCTCCAGTGACTGTTAATTCAACTGTCTTCCTAAGGATGAAGTTAGTTGAGCCTTTACTGTAGAATCTACATAGTTTAGAGATATATGAAAGAATGGAGCGTAACATTGAGTTACTTAAAAATGCAGACACTGACATAGTTGGTTGCATAATGAAGACAGCATAGCTCAAGAAAAATATGAACAGAGAGCAAATGTCACAAATTATATTGTTCCATACCGACAGTTGGAATACCAAGGACAAAATAATGTACAATAATTAATCTTAAATCTAAAAACCTGCAAATATTTCATTATTCATTACATCAAAGGACAAAATAATCTTATTCTTCAGATAGCAGAGAGGGTGCTTAAAGATAAAGTAAGGAAATCAAAATTATTTCAAGATTACTACAGAAGTCAGAAAAAAATTAATCAAAGCCATGAAATATCAATCTGTAGTAATCATCAACAACCTCAACTCATATAATTTCTAAGTCTACTTATTATGATTTTATTTAAACCAGGCTAAACAAAAGATATAACCAGACAGTTATGCAGTATTTTTGGAAAAAAAAGCCCCTCTGTATAATCAATCTCTGTGGAATGATTTGTGAAAGTTGCATTTTTCTCTATATGTTTTTTTCCTCCAGAGATTCATGCAAAATGTTAATAGAAATCTAAAAGGTAACAACAATTAGCTAGAAAATTTCTCTAAACCAGGACTACCATATATAACTGTTAAATGTTATGTGAGTTTTCATCTTCATAATATTTACTTTCTCAGAAACCCAGTAATCACTCCCAAGGGGATCCTATAAAACAAAATTAAAACTTGTAAAATATTTTAAGGTTCTTTGATAAAAGCTCCCAGGCACTTACCCAATATGAAATCTATTACTAAGATTTAAACTGTTACTAAACATAATATATATTTTTTTTGGTGATACCTCCATCAGTTGTGAAGACACACTTGAATAACAAGGCTAAGGGATTGAGCCCCAAATTTTTTAATTGTAATGTTTGTTGTTGCCTCACTAAATCCAAGTGGCATATATGTTATTTGTGGAACAGAAATATTAATGTTAGGGGTAATTTCTTGGAGAATGGCCAGATAACATGTTACATGTGAATATAGTATCAGTTTCCTCCTTTGGCCCTGATTCAGACATACTGTGCAGCTACAGCTATCACAATGCATCACTGTGCACTAGAAAACAGGATAGGAATAGTAAACATAGGAAAAAGACCAGAAAAATACCTTACAGATCATCAAAGTCTATCTGCATTAATGAAAAAAATATAGAATCCTTTCCAAAAATATGTGGTTTCTTGTTAGGGTCTAAAAAGTTTGTACTCATATTGATAATCCCCAATCTCTACTGCAGTTAGGTACACTATAGGACTACACCTGTTCTTGTCATGACTGTATATCATAGGTGGTTTACAATCACTTTAACAAATTAATGTCAACCAGATGCTGTTCCCTTTACACAACCTGAAGACTGTGAGGATGCTGGTAATCATGGACGCACTGATTTATCAGCACTCAGACGCTACCATACATTACAAGATATTTTGGAATTCTCCTCTATTTTTCTCTCTACCGTCCACCAGTCTTTTATGTTATTAATAGCTATTTAACATACCATTAAAAAACATCAAGCAAATTCAGTAAATAAAAAATTAACTTGCAGGGGGGAAAAAAAAAAAAAGTTCTACATTTAAATTAAGGAAGTATAAATGTCCTGGTAAGGCTGAATCAGGTCTTCACATTAATTTGCTATTCTTCATCAAGGCTTTACATCCACTAATAGTCACATCTTCATACACATTATCCTCTCTAATCTACAGCAATTTTAGAAGAATCCCGTTAACAGGCATTTTCCCATTAAATATTTGCATTTATCGCCACCAGAATTTTCATTGGAAAACACCAGCAATGTATTCAAAAAAGATTCCAGTTTTCTCTTCACATACTGTCTGCTGGTGAAAGTCGAAATAAAATGTTTAGATGATGTGTACTTTCCTGTGCATGTTTTTTCCTGTTTCAACCCATTAAATAAAAGTTTGCCCCTTATAGCTACAGAAAAAAACACTTGGAACTGTGACTTGTATGAATTGAGATAGACAGAAGATGATGTCTTACTATCTACATTTCTCAAATACTGATTTAAAGAACTTCAACATCCAAGGCTGTACAACACAAAAGTGGGTATATGATCAAGCTGATTTACTAAGTATTGTCTGAAAGACTTTATTAATGTCTTAAAGCACAGAAGGTGGTGTTTAGTATTTAGTGAATAGAAACTCTTTCAATATTTGTTTATTAGCATAAAGGGAAAAGATGATCATATGGACAGGACCAGGAAATCTCTCTCTTCATACGTGACACTAACATTCTGTTCCAATCTTCCACTTCACTTATGAGTAGCAAATGCTAGTCCTCGGTTTTCTTTCCAGTTTTTACCATGCAATTGTCTGAATTAAGTGACAATTGTTCCTGATGGTCTGAAGTTGATAAGGTATGTATGATTCTGTTTTCTGAAGTAATTACTGAATTTAAACGAAATAACACAAGTTAAACCTCTATATTCAATTTATCAGGACTTCTTTACAGCTAGACTCAGTTGTGGCATCAGCATCATATACACAGACCAAAAACCAGAGCCCACTGCACTTCTCTGGGTTTATCTTTAAAGCTTCCATTGAAATTCTACTTACATAAACACTGTAATTACTCCAGCCTTGCTGCAGTTCAAGTAAGTCAGGGAATACAGTTTGGAATCACTCTGTCACATGCCAAACAGCAGGCAGTAAATCTCTGACAACATAAATTAGTCACTTACTGAAATAAGGAGCAATGATTAATCACGTCAGAGGATATTTGGCAGAATTACCCATCCCTGTGACTACTATCCCTTACCGACAAACACTCTACAATAATTCCAACACATGCTCCATCATCTCATATGGCTTAAGACATAATCCTTATGAATGCAACGACTGTAGATAATCCCTAAGGTTCATCTTGATTATATAAAGAGAGACAAAGGCCCCTGCCAATGTACTTTTGTGAAAATAGAATTTTAAATTTTACAGGCACAATATTCTGTAACTGAATTTCTGATTCCTCATTCATAAAATTTTACAACTTTTTATACCTGTATGTTTTCAGAGTAAGTTACAGTATACAATCATAACATATCTACCTGTGAAGAATATGGCATGTGCTGATGCATTTCTGAAGGTCATAAAACTGAAGCAATCTCATCTGTAAAATCTGTTCCATTAGGAAAAGCACAACTGTGTAAGCATCTATCCAGCATAAACATTTCTGACCTCTGCACCTTGCAGAATAAAGGAAGCATACCTTTTATTATGTACATTATTTAAACTGTGCTATTCCTATCAAGACTGAAAATGCATGTCCAGAGCTGGAGTGATATATTAGGAAAGATCACTCATTTAAAATACTACCCAATCTGCAATTCAGCCTACATCTTGCAACAAACCCAGCCTTTTTATAGTGTGTGTATATGTCCAATCCAGTCTTCTTCCTATGTGCAGAGTGTGTACACAATCATAATCCCAAACACAGTTCCAGTCTCTCCAGTTTGTATAAGAAAACAGTGTTTTCAAATACTTTCTATCATGTTTTGTTAGACTCTACCCATAACATTCATGGAATATTTCCAAGAACCTGGAACGTACATTGTTTGTAGTTAAAAATAATTATGACATGATGGTGGAAAAATAGCTTCTGTTTTGTCTGTTGGGGGAGTGTGTTTGTTGGGGAATCATCATATACCTTACAGCTAGCTTAACTTAACTCTTCAGCTAATCTGATTTGCAGATGCTGTGACCACATAGACTGGTGCTCATGAGGGACTTCAATTGACCTGATATTTGCTGGAAAAAACACACAGTTTAGGAGGTCCCTGTAGTGCATTGACGATAACTCTCTGACACAGGTAGCGGAGAAGCCAACAAGGAGAGGTGTGCTGCTGGAGCTCTGCTAAAGAATAAAGAAGGTGTGGTTGAGAACGTAAAGTTTGGGGGCAGCCCTGGCCGTAGTGATCATGAGATGGTGGAGCTCACTATCATATGGGGAAGAAGCAGGGCAATAAGTAGAATTGAAACCCTAGACTGCAGGAGGGCTACCTCTTTGAAAGACCTGCTTGGAGGAATTTCATGAGCCAGGACTCTAGAAGGTAGGGGAACCCAAGAGAGATGGTTAATATTCAAGCATCACTTCCTTCAAGCTCAAGATTGGACCATTCCTTTGAGTAAAAAAACAGACAGAGGAGGCAGAGGACCTGCATGGATGAGCAAGGTGCTTCTGGAAAAAATAATATGGAAGAAAAAAGTTTACAGTGGGTGGAAAAACAGACTGGTCACTTGGGAGTAATACAGCAACACTGTCAGATTACGTAGGGATGCAGTAGGAAGGTCAAGGCCCTCTTGGAATGAAATCTAGAAAAAAAATGTAAAAGACTACAATAATGTCTTCTTGAAGTATGTCAGTACCAAAAAATAGTCTGTGGAAAATGTGGGTCTACTGCTGAGTGAAGTGTGAGCCCTTGTGACTGAGGATACAGAGATGGTGAAGCTACTAAATGCTGCCTTTGCTTCAGTCTTTACCACTAAGACTAGCCCTCAAGAATCCCAGTATCTGAAGCTAAAAAAGAGTCTGAAGGAAGGCTCTCCACTAGTCGATGAGGATTGGGGGTTAGAGATAATTTAGGCAAACTGAACACTCACACATCCACGGGTCCTGATGGGATCTAACCACAAATGCTGAGGGACGTGGCCGATGTTATTGCTAATCCACTCCCCATCAATTTTTAAAGATCTTGAAGAACAGGAGAGGTGCCTGAGGACTGAAGGAAAGCCAATGTCACTCCAGTCTTCCAGAAGGGTAAGAAGGAGGGCTCAGGAAATTACAGACCAGTCAGCCTCACCTTCACCCCCAGAAAGGTGATGAAACAGGTCATTCTGAAGGTCATCTTTAGGCACAGGTAGGAGAAGAAATTTATCAGGAGTAGTCAACATGGATTTACCAAGAAGAAATCATGTTTAACTAATCTGGTAGCCTTCTATGACTGTGTGACTAGCTGGGTAGATGAAGGGAGTGTAGTGGATGTTGTCTACCCTGACTTCAGCAAATCGTCTAGGACATGAAGTTTCAAGTTTTGACGACATTCTTTAGCAGCTTCCTTACCTTAACAGAGCCAAATAAATATACATAACATGCAACTACAACCATAACTTATTTTACTACCGCAGACTCTTTTACCACCATTAGCAAAAAGTATTGACTAGGGGTCAACTTGTGCATATTTGTCCAATAATTTCAAGCTGTGTGTGCTCTGCTGAGTAATGGTAGGAAGCAGTTGCTTTAAGACAGGTGCCATTGCCTTGAATGCTAAGTAGTGACCCATGAATGCTTACAGCAACTGACCCATATAGAAGTATAATCCAAGTAGAACTGGGTTAAGTGGAATCATTTGCAGAAAGCTGTGAATAGAGACAAAACAGTTTTCAAGAATATGAAACACTTTGTTATAGGATGAATAGTAAATAAATACAATGTTAAACATAAACAAATACTCAGACTCATTGGATTACTGAAAATCTGGTAAATATATTATGATGACTTAACACTCTTTGATTTATCAAGTAATTTAAATCAGTTGATAATCTCTGAAATACAGTTGTTTAGGACTATTTATTCAATTGTAAATTTTGGAATAAAATAGTTACAATTTTTTTTTTCATGTCCTTCTTAGAAGTCTATTAAATACAAGTGCTTTTGAAATAGGTAGCAGTACTGTATCAACAATCCAAAGAGAAAATATTTGTCTCTTCCACCCCAAGTTTAGAAAAAGTAAGAGAGTATAACTTCTGCCACAGTTGTTACTTGTGTTTCTTTGTAGATTATTATCTTGGTTAACTTTTCATTTGTCCAGGACCCACATCTGGAAGGGTATCTCCTTTTTAGTGTATTTTTGAACTGTGTTTATGTTCAGATATGTAATTACCTTATTTTTTCCTTATTTCTGTCACTTTATTTAAATGCATAGTCCAGTGTTGCTTTGATTTTTAAATCTGATAACCATTCAGGAGAGTAACAGTAGTATGGCACATGGGGGGGCATGGGTTCACTTTAGAGGTGTTCTGAAGAACCAGTACCAATAAATGTTTTGTGCGAGGACTCACACTACTCCCATCAGTTTGAAGGCACATATTTGTTAGTATGTCCCATTTCCCTGTTCTGTTTATACCCCAAACAAATTCAGACCTCTCCCTTTGACTAAACTAATGACTATATAATAATGAAATCCCCACAATTTTAATTTAGTCACAGTTCTTCTCACAGAATCACAGAATCACAGAATCCTAGGGGTTGGAAGGGACCTCGAAAGATCATCTAGTCCAACCCCCCCTGCTAGAGCAGGGCCACCTAGAGTACATCACATAGGAACATGTCCAGGCGGGTTTTGAATGTCTCCAGTGAAGGAGACTCCACGACCCCCCTGGGCAGCCTGTTCCAGGGCTCTGTCACCCTTACAGTAAAAAAATTTTTTCGAACATTCAACTTGAACCTCCTATGCTCCAATTTACACCCATTCCCCCTTGTCCTATCACTGGTCACTACTGAGAAAAGCCTAACTCCATCTCCCTGACACTCACCCCTTACATATTTGAAAACATTGATGAGGTCACCCCTCAGTCTCCTTTTCTCCAAACTAAAGAGACCCAGCACCCTCAGCCTTTCCTCATAAGGGAGATGTTCCACTCCCTTAATCATCTTAGTAGCTCTGCGCTGGACTCTTTCAAGCACTTCCCTGTCCTTCTTGAACTGAGGGGCCCAGAACTGGACACAATACTCCAGGTGCGGCCTCACCAATGCAGAATAGAGGGGGAGGAGAACCTCTCTTGACCTACTAACTACACCCTTCCTAATGCACCCCAGGATGCCATTGGCCTTCTTGGCCACAAGGGCACATTGCTGGCTCATGGTCATCTTCTTGTCAACCAGGACTCCCAGGTCTCTTTCACCTACACTGCTCTCCAGCAGGTCAGCCCCCAACCTATACTGGAACATCTTGTTGTTCTTCCCCAAATGCAAGACTTCTCCATCACATGTCACACTGAGACCTTAATTTCTTCTGGTCTTTTGTCCTCAGATCTGAATTTCCATGACGTTTTTTACCACTACCATAGGATGACTGACTAAACCCCAGGATGTGAATTAGACATGTATGGATAACTCAAAAAACCTTTAACTGATTTAGATGGAAAGTCTGCTTTCTTTATTGAATAGCTAATAAAATATACAAACACAAAAATAAACAGGGCTTTGCCATTTTTTAAGGCTGAAGAAGATGAGTATGGTTACTGATAGCTCCTCTTTATTTCATGCCCTTGAAAATTTCTTATTTTGTCTGCTGCAAAATATCAAGTACCTCTCTCTATTCCCATGCACTAAATACAAAGCCAATTATTCTTCTATTTTTAAAGGATTTAAGTCCATAGTAATTCCATTTAATTTATGTGAAATACACCAAAGTTAGTACTGACAAAGACAAAACAGGTCTTCGTGGATTCATCACTAAAAAATATCCCCTTGGGTTTTACTCCGCAATGGGAGCCAACAGATTCCATGTCAGAGTAGGTGGAAGACTGGGTATTATGGGCCTACTGTTTCTTATAATACAGTAAACATACTGTTTAAATGCACAATTAGTACCTATTTTCAGAATTGCTCATTTTTAACAGTGATACAAGTGACTGTAAATAATGGTCATGTATTTCAGATGCATTTAGAATGATTAAACCCACTGTGTTTCCATTCATATCTATGTTATTATAGAAACTCAGTTATCAGGTCACCAGAAGAAAGTTAAAGTTTGAAAGTCACGTTGTATAAGAACAGTTATTACCTAAGAATTTGCTGTGTACTACATACCTCCAAGGGCAGTTAAGACCATAGGAAATGAAAATCTTCAACACTTTGCAGATTTAACATTGTGCTTGTCAGTGAGTGGAACAGATTTAGCCAATTTGTTTACATGTTATTGCAATTACTATAGTGAAAATGTTTTCCATTGTAACTCAGCATAAATCACCTAGACCATTGTGTTAACTAACATGTTACTTGTTTTCTAGCTCATTGAAGATAACCTGGTAGACAGAACTAGTAAGTAAATATTTGGTAGGCAGTACTTTTTTATTACTGACACTTATAATTGTAGTTCTTTCCCTCCTCCATAATTTAATATATCTAATTGCTTTACCTTTTAACTTTAATGCTAGGTTTCAAACTGGTGAATGGACAGGAAAGCACCATTAGAGACATTCTAGTGTTGCTTTCTCTCCTGTACAATAATTTAAACTCAAGCAATAAAGTTAAATGGAAAAGGCACTATACTAGATTTTCAATTACAGCAGAGGCAGGGAGACACAATTATCACTTTCATTACTGAAATACTTCTCAGAACTACACAAGCAGAAGCCCTGCTGCTGCTACTTCTGGTATTCCTGTTGCTATTACTGCTGCTCTTAAATTGAAGTGCTCTTGAAAACAGATGAAGTTATAGGTCAAATAGAAGATAAAATTGTGAAAAATGTATATTTAAAGGAAAAAAAAAAACCAACAAAACAAAACAAAACAAAACAAACAAACAACAAAACAAAAAAAACACCCAAAACAAAAACAAACAAACAAACAAACAAAAAAAAACACCAAAAAAACAACAAACAAACCAAAAAAAAACCAAACCAAGGAACACAGACATTTGGACCTTCTTTTTGCTTGTCATTTCTGCAAAGACCTGATGTTTTTCCAGATCTGTAATAAATTATAACAGTAGTTAATGTGCCACTAGGTTGTCAATGTATATAAAATATGAGCGTAAACTCTGTCTTTTAACAGTACTTATATTCAGATATAGTGTACAAATAATCCACTGACCGAACAATTGAAAGCACCCATACACCTTTTTTTTTTACTGTTACATATTACCAAAGAACAAAAATAATCCTCTTTTTATTATTTTTAACATCTTTGCATGAAGGATATCACATCTCAGAGGCCGTTCTTTATTTCCCCTGACCACTTCTCTTTGGAAGTAGCCTTTCTACCAAGCACATAAAACTAACCGCACACTTCAAGAGAGGAACTTCAAATCACAAATATTTGCATAGCCTTGAAAGTGATTTATCTTAGCCTTTTATGAGGTAGACCAGCAATTCAGACCTTGCCTATCAACCTCCTGTGTGATTCAGAACTGGCTCTTCTGCAGGAGCTAAGGAAAAAAGAGGAAGAAAGGACCCTACATCATCTTTTCTGCAGTATAGGAGAAAATCACAACCTATCTTTTTAATACTGATGAAGATGAAACAAAGAATATTAAAACAATATCAAGATTCTGTTTCACACTAAGCAAAGTATGTATCAAGAAGCATATGAAATTCTTATAAAATTCAGTAAAAGCTGCCTAAACATAATAAACAGATTACCTAGATAAAAGGTCCATACCTATACATCAGAAGTAAAATAGCTAAAATGCATTCAGCAAACTGAACACATTTGTCCCTGTTACATAACAAGACCACACATCATCTTCACCTTGCAAGCGTCTCAGAACTCACTTGTTAACTCACAGGCTAAATATGTTGCAAGCAACACATTGCATATTTATATATGGTGACAGAATTGTGCAGAAGTCTTGCTGAAAAGTTCAGTTGCAAAGAAAGTCTATAGAAGGTATTCCATACAGGAAGAATACTTTTCAAAATACTTCTTAGAATTCATACTTCTACAGGAAAAAAAATAAAAGCTTTAGGACCCTCTTTTTTTCTTCTTTCTTTCAGTCTTGGATCACAGAAAGTCAAAGACATTGGAAAAGGAATTTTTTTGTGCGATTTGTAAGGTCTTCTTTTCCTCTTTTTTGGCAAAATTAAAACACACATAATTATGGGTGAAAGAACTTTCTTCTTCAGACTTACACTGACTGCACAAATAGAAGCACAAGAGAGAGAAATAGAAACAACCACGTACTCTTCAGGTTGCAGAGAAAAAGAATGTGGTGAGATCATTGTTTCAAAGTCATTAATGGAAGATGCACATAGAACCATTAGTCACCTAATTCTCTCACCCTAGAACTAGGGAACACATACCGAGTCAACAAGGAGATCAATTTAAAGCAAGTGAAAGAATGTATTTCTTTGCACAGTAGGCAGAAATGTTCTGGAATCTCTTTCTGCAGGAGGTTATGGAGGTAGATAGTATCAGATTCTTCAACAGGGGATTAGGCAAATTCATAAATGATAGGCTTGGAAACTAGGTGCTCAGGTGAATCATTAATCAGAATCATTAATCCTATGACCATGGAGAAGTATGAAGAAAATGAGTATCAATATTGGCCAGATCTGTGTGCCTTCCATAAAATTATGTCTTACTGTCACTGAACTTAGTGGACCATTTGATCAGATCCAGAAGAGTATTTCTTAAGTTCTTACAGTATTTTAGCATAAGTATAAGGCTTATTCTTAGTCCTGCTAAAGGGATAAATTTCAGTATCTGCTTAAACACTTTTTTGACATATCCCAAAAATAAGCATCACCAGTCAAAACTAAGGACATTAACAATCAGCTGGCAATCAGAAATATTTCTAACTTAAGCAATGATTTGCTAAGTGAACTCATGAAGAATATTTAGAGATAAATATTCCAGTACAGACACTTCGTATTTTATTCTGCCTAACTAACATTACAATATATAAGAAATATGGCTGTATTTTTTTCATTGTTGAAACATTCACTTCTGTAATTCATGCTGCTTAGTAAATTCCATACATTTAAGAGTGGAAACAACATCCATGGATGCATTTCTTTATACAGTAAGACATAATCCATAGCTCCAAAGATAAAGTATTAATGTCGTCATATTTAAATAGTTTTTCTCATTTAAAAGCAAATAAAAAAGAAATTAAAACAAGAAATATACCAGGCTGCAGATTCCTCCCTCATTATATATATTTAATAGATTTACTAATTTTATGTTAAATACAATTGTAAACTGAAAAATAAGAGCATCATCTTATTGTTGCTTTCATGAATACTAATTAATAAAATTTTAAAATCTAAAAATAACCCACCTAAGAATCATTGCCAAATAAATCCCTTCTCCTTCACCACATCTAGTCTCCCATTCTTTTGGAAGATTATTGAAAAGTTTCCTGCTCTGAAGGTTTCAAGCAGAGTTGTTGTCTCCCCCCTGTATATTCAGAAGCATTGATCTCTCAAGCACATGCTGACTTTCCATCTCTCTAATTATTTGTTTTCTCCTTCTTTGCCTTTCCTCCAGGATCTTAGCTTATCCCAACTTTTCCCACCTTCATAGCTGTTACCTACCACATTGAGTGACTGCAGAGCTGGAGAAAGATGCAAATAAGTCTTTGCACCAGCTGCCTCTTATCAGCTCAGCCAAAGAGAGGCTGAATGCCAGGAAAACAAGAAACAGGAGGCAGGTAGGATAAGGCTGGAAATATGGGCAGAATACAAAATATCTGCAGACAAGACTGAAAACAGAAACTACTACTGCCCACACTAGCTTCATTTTTCTTATCCCATTTTCTCACAGCAACTTGTATTTTTTTTTAATTCCCATACAATGAAAGGTGATAAGCCAAGAATTGATGCTGCTCTGTAAGACTGCAGGTTCCAAGTGATTCTTTGCTTTTTTACCTGTTTGTTTGTTTTGTTTTGTCTTGTTTATTCTTTCCTTATACTACCCAGGGGTCAGGAAAATAAAAAAAAAATAAAACTTTTGATGAAGGACAAAAAGAAACAGCCCACAGTTTAAGGACAGTAGTTCAACAACCTGTGTCTCAAAGCAATAATATAGACATCCTTCCACCTTTTGGCTGCCTCTTCAGTGCTATAGTGTATAAATTGAAAAGTCCATGGATAGAAACTGTTCTTAAATTTGAACAAACTGATCACAGGTTGAATTAAAACCTGAATGAAACTCAGTTCCTAACTCCTAACCTCTGATGTCTGTAATTGAGGAAAAAAGATATCCTATGAGCTTCAATTCTTTCTGTTGTTCATAGGAGCAATGATCCATAATATACAATTAGAATGCAAGCATCCACTCTTGGAGTTAACAATTTCCATTAAAATATTTATTGTATGATCTTTATCTAAGTCTCTTCACTCTCCCTGCATGGAATTGCTAATGCTTGACAGTGTCTCACACCACTCACAGCATTCACCTGTTCACACAAAACCTTACAGAAAACTCAAGACTTCAGCTGCAGTCTGGTATTACACCATTAGGCTTACACCTAGCCTATGCATATATATGGGTATACCTATACCTAGGTCTGCTATCGGAGATATATGGTATATGCATTTATGCAAACCGAAGAAGAAGTTATTAAAAGTGGTCTTGTATATTTGTGAGAGCATATTTCAAAAGCATAACTCACCTGTTATTTTATCTTTTTTTCTTCCTTTTTTTTTTAATATACAAAACAGAATTTAAATAAAAAAAAAGATATATTGACACTCAAAAGTATACTGGACAACAATAAATATGTATCTATTATGGAAAATGAAACACAAGAGAGATCAATATGGAAAGCAACGCAAGAGGTGTTTCTCAACATCTTCATGTCAATAGATTTCTGGTGCCTGTGTCCATCCCCGATTCGTAGAATAGCAGGATTGTCCTGTCTCACACAAGTGCACACAAATTTTCTTCATGGCTGGCTTGTGGCATACTCTAAAGAAAATATAAGGCAAGCACATGTGACCAGGTGTATACAACAGGAAAAAGCCATGGGGTCAGAGTGATAGCACTTATGCCTTGATGGATTCTTGTTAATTTAAGGTGCACTACCTCCTAGACAGCTGCATTTCAGAAGAAAATCAGAAGAAAATCAGAAACATCGTGGATGTTTCCCAAGGCAGATAAAAGATTGAGTTCAGTTCTGTCTAGCTGATGTGCAGAAATTCACAGCAGTGCTGACAGGATTAAATGCTCTGTGTGGAAAATGACAGACCACACAGAGCAGTCATTATCATTACAAACACATAGCAGATCATTTCTTAAATGCAAAGTGTGTCCATCTGCTTTTAAATATCAACAACATATTCAATCAAAAGTGGAAATGTAGTGGCTCTTTTCATATCAGTGTTTTCTTTGCCATACAGAGATCATAGTAAACAACACTGTAAAGACAAGTAAATACATCCTTTGCAGGGGTTCATTGTCAGTAATTTCAAGTATAGCACCTAGAAATCTATAAAACTGGAGAAAAATGATGGATGTTACATAATTTGTAAAATTATTTTCTGAAATAGTTGTCATTCTTTTCCAGAATAACTAACACACTTTATTTTCCTTACATCAATTTTTATTAAATTAAAAACACAGTGTATGTGAATATTTAATAGACAAATTTTTTTTCCCTGCTTGGTAATGATTTATCACCAGGATCTAACAGAGCTTAACTTTCTTCTCTCTCAGGAAAGTCCTCACTCTTTGCAATTGCAGCTATTATTATACTAAACTTCTCAGATATTGAAGTGTGCAGGATGTCGTACTTAGGAATAGAAGATTTGTGTCATTTGTGACATGTGGAGTTAATATGTCACTTTCACAAGATGGGTTAAAAAGATTCAAGAAGAGTAAAGTTAGGGCAAAAGAACTTGCAGGGACACACAATTTTCATAAAACCTCTGGCTCCGCTTCCCAAATAATAAAATACTGAAGCTTTTGTGATACAACATAGAAATCTTTCACTGATGGCTATCAATTATTTCTGACTCTTTGTGATAATGAAATATTATGGATAGGGCATACTACACCTCATCTATTTTGCTGGGCAATTGCTTTATCTGTAAACTCACTTTTGTACCATTTTAAACTATTAGAAGGTCCTCACCCTCAGCATCCGTCCTGATATTACCTTTATGTTCCTGCAAAAAAACTGACACCCAGCTTGTGAACCCACCTGCATCATTTGTCAACAGTTACTGTAATGAGAAAATATTCACTGAAATAGATGACTGGGCTTACTGGAGTTTTCAAATCTCTATGTCTCTCTTACCTTCTTATTATAATTACAATGGAGTAGGACAAGGATTTCCCACTTAATCCTTAGCTTCAAAAACCAGCTTTGAAGTATCACAAGAATGCAACTGTCCCATCTTCAGGCAGCCTACAACAACAGCTTTAACATGGGAGATTATTAGTGCCACAGTGAAGTGCTGGGAACAAGCACTTCTCTCTTGGCTTCAGCATTACAGTGACAGAATTGACCATGTGGTCACCCACTTGTTTCTGAAAGCTGAATATTTTATTAAATAATGGCAAAAAAACAACCAAACAAATGAAAGAAAGCAACAAACCCACAGTATCTGTAAACTCTGCAGTGTTAGAAGTAAATAGAGGTTTGAATAACCAATAGCCCTACAGACAAGAGTTCTCACTCCATGTAAAACATATCATAGAATCATAGAATCATAGAATCATAGAATCATAGAATAGATTGGGTTGGAAAAGACCTCCAAGATCATCGAGTCCAACCCCT
>VWZY01009108.1:77091-135058 GCA_013399075.1 Chloroceryle aenea
GACCGGCCGCCAGCTGGATGCAGCCCCATTCACCAACACTCTCTGACTCTATGTTGACTTATGTTTCTGCTGTTTGTAATTCAGAAGAGAAATGAGGATGTGGGTTTTATACCTGAATACTTTCACCATTTTGTATCATCTGTGATTGTTTCTTCTCTTTGGAAAAGAAACAATTTTGTTCTGACATGGGTATTCTTCCAGTTATGTTTTGTTGTAAGATGGACATTTCAAGTTAAAAGATTTAATTGGAAATGTGTCGGCTGATGTGAACACTATCTAGGAGCAATAGCTGGTTTTAAGTTATATTTGGTGAACAAAACCAGAGGATGCATGGTTTAGATATGCATTTCCCAGAACTTAATAAGATGACAAATGAACAAGGGATGCAGATGCATTCACTAATAGTTGTTCTAACATTAGATTAAGACATTGTTGGAAGGCTGTAGCCTGTATGCTTCATTTCTCCATTATTGTAGAGTGTTATTTCAGCACATAGCAGAAATGATCTGCAACTTCTTCCTCTACAAGTTTACAGTTTTGTACTAGTTTTGGTGTTTTGCTGCTCTGTTCTTTGGTTTTTTTCCCTATGATAATTTACAAAAGAATGCCGGAGACCACTGTCAATTTTTGGATTTCATGCATGAGCTTGTGCACATCAGACATAATTAGAAAAATAAGGCAGACACATCGTAAACCATGTTCTCAAAATTTGTTAATTTCTTTTGACAACTGAAGTTCAATTTCAATAATTTGTGGAGTTCTGTAACATGGTCTACTGTGTCTGAACACTATGAGATTTCATGGTATCACCCTGTCCTTTACTCTTTGCAAGGATGTGAAAAATCAAAAGCCTGTTTGGAATAAATTTAATATATGTTAATTTGGTCCAACATTTGTAGTAGCAGGACTGGGCAGTTCCACAAAAAAACATTGCTCACTTTCTCATCTACTCAGGAAATAGAAATAATACAACATAACATCTCTTCAATCACCAAGCATGAAAGACAACTGCTGAGTATCAAACCCATGCTAAGAACTACTGACAATCAAATCTAAAAATAAAGGTTCGAGACAATTTTCTAATAACATAAGCAAATAAACCTCTGTCTACTCATTCTACAAATGATGGAATGAGATGAAAGGTCTCATTCTCTAAATTCAACAGCTCATGTCTACTCCTTATGCATCTCTTTGGTCCTTCTGAGATCATGCTAGTTTCAGAATCTTGTAAGTCTTAAGTGACTGTAGCAAAAAAATGCTTTGGAGAAGCTCTCACACTTCTGATACAAAATGCATTCTTTTACATCACCCAGACAAGCACCTCTGCCTACTAGTGACTCTTGAAATTCTCATTAGGAAGGGTTGGGGTTTTTTTTAATTATCCTTTAGCCAAAGAATCAACCTATTGTTTTAGATATTTGTTCATATAAAATGTCTAAACTTGCAAAGAAAATGTTGCTGAAAGATTACTAACTCCAGTTTGAATTTTCTGTCTCTTTTTTCCAGAGCTTTCTTGGATTTCTTAAAAAAATACAAACAAACAAAAAAAGTCAACAATGCATACATTTATTCTTTCCTAAAACTATACTTTCTGTTCACAATCAAGCAAAGTTCTTCAAAGTATTTTCTCACTTAATCTTTTAAAGTAATTTCTAAGCCTTTACCTACATCCGATTCAACTAAACATACATACAGAAAATAGTCTAGTGCTCACATAAGCCTTATCTTCAGTTAATTCTCTACATTGGTCTTTTTTGAATCTCACATTTTGACTGATTCCTATCAGAGAATACCTGAAAGAATTCCTTTTAAAACTTTTCCTGTAATTCTTTCCATATGTATTTTTGTGCAAAAATGGAGCAGTAGTTGTTCTTCACTCCATGAAAAATTAGCCATTTTCCTAGCCTGCAAAAAAAATAATAGAGGGACACTGATCTCATGTTATTTATACCCTGGGTACCCTTTGTCTTTTCAATACTTTATGGTATACTTTCTATCTTCTTCATTCCTTTTTTTGTTTTTTTTTTTTTCTCATCTTCATGACTCATCAGTATTCTACAGATATAGAAGATTTTACTGGCAATAGAAAAACACTCCCTGCCAGCTCAAGCACAAGCACTTTAAAAGCTGTTAATGTTTTTGGCTTTATTACAGCCATACATTTAATATAGCTTTGAAAGAGTCATTTGGATCCAGGACAAAAACAAGTTACAAAAAACTAAATATGTTCAAATAAATATTCATGCTTTGTATGCTTATCTAAATCAAACCTCCAAAGCCTTTCAAGTTTGCTCAACAGACTTCACTCCAGCTTGTAACCTGTTTCCTAAATAGGTCTTTAAGATTGCTTCAGATCATTTTGGTCATTCAAGATATTCTGTGCACTGGAATAAAATAAAAATAACAGAAAATCTGAGACTCACAGAGAAAGCTATTTATATATTCACTAATTTTTATTCTAGTCATTCTTACAGTAACTCAGATCTGTCAAAATACATATTTTTTGGCATAGCTTATCAACTTACATATTTTCATTTGATTTCTCATCTCATATACATGTACTATGTACTATTCCAGTCTTACATAAACTGACTTCAGAGTAATAGCTGTCTTCATAGAACATGCCATTTCCTGTTTTTTCACTAAGCTAGAAAGTCAGTTTTTCATCTGCCAGTTAGCTTTATTTCGGCTGTTTGTATTTTAAGATTCTGGATAATGGGGGCTGCTCGTGATGCTTCTCCTCAGTTATCAAGCTTGTTACATGGACACCCATTGAAAGCAAGTGAAGTATTTTTTCATTGTTGTAAATTTTATGGAATCCCAAGGTGAATAATACTAACACACCTTCTCAGTCTCCTTAATGAGCCTATGAGATGAATCCACACTACTGATTATGCCTAGGGAGCAAGGAAGTCTGGAGCAAAATTTAAACATCATTTGCTATAGTTTAAATTTTATTTATCTTAAAGGCTCAGTGGGGAACCTTCCAGTACCTTACAAGACATTATCAGGGAAGTGGCACTGGGCTTTTTACAGTGGATCATGACAGGAGGAAAAGAGTATATAAAGAAATGAGAGGTTCTGACTAGATGTATAAAAAGAAACTTGTCATAAGGAGACTCACTCTAGGAACAGGTTGGACAACTGAGGGGTTGCCCAATTTCCACCCTTGAAAGTTTTTTTGAGACTCAACTGGATAAAACCTTTCTTTGGCAATGCTAAAATACGTGACAACACTATACAAAATCCTAAATACAACATGTTCATAATTACAGAAATCTGAATCAAGAATGAAATAAAAATCTGGTTAATTAAAAATCTATTAAAATCTGATAGTCTTTCTTGATTAGTTCTCAGGACATTCTAAAGGTTTTTTAGAATTTAAAAAACTTCTGATTTTATCCCAAGAGAACGGTAGAACAGGAATTATACCTTAGCCTACAGCCCTCAATGAAGTATTTGCTTGCTGAAAAACAAATGTCTAATAACCCATAAACTAAAGAAATTCTTACAGTGAAGAAATTAAGCACAGGCATTAATGGATGCCTGACCATAGATGTCTATGGCTTAAGTAGGTATTCTTATGAAAATGTAAAGTTTTTTAAATTGTAGGAAATTTTGCCTCTGCACTACAAAGAGGTTGATATTCTTCAAAGTTAGGTTTTCTGAGAGTCTCTGAGACATAACCCAGAGGCTGATGGATCACAATCATCAGTGCTACTTATCACAGGCACAAGATATGCTTGGAGATGAGTAGCAGCATAGCCCAAAGGTCAGTACTCGGTCCAGTCCTGTTCAACATCTACATTCATGCATGACGGAGTGCAAGTAAAGTGCAACCTAAGCAAATCTGACACAAAACTTGGACGAATGGCAATTACACCAGAGGGTCATGCTGCCATCCATAAGAACCTCTACAGGCTGAAGAACTGGGCTAACAGGAACCTTGTGAAGTTCAAAAAAGGGAAGTGCAAAGTCCTGCACCTGAAGAAGAATAACCCTGTGCACCAGTACACAATGGCGGCCAAGCATCTGGAAAAATAGCTTGGCAGAATAGGACCTAGGGACCCTGCTAGACATCAAGCTGACACATTGAAATGTGTCCCTGCAGCAAAGAAGGTGAATGACATCCTGGGCTGCATAAGGACAAGTGCTGCCAGCAGGCTGAGTGAGGTGATACTTCCCCTTTACTCAATGCTGGACACCTGGAGTACTGTATCCACTTCTGGACTCCTCAGTACAACAGAGACATAGATATACTGGGGGTAGTCCAACAAGGGCTGCAAAGATGATAATGGACCTGAAGCACCAATTTTATGAAGAGAGACTGAGAGAGCTGGGACTGTTTAAGCTAGAGAAGGCTCAGGGGAGATCTCATCAAGGTACAAAAATACCTGTCGGGAGAGTGTAAAAAGGATGAAGCCAGGGTCTTTTTCCATGGTGCCTAGTGACAGGGCAAAAGGCAAAGGCCACAAACTGAAACACAGGAGATTCAGTCAACAGGAGACATGTTTTTACTGTGGGGGTGCCTGTGTGCTGGCACAGGTTGCCCATGGAGGTTGTAGAGTCCCCATCCTTGGGACATGCAAAAGCTGTCTGGACATGGTGCTGGGAAGCTGACTCTAGTCAGCTCTGCTTGTGGAAGGTGGGTTGGACAAGACGAACTCCAAAGGTGTCTTCCAACCTCAACCATTTGATAATTCTGTAATTACAAATGTTGTAGAGCAAATAAAACAATTCGGAGAAGAGAGAAAAAGACAGACACTATTCTATTTGTGCATAACTTCTTACTCTTCCCCGTTTACCAGCTTCCTACTTTAGGCAACTGTTGATAATGAGGGAATTGTTTTTGTGAATCTCATTCTTAAAAGTCCTGCTGGTCTCCCTGCATCATGTATCAAGGCCATAGATTCCACCAGGGGATACATATCTGAAAGTGCCTTTTTAAGAGCACTTTGTCTTATTCTTTGTCTGATCATACTGGTTTTTTGCATTTCTCAACCCACTTTCAGTTTTAATACCTTTTAAGAAACCAGCAATTTCCCTTGAAATAAACTGAAAATATCTTTGCAGTAGGTTTCCTTCCTAATGTCCGTAACACAGGAATTAAATTATTTACTTTTTGTGTTAAACTTCACAATTAATGTTGTATCAATATGCCACTTCTGTTATTAATCTGGATGTAAATTAAAGGACTGACTCTGATTATAACATTCTTGATTCTGAAATCTAAATTTGTAGGTTTATTTGTCATGAAGAACAACTGTCATGAAACTAATTCTCTCACATGATTTGAACCTATTAAATTACATTTTTGAATTAGATGTTCCAATTAATGCATTAATATTTTCAAGCATCAGTCCATTTATCCCAACACATACTTCTTATTCAAACAAACTCTTTCAGTGGACATCTTGCTCTTTTGAGAATAGTTCACTTTAAATATTTTTTGAAAGAACTCTAAAAGCTTTGGGAAATTCTAATAGTCAATTTCTTTCCTAGAGTTAGGTTATGAGAAAGCCTTATGTTATGTATTATGACTTTCTTCCTTTTTACGATAGTCATTGAATAACCTTGTATTATCATATCACCGAATTTTTGACAAAATATTTGTCAATGTGTTTGATGGTATTGTTGTCATACCACTGAGTTATTACTAGCATGTGGTTTTGAGCAATTTGATTTTCTTGTACCTCACCAAAGGTTTCCAAAAGGGGTAATTATATGGTGGAAAAAAAATTACTGAACTGTGCCCATGCCACACACCTTTAAAGTCAAAACTGTAATGGTGACATCTAATTTTATTTAATTAAAAATATTTCCAATAGGGAACTTATTTTTAAATTCGTATTAATGAAAATACAGCCAATGTGGCATCTTTTTCTTTTATTTGGTTTGTAAACCCAAGGTTCAGTTATCTGAAATATTGTGTTTGAATATAAAGATGTAGATAAAAGTATAACAGAAACTATTGGCACTCTGGATACAGAAGGACAACTCTGAGCCAGTGATTCACGCCATTAATCTGACTAAGGAGAGCTCTACTCTATCATCAGTTTCTGCAGTAAGATACCTTTCTTGTAACGTCCTCAAGTTTCACCTTTATCCAGATGCTCCATGGGGTAACAGTGAAGTGAAAATATAACCTTGGGAGTGAGAGATGAGCTCTTTCCCTTGGCATTCATATAACTGTTCCAAAGGAAAACAACCCAAGACCATTTTCCAAAGATGTAGTTAATTACACAGACTTTAAGGTTTCTTAATTATATTTATTTGTTCAGCTGCTTTCTATGAAAGGGAATAATGATTCACATATAGAAAGATAACTCCTAATTTCTCATCAGAATAATCATAATGATAGTGCAATAACAGATGACTCATATAAAAAGTGCAAAAATATTGGCTATCTTGATGGGGGTAGGAGACCTTCATGTTTTATCCTGCCTCTCCTTCCAGTTATAATATTGTTTTAGCTCAGTTCTGTTTCCTGTCATTGTCATCATCACATTAGCAATAGTAATAGAACTAATTTGGTATAAATAAAATAAGAATACCTAAGAAAATTAGCAGGATCATGACATTTTTTTTATTACCAACAACAGTACCTAGAGATAAGAGGGAGAAAATAATTCAAAACTTTTTTAGGTAAAGAGTTTAAAAGGCGGGGTGGTTTCAGTATATATATATAAAATACATACTAGTCAAATGCATTATTTTACTTAATGTTTCAAAATAAAGCATTTTTATTTTGTGTGCAACATCTTGTTTAAATCTCTTTACTTTCATTTAATTTTCAAAACATCATAAACACTAAAACAAATACTTAAATGCTTGTTTCCTACATCATGAAAGAGCTATTGAACAGAGAAGAGAAGATTTTTGACAAAACTGATACCTCTAGAGATAGAAAAAATTAAAATAAAGGTGGGTACCACACAAAAAAAAAAAATCACAGTTTTATAAGTTTTGATTGTTAGGCAAATGGAGGCCCTCTCCTGATCTTTCTATTTGCAGGAACAAGATAAAATAATCAATTGGGAAAAACTGTTAGAGGTTCTAAGTGGAGCCTAACAGGCTCTTCTCATAACCTGCCACAAATCACTAGCATATATATAGCACACAGGCAAATACAGACATAAAGACATTCTGTTCACCTCCTCTTATCAGTACTGTTGTCACAGAGTAACTGCTTGCTTGTTCACCTCTGCAGTACGAATTCATGTGTATCTGAGAACGTAATGCGGTTGTCAAAATGACAACAATCTTGTGTTTGGCACTTCAACATCTGAACAAAGAGCTAGTGGAAAATGTGTGAAATATGTTAAAAAAAGCTCTTTGGATGTTAAAGTAAAATTCCCTCTCGACTTTAAAGAATAGCAGGGGTTGAGTAAAGAAAAAGCACTGGTGATGTGAAGCTTTTGAATAAGTATCAGTAACATCAGACATGATCTCTTGACATGAATTTGATAATACAGCCTACATGACAGCCAAATAATTTCCATTTTGAACTAAAATTAAATCAGGTACTTGCTGCAAAATAACAGTGCATATTGCAAATAGTTTTCTTATCAGAGATATTGGTCCAATTCCTAACCAGGCAGAAATTACGATAGCACCAATTTAGTCAGTGGAAATCTGCCAATAATGCTAATATTGCTTGCCCTTCATCTTCATTTTATCATCCTTATCCTGTCTTTGAGTAGAGGACTTTATAATTTTTGTTTAGCTTTTAATTTCTTTTAAATATTTTTACAGAAAGATTTCTAGATTTTTCTCCGTATCTCTCCCAACATTACTTTAATTCTGAGAGTTGGGATGTATTCCCAGGACAGCTCTACATTGCTTAAACAAATGTCAACTTCAAAAATGCTTAACTTGGAGGCAAGCCATCCAAGTGATGCAAAATCTGTAAAGTAAGGAATATGGGACAGAAGTTTTCTTATTGACACAAGTACATGATGATATCTTGTTAGAAAGAAGTCTCAATCCACCTGGTGTAGGGCCTCTGCCAACTGTGAACTGTAACGGCAGGAAGAGTCATCATAACGTTATTATCTAAAATGATGATTGCTCTTTTAGGCCAATACAATACCAGCTAACATTAGCTTTTGGCAAATAAGTTCGTCAGCTACTAAGACTAGGTAGGACACTGGGAACTGGAAGGAAATGGACTTAGAATAATTTTGTTGCAACATCTTTTGAGATTTTTCAGTAAGATATGAAAACAGCAGGTGGCTATAGCTTTCATATTACTCATTCAATTCATTAATCACTTTCTGTCCTACAATAATAGGAAGACTGTTCTTAAATAATGACTTCCATTTTCCTTCTTTCAAAGTGCCTGTGCTTATGTAGTTAGAGAAGTGCTCTCATATCCTGGGCCAAATATTTTGCTTATGTAACTTCTCTGATATGGTTCAAAATCTCCTTCTCATTGCAGGAGGAATGTCATCCAAGTAATTAAAATTCAGCAGTTATGAGGGGATAGTAAAATGAAATCTGCTACAGTTCCTCTAGTATTGCAGCAGGCTGTATTCCCTACATGTATTACCATAATGGTAGTAACTACAGTGATTTTTATAAATCTGTTTCTGTGGCCAAACTCAACCATAACATCCAAGACTTGCTAGTAAAGAATTTCCATCTCTCCAGAAGATTAAGCTATTCTGATTATATAGAACTAAAATGGAAGGAAAGGGAAAGAAAATACTTGTAAAGGATGAAGAGAAAAGCACTGAAGATATTGACACAATATGTTCCAATAGTTTTGAGTTTTTTCCTTCTAGTTCTCTTCTTGGATATAAAGCAAAACCAGATGACATTAGCATACTTTTCTGCAGACATTACCATAATATGCATTACTACTACTTTCACTTCATTCAGATTAAGGGGTTCTTTTTGTGCCGTGCTGCCTATAGAGAACAAAGCTATCCAAATTCTTTCCTTATTTCTCTTAATAATTTTGCTATAAAGAACACTTTATTTTGTGAATCTCATGGAAATGTAAGCCACTCTGAATGTTATTTGGAAAGCCTGCAGCCTATAAAGGGTACTATCATAAAAATGCCAATAATAGCAATAGCAGCAAGATATAAAGGTAGAAGCTGAAAGCTCTTATTAGAAGACCCCGCATTGCTGTTTCTTCTTTGGTGAGTTTTGTCAATGTAAAATAATACATTTGCTACATGACAAATGAAGACTCTTCTCACCCTAACCCTTCACCTTATGGTTTTATATCCTGTATAATATTCTGATGAATTTGAAATGAAATAGTCTGCCTTACTGATCCAAATAAAACTAATCAGTGTTTAGCATAAACACATTAGTAGGTAAAGAGGAATATAGAAACACATCTTAGATCATGAATTAAAGTTTGCCCTTTTCCTCCACTGCACCTGGATGGAGAATTGGGATGAGAGGCATATGTATCATTTAAGCCCAAAGTGTAGGGTCTAAGCCTGGTCCCTGTACTATTAGAATTACCTGAACAAAGTCAGACAACTGAATACAACTTGCTAGTAATCTGAATTAATTATGTCTATATTTGCACCCATTAATTTTTTTTCAGACTTTGCTCTACATATGGTTTCTATATTATAAGCATTCCCCTACACACATCCACGTAACTCTTCCAACTTCAGGCACATTTCATCTGCCTGGTTCCTCCCAGGCACTCAATCATCCTTTGTCTCACACTACAGCAGAAAGAAAAGACAGCTACCTTGCTGTTACTTACACAGTACCTTTTATTTGGGGGAACAGAGATGACTCTGGTCTCTAGGGTTGTCAAACTAGAACATTTCATAAGCAATACATTCAATCAGAGACTTTGTTTGTTTTTAATAAATTCCACCTTCTGAAGATTTTTTTTAGGCTTTGATCTACTCAGTGTTAACTCACCAGGACTTAGAGAATTCTACTCATTACACAGAACTTCAATGGACTCTGGTGGTTTGATAGTCTAATTCGAAATTTCTTCTTATCCCCAAAAAGTCTGTCTTATTAAAGTATATCCAAAAGGTTTCACAAAAATCCAAGTTGATATTTTGAGTCCTGAATTGATTAAGACATACTTTTTTTCCCCCTAAAGAAAGCTGCAGACGTGTCCTAGAATTGCACAAAATAGGTTCAACATAGAAAAAAAGGCTTCTGAATGCCATTTTCAATTGATCCACATAAAACAATTCAGTAATAGGACTTCACGTAGATACCAATTCCCCTCAGAATGTTCCTGCACCTCAGTTGTTACAGCAGTTCTGCATACAAACAGGCAGATAAAATACAGAGGAAAAGAAGTGGGAAGTAAGGGCAAATATTTATTATCCAGTTCTTCCTTAGAACATCATTGGACAGATGTTGTATGGTATTAAAATGTATTTCAAAATAGTTTAGTAGATGGGAAGCAACCAAATACTAGGGACAGTTTGGGATCTTTAAGAATTTTATCTTTCAAGCTCCTTATGAAGGGAACAACATGTTTAGAGCAAATAATTATTTTCCACTTGGCTGTAAACTCCTCCTAAATTCTGTGGTAG
The DNA here is from genome assembly GCA_013399075.1 of Chloroceryle aenea. Lineage (NCBI taxonomy): Eukaryota > Metazoa > Chordata > Aves > Coraciiformes > Cerylidae > Chloroceryle > Chloroceryle aenea. The sequence goes on from VWZY01009108.1 coordinate 87,627, forward strand.
ACAACATGCATAGTTAGGAAATGGAAAACCTTTATATGTTATGTCAGTAGATATACACCCAGGAAATATATGAGCCATTAGGAAACAAAAAGACTACATTAAAAAATACATATATATATTTAACTTCACAATAATATTAATCACAGGTGAGGGCTAAAGTTTCCAAATGCTAACATACCTGTTTAGGGTCAATGTTAAGTAAGTATTAGAATTTTCAGACCTAAGTAGCTTAGGAGATTTGGACTCCTTCCCTGAGCTGCCTATCTAGTAAGTGGTGTTATTCCACAGAGCATGGGCATCTAGTCCTCTGAAAAACTGCAGTGGAAACTTGACTTAAGGTGAAATACCTTCAAAAGCAGTTTGGAAATGTATTTGTAATCCCTTGCTAACCGATCTAACAAAACCAAGCCAAAAGCTTCAGAAAAAGGGAAATTAACAGGGTCCCACATAGAAACTGAGTACTGTGATTAAGTGATATTAATATTAAGTGACATGGAGCTTTCTGTCCTGTAAGAATTATTATGAGAGGAAACATGAACTGCACAAAATACAAAATTATTACAAGGGATTCCTATACGAATTACCTTAATGAAGCTGCTACCTAATTATATCTCCAGTCACGCATATTATCTCTTTTTCTGTGTGTCTGGAACAAACTTAACTCTTCTGCAAGAAACATTTTCAGTCCTTACTTGTACTAATATATCTATAAACTGGTATTTCACCTGGTATTTGTTTGCATTGAATACACACACATAAAGCTGTTGATGCACCTACTATTTCAAGGCTTTCATTTCCCCAATGATGGGCTATACTGAACTTCTCTATTCCTTGATCTGTGGTTAAGATGTATTTTTGCTCTTGGTGAACAGTATGTCTCTTAGGTTTTATGTACTGTATGTATTGTTTGTTCTTCCTTGTTGGCTAAGAACACATGATTTTTACCAGAATACCATTTACAGAAACAGGACTCTATCTCCGAGTTTCTTCACGGTATTAGCAAAGTTTAAATATTTTTCTATGTTCTTTTCCAGAGAATATAGAGCAAGACTTGTATTCCAATTATAGATATCAACAAAAGGTGTTATGAGAAATATCCTAACATAGGACACATTCAGAAATAAAACAGGAAAAAATGAAGAACAAAGAGAGCTTTTTTTTTTTTTTAAATGGACCGTAAAGATCAGAACTAATACTATCAGATCTACATTTTGTAGAAAAAGGAGTTGTACCCAAGTGAAAACAGACAAAATTAAGTGTGCCTTTTCATAATGTCCTATGATTAGTAAACTATTATGTTACTTTAGTTCTTTGATCATGGGATTGATTATCAAGTTTATTCTGTAGTCACTAATATGAAATAAAAATCACCTGGTTAAATTTAGACTGTAATATTAATCTAAGAATTGCTGTGCTAAAGCATGGTTTGTATCACTTCTTAGCAAGAGGAAGTTCCAAAACTCAGTGACTTGATATCCCAAAGATGTTTCAGGGAAGCATCACTGCGTGAGATCTTTATATTACACCTTGTAAACTGACTTACACCCATTGCTGTAGATAAAATATTGGATTAATTGGATCTTCCTCAAATACATTCTTTGAAGACACTTAGAAGAAACAAAGAGTTTAATCACAGCCTGCATAGTTATCGGTCAAGAATTATTTTTGTTAAGTCAATCTGTCTTCCTTTTGTAAAGATAAGAGGCTTTGTTGAGTCACAAACAGAGGATATTATATACCTTCAGTAAGCCTTTAGACAGACTCTCATGTGACAGTCTCATAAGCAAGGTCTCAAAGTATGCTGCAGGAAAAAAAGCAACACTTACTTAACACTGGCTGAAAAACTTGAGCACTGAGTTAACTATCAGAGTGGAAGTATTGTCCAGGGATAACTGGCTACATCCACAGATTTCATATGAACTCTAAGTCATCATCCCGGTGTCCTGGATTCGGTTTGGGTTAATTATCATAAGAAGTTGCTGGTCCAAGCATTTGTGAGGGGCTGCAGCTGGAAAAAACAACTGAACCAGCCAATGGGATATTTGATACCATACTGATGTTATGCACCCTAGATAAGGTAAGGGGTTGCCCAGGGTGGAGTCATCTGTTTTCAACTTGCTTCAGCATGTAATTTCAATGTGGCTGTAGCAGGGAAAGCAGTGTCACAGGCACAGGTATAACCTATTGTCACGGTTCAGGATCAGGGCAGCCCCTTAGACCAATCACACCTATCACTCGCTGTGTATCATTTTATTAGTACTACCATTAGTACCGTTGTTTTCTTTTCTCTGTGTTGTTTTATTAAACTGCCCTTATCTCAACCCACAGAGTCTCACCTTTTTTTCCTCCTTGTGAGGAGAAGGGGTGAAGGGGGCATGTGGTAGGTAAGCTGCTGCATGGTGTTTAGCTGCCAGCAAAGGCTAAATCATGGTACCTGGTTATTAATAAAGTTGTGGAATGTTGTTGAATGAGACCCAACCAGTCTTTTAGGATGTCTGGTTTTATCCATATATTTAATAAATATGTAATTCAAAACAGTTTGGCAAATTGGAGAAACACCTTCTCTAGAGACCTACAAAACCCATCTGGATGTGTTCCTGCATGAGATGCCCTAGGTGATCCTTCTTTGGCAGGGGGTTGGACTCAATGATCTCCTAGAGGTCCCTTCCAACCCCTAACATTCTATGATTCTACAATTCAATACAATATATTTATTCCTATGTTATGATGCCTCATGGATACACAGGTACATCCATGGTTCAAAAATTAACCACACCTTTACAAAACAGAAACTTCATGTTGTTGTTCACAATAGCTTAATGAATCTCTCCTTTTTATAATTTAAAATGAGATTCAAATTTATTTCAAGAATATTTAATCTATACAAGGCAAAGCATATGGTAGCGGACTAAAATGCAAAATAGATATGCTATCACTCTTTGAAGAACGCAACTTTATGAATGACTTAGTAGAAAACAATTCAGGTCAAGTCTGATTTTAAAGCATGGTTTTTCTAAGGATATTCCCTTCCACTCCCCTTGAGGCTCAAGATCTTTTTAACCAAAACCTGCCCTATCTTCTTTTATACATTGTCTACATTTTCTAACTTTCCAGAGGTTAAAATCCAGCATGTGATAAGATGATCTTAGTGGCATTTAGTTAAAGGGGAGAAGAAAAACAGCTACAATTTTATAAAAAGCTAGAAAAACAAAATGTAGCAATGATCAGTACCTCAGTTATCAAACCATTAAGTCCTAAAGAGATGGATAAGAGGGATAATAGAGAAAAATGCATTGTGGGATACCCAATAAAATGCAGTAGATATCCTACAGTGCAGATGCACGCAGTAATCAGAACCATAAAATACTCTAATATCATGGTAACAACAGATTAGTTTTGTGACTCTATGTAGTCTATGCATCTTGCTCCTCTTGACTCTGCCATGAAACACTCTTCCAAAAGATAAATCCTTAGTTACGATCACAAGAAGGCTGCATCTTATTATACAAGTACAAATGTTTTTAATTGAAATATGGTCTAATGTCTCTACCTACAGATCTGCCTCCCTGAAAAAGAGGTATTCTGTACAGTTGGCGTTTTTTATCTTCTTCTTTGCAAAAAATACTTCTAAATTAATATAATCATATCTGTCACAAACTGAGAATAAATAATAGAACATTGTCATGGTTTAGGGTCAGGGCATCCCATTAGACCTATAACAGATGCTCTCTATTAACTCTTCTCCCTCCCCAACGGGGAAGAGAAAGGGAATAAGGAAGAAAGACTTAGAGATTAGAAAATGATACTCTAAACAGATTTCATGGAAATTAAATTAATAATAATAATGATAAAATGGAATATATAAATATAAACAAAACCAGTATCAAATCCAACCCTACACTGCAATGGTAATTATGTCACTATCACTACTGATTCTGTGGAGCAGGCACTGGGAGAGTCCCAGACTGGGCACCACTGCAGATAAGAGCTGTGTTCAGGAGCTGGATTCTGGTACCGGATTCAGGAACACACAGATCAGGCTCGAAGGCAAAACAGACAGAGTCCTCCTTGGAAGAAAATGGAAAAGGACACAAGCCAAGCAAAGTTGGCAAAGTGGGCTAAAAGGGCAAAGAGAGAGGGACAAAACCCTCATGATCCCTCAGCTTTATACCAAATATGATGAATATGGGATGGAATACCTCCTTGGTCATTTTGGAGTCACCTGTCTTGTCCAATCCTCTCTAGAGGTGTTGCCTTTTACTTTCTGCACCACCCAACGTTGTACACAAGTTCCATCAGTGGCCTTGGTCTGCACACTAATCCTTGGTAGTAACTCTAACCATGGGGTGTTATCACTGCTTGCAGCAGACACTGCCTGTGAAAACAGGCTACTAACTTCAGACAGAGCACTTAGAAGAACTGAACTGAAAATTAATATCACTGATGTTCTCACTCAAACCAGGACAAACATTGACACCTAGACTTGCTTGACAGCACTTGATAAATTATGGTTTGCATTACAAACAGAAGCAACAATGCAGTCCTCTGTCTGTTGCACTTTCCTTTGGAAGAGATCAAAAAGCATCACGTGAATTGATAACTGTCTCCTGGCAGACCTCTTAGCAAATAAGTATGTACTGTCCATATTTCATGTATGATAAACTAAAGTATTTTAGGAATGAGTGATATTTAAGAAAGCAATAGGTAAGTGGATCACTATGGTTTAGGTTTTGACTCAGCAAGAGTTCCTGTGCTTAACTTCATACTTGAATTACAAGCATAAATTGAATAGCAGTCCTTTTATCTGAGATGAGGTTATTGTTCCAGTTCTTTTGGAAATAAAGGAAAAGAAAATCCCATTTACTTCTTTGTATTTCTTACCTTGCTGTTTCATATGCTCTTGTGGTTTTGATTTCCAGCTAAATAAAATACAATCGTAGGCAATGAAAGAAGTGACCTCTGTATCACAAGACAGCCAGGGCCAGAATTGTCATTTATTAAGTAAAGATTTATTGCTTTTATAATAAAGACCTTTTACCTTCTGTATCATGAGAAAGTCTCCTAATAAACAACACCTCAACTGAGTGCCATCACAACTTGCTTTATAAAACCCAGAAACATATACATACAGAAGTGATAACAAAATGAGTTGTTATTATTACAGTTTAGATTTATAATTACACCTAAAATACTGTCTGTCCCCAAAAGGATTAAGTAATGTTAAATTACGCTTGAATTTTACTTTTTGTAAGCTTACTCCTTTTTTATCAGGATGTCTCCAAATAAGACATATCAACTACTGATTTGATTATACTGTCAAATAAATTTCTTGCCAAGTTGATGTCACTGATTTTCTACTTACAGAATATTCACCAGACAGTTACACAAGTAAAAATTATCTGATCCCAGGCTTCTATTTCTACCTTCTAGGTTTTTAGGGGTAAAAAAGGGATTAACTTCCAAGATTTAGAAAGAGAGATGATTTTGTACTTGGACAAAACTCCATATTTTTTTTTTAATAGCTAAATAAAAAAAGTAAAAATAATAATAAAAAAAGAATAAAAAGGCAATTTACAGTCTGTCTGAAGAAACAGTGCAGCAAAGGCATCTGACTTTAGCTAGATTTCTGCATGGTGTTTTAAAGTTAAATATGAGGTTGGATATTAAAAGGATTGTGTATTGTCTTGGTTTAATTTATTATGTGGGAAAATAAGACAGCAAAAATCTCACTATAAAGAGCTACTTTCTAGAAAATATATGTAGAAATATGCTCATCTAAATACATGCATGCATACACACAGACATGCAGAATAAAGCTATTGCCTTTAAGAATGGAAATAATTATCTGTAATGTACTGAGAACTTTTATAAATATAAAGGTTTCTTAAAGTAGCCTCCCTGTGGAGAATCTGTGATCCCATGCAACTTCCCAGTCTTCCAGCAGAAATTATGCCACTGTTTGCAAGGGAAACTGGGTCCGCAAAACAGAGAAATACTAATGGCATACTGGGTTACTTGACATGGTAATAACATAACATATGTGAAAGAGCTTGTATTTTTTCTAATTTGTGGTTGTCTTAGTGCTTTAATTCCTTCTTTCTGATCTGACTGGAATCGTTTGGCTTTTTTTTTTAACTAAAAAAAATATATTAAAACTCTACCCTAATCTTCTTCACCACAGTGATACAAGCTTCGAAAAACCAAGATATTGAAACATGAGAAAACACATACTATGTCAATTATATTTATGAAAGCTGCCAGGTGACAGCTCCACAGCTGGTATTCCAAAAATGAGGCATGGCACAAGCTAACACTGCAAATTCTTCCCCTATGTCTCAAAAGAGATCCAAGTCAAGAGTCTTCAGAGTTTGATATGTCACTATTTGATCACTTAGCCAAGAAAGGAATCTGACTTACTGATTTTCTCTCTTTACACTTGCCTTCCTACTCCTCAGGAGTGGGGATGGCTGCTTTTTTTTTCTTTTCTCACAAGTTCAATCACCTTCAAATGTTCTTGGCTTAAACTCTTCCTAAATTTATTTCACTCAAATCTGCAAATGACATAGAAACTGTACAGAAAAAGTATCGCTTCATTGTATGACCCATGGATGAAAAGCCCTGAAAATAAATGGTGGGGAGTAGAGCTAATTTAGTTTTTGGTTACCTGATAAATATCCTATTTTTTCCATTCAGTTTAATAAAATGATGGCCTTAATATATTTTTTATTAGGTTGTTTCAGTCACTCACAGACACAGTTTCCAATTTCATATATAGATTGGATAATAACTTCAAAATAAGAAGTGGAGAAACAGGCAAAAATTATATTTCCTTAAAGCAAATCATGAAATAAAAGTAACAGTTTGGTACTTTCAGTCCCCAACCATATGGGTATATAAACTTTCTTTTTGGTTAAACATAAACTCAACATTAATCCAGTAACTTAAGAGAGAAATTAGAGAAAATAACATGTGAAATTTTCATTATGTTACTACTTTTGGCCAATACATTCCCACCCTTCGGAATGGTAGCATTCTTTTAAAATTTTACCTTTGTTTCTTTCCTTTCATTGCTTGGAAGCCAGGAAGAACATCAACTCTGAAAAAAGTGTTCTGACTGAGATAAACATTCAAATTTATTCCATAATACCACAATTCTATTTAGGGTTAACAGGAATCAACTGAATTATTTTATGCACATCTCAAAAGCCTGAATTGCATCATTTACTTTCAAAAGCTGAAGCTGTCAGGAAGGTATTGCCATTAAGAGAATATGCAGTTTCCCTCAGAGATTTTACTGTCCAACATCATGAAACATCTGCCACACAGTGGTCACTGTTACTACAAGCATCTCTGAGGAACAGAACAACAAGTACTAGGGGCACAGAGTTTTGTTGTAGAGCACAAGTACTGCCCTAAACGTCTATGAAAGCTTGCCAGAAGAAAAGCTATTATGGATCATAAAGATTTTCGACTGTACTGAGGTGACAAATCATAGTTATTAGTTTAACTAAGCATGCTTTTAAAGGAACACATTAAAGGGAACAAGAGAAAAAGAAAAGGAAAAAAAAAAAGAAAAATCAATAGTATACCACATACCTGTAAAAATAAGCTGAAGCTTGCTAACCATTAAGTAACAATGTAGTATTGTTGCTTCAGTAGCTTTCATAACTTCAGATTCTACCAAAGGGAGACACCAAGGGATGTGGTTTATATTAAATTTGTACAGAAGTGTACAGAATCTGTAATGAAGCTCAATCCCTCAAACATTGTGTTCGTCAGATGAACATCTATGCTAGAGTAAGGGGCTTACACCTTAGAAATAACAGATTATTTACATACCTCGTGAATATGAAAATCATCAGTGTAAAACAACATAACTGATACAAAAGGAAAATAAAATAGTAAATCATGATCAAGGTAAAATTCTCTCTTGATTATTGTTTTCCCTTTCTGTTTTTTTGTGCATACTATACATTTCTATATATGAGGAAGGTGTTAAAAAGCACACTGAAGTCAGTTGTACTTTTTAACTGTAACTGACAGCAGCAATGGAGTCAACAGTTATCATTTGATGCAAAAAAAAATCACAAAACAAGATTTTCAAGCTCATTGTTTAAATTTTCTCTTTACTACGATTCTGTAATATTTTCCCCCTTCCCACTCACTTGGCTTTTTTCCCAAACTGAAAAGTCCTTACCTACTTAATGATACAGTGACACTAGCAGGTAGCACACTGGGAACAGCTGTGAATAAAAAAATGGTTGATGCCAAGAGCCTGACATCCTCACCAAGCGTGTTTATGTGTTATACTCTGGATTAATGCTAGATTGTTTGTATGGACTAAGAACTCAAAAGAGTAATGGAAATCTTCCAGTTAACTTTATCTGTTTAGTAGCACAACTTAAAATCAGCTATCAGCAGCATCAGCTTCCACTCGCAATGAGCAGCCATCTGCAGTACCAAGACCTCAGAAAATTACAGAGTACACACAGTTCAGTGAAATTTGCTGTAGGACTTCAAATCTTTGGGAATATTGCTCCGTTCAAGAGAACAAAAATTAAGGACATTCAAGCAAAACTTGAATAGGAGTTGAATACTTGTTTCAGCATTACAGTTCTGCATGAAAAACAAAGATGGCATGAAACTAAATCTGTGCCAAAATAAAAGAAAAGCTAAGTTAAAAACAAGCCAGGACACAATCTGAATGCTCATGGAAACAAAGAATGTTAATGGCAAAATGATGGGATATTGTCCAGAAGCTTATGCATCAGCTCCCTCATCTTTCCATGAATGTATTTCTCTAGTATATCTTCTCAGCAAATACTGGAAGCTTTTTCAGTGTAGTGTCTGGCATTCTGACTCTACAAATCATCCAGTTAAGGGTGTCCATTGATGCACTTCAGTTTATGGACACTATGGTATACAATCAGACCTGATTTAGGAATATGGAGAGCTTTACATTTGTTCTATGCCCATCAACTAATTGTCTTTCAAACTATTAGAAAATCATGGAGCCAGTGGTTTTAATGTTACTTAAAACTGATGTGTCAGAGCATAGTCAGAAAAAAACAGCAAAGCCAAAACAGAAGTCTGACTGTCAAGGTCGTCCTTTTTTTTTTTTTTTCCTTTCTTTTTCTTTTCCTTTCAGAGGACTTTAACCAGCTTGCCTAGACAGTAAGCTAAGAGAAATGGAAAATATGAAAAGTGCCAAAGGAAAAAAGAAAGTGCTTAAAGTCAAGTATTATGTCAGACCCAGAAATTTTTAAATTTCAGTAAAATAACACTCATGAGATAATTTCATAAAAAAAAAACAACTCATAAATTCCTACAGTATCCATACTTTCTGAACTGCAGAACAGCTGTCAGTCAGTCTACAATACTCAGGACTTGACATAGCATCAGTAGGTGAATAAAAATCTATAGCACATGCAATAAAGACATTTTATTTGTCCAGTATTAGCTAAAGGAGTGGGAATTTCTGCTCATTGCAGTAAGCTTTGGTATGGTTTGTGAAGATAATCTGTTTACAATAGAAACATATAAATCATACTTTTATGCATATTACTAATAACATAATCTATTTTTAAAAAATAAATAAATAAAAGACCAGAGCTTCTGACTCTCAGAAGTGTTTGCATATGGCACAATTACTTGCAGCCCAAGTATTCTAAAGTATATTGTTCACCAGCTTCCATGCAGTTATTATTTATTCACCATAAATATTTTTCTACATGTGTTTTTTTTGTATAGTGCTTGGAAGTCTGCAGGCCAGAAATGGAAACACTGGTAAGTTAACAATTAGTAGTCCTATGGTTCTTCCAAAGGTAACATTTTTAAAATGATGAGAGTTACTAAAAAAAAAAAGGTGTTTAATACAATTATTGTTTCTGAAATTACAGAATGTGCCTCTTTCCCTTCCACATGATTTAACACACAGAGAAAAGAATTGCACAGAGAATGAAAAAATGATAGCACAGTGGTTCTGAATATTATTTGATCAATTTCCTTCCTGTGTTTGTAAAAGTCACTGAGCTCAAGACTATCATAAGCCTTCACAGAAAAGAGCTGCAGTAACTCTAATTATGGAGCTGGTGACAGAGTCACGCATTACTCAGTAAGCCTACAAATCCTTATGACAGTACATAACACATATCCTTAAAACTCTTTATCATAAACTAGGTGCACTTTTTCGAGAAAATTTGAAGTCATGATAATTTAATTCTGTTCAGGTTTTCCAGTATACAGATCTACCTTACTGAAAAAAATATAGGCACCTCCAACTACGTAGAAGTTTTTATGAAGATTGCTGAAGTAATACTTTGTGTGTGACGTTTTTATTCCTGGAACTGCAGCTCCAATGGATTAAAATGTGAATGTTGATTACCTTAGGCTGCTGTCCAGTGATTATTGCACATTCAAATCTCCAACTCTGAATTTAAATACATACAAAATAATGAATCAATGTTGCAAAAGAATTTGGAGTTCTTTTGTCCATATAGACAACATTGTGCAATATGCTAATGGGTTTCTACTACTTCTGATACTGTGTCTTTACATAAGTAATGAGTTAGTTTGTTATGTGTGTGCAAAGAATGACATCTTCAACACTTTTCCATTATCCTTTTTATGAATTCTGTCTCTCACAGCTCTTCAAATAGATTCAAAATCATCAGGCTTTCCTATAAAAACTGAGAAAATAGTACTTCCCTTGGGTGAGGTAAAAGTTAGGACTCCCTATTCTTGTAACGCAAGCAGAAAATTTGCATAGGAATATTGATACCCTCCAAGACAGAACTTACCTTACATTTCTGTGTAATACTGACTGCAGTATTAATAGTTAGAATAATTTTGCATTGCTGGTAGAACTCAAAGCATGAGGCATATGTAAACAAAGGTCTATAAACAGGAGGCATTACCAGCCTCACAAAACTGAGGGACCACTTTCATCCAGAAGCTTTTGATGATAGGCTAATATTTCATATGGTCTTCTAAAAAAATGAACAGAAGTAGTTAGTGAAGTTTCATTCCATTCTACTCCCTTTTCCATTCAGTAAATTCTCCAAAGAAAATATACTGTGAGAGTCTGCTCTAGGCTTTTGGTTGGTGGCATATCTCTTTCTTGATCTAAATTTTTCTGTAATTCAGAAGTTACAGTATTTGAGGAAAAAGAAAATCTGTAATTGAAAATAAGAACTTTTAAAATATTATTTTCACAGAAGAATGAAGGACCCTAGGTGTGCAAATGATCTGATGACCTTTGCCTTCTACCATCCAATTCAATGGTACATAAAATTAAGCTTCATTAAAAGAAATAATAAAACCCAGTAATTTATAAACAAGCTACCATGAACGTGTTTGTTATTGTAACTATGTAATCCTGTGGCTACATATCCAGTGCCCTTCCTGATTTATTTTTTATGCTTATTTCTGATTAAAGCCATCATTTATCTTTCTGTTTAGAAAAATAAGTGGGTAATCACTCTAATTTTAGAGCATCTTTGATATCAAGACATTGTTTTGAAGGTAAGCATCAGGGCTTTTTCTTCATGTGTTGATTAGAAAGCACCCATTTTACAGGTCATTTCTAAATTAATCCACTGACTGAAGCTCATTCTAAGAGAAAACTTAGTTCTTCTAGTTACAAATGCTAAGGTTAATATTCCTTAGTAGTACTGTTTAACAGCCCAGAAAGAAAGAAGTTATTTCTTAAATAGGCAAGCAGTACTACAAAGGCATTCAGTACATTTATACTAAATCCTTAATGATAGGAGAGAAGGAAACTAGAAGGAAAACTCCAGAGTGTTACAGCACTTCATCAACTGCCAGAGACTTATAGACCACTACGTTTACATTCCATATATAACTTTTATTCTATTTAATTCAAATTAAATAAATGCTTGTCTCTCAGGTATCTGGAGAATCTTATTTTTTAAAGATAAAAGTGTAATATTGTTTTCAGAAACAAAATACAGGAGATAATGATTTCACTGAAGCAGGCACCTGTAAAAATTCCATTCCTGAGCATGAAATTGCGATTCTTGCAAAATCCTTCATCTTTTCTTTTAGGAAGTGTGCTAAAAATATATTTAAGTGTAAACAAAAATACATAAACAAACATGTGCTCAGGTGAGCTAAAGAGACAGAATGTATATTCCACTGTAAATGCCCTTGTTGAATTACTAGAAAAATTAAATCAGGCTTTATTTTTGAGTCTTCTTCATAAGGTAAAAAATTCTTGTTAAGACAGAGAAACAAACAATTAGTGATAAAACACTTGTTTTCAGATTTAAAGCAAATCTTTCTAAGAGAATCTTTTTTCACCATAAAACAAATAAAAACACGTAAAGTATCACTTTGGACACCATGAAGCAATATAAAATGATATTTGTGTGCAAACTATCATATTTTTCTGGTTAATTTTCAAGATCTGTGGTATTTACATATGACCTTTCCATTTTTATTAATAGTTTATTGGATTTTTTTTCATTCCAGTCAGCAGAAGAGAAAGGTAATTTACACAGAGATTTGACAGTTATACACACAGCTATAAAATTCAGTCCATTAACTTATTCCTTGTGTAACCTTTACCTGATTCTACCCAAACATGCAAATAAGCAGTACATCTTGGTGTTTTTTATGTTAAAAACCCCTTTTCTAAAGTTCCTGCTTACAGAACATCAAGTCTTTGAAAAAGCTCTGCACAAGCTTTTATCATAGCTTTCTCTGACTCCTAGTATGTATAGATCGCAATTTAAATGATATAATTTAAGAGGTTTATATCACAGTATCATAGAATGATTTGAGTTGGAAGGGATCTTTAAAGACCATCTATTCCAGCCCTACCTGCAGTAAGCAGGGACATCTTCAGCCAGATCAGGTTGCTCAGTGCCCTGTCCAAACCAATCTTGAATGCTTCTGGGGATGGTGCAATTACCACCTCTCTTCGTAAAATGTTCTAGTGTTTCACCACCCCCAGCGTGAAAAATTTCCTCCTTATATCCAGTCTGAATCTACCCTTTTTTTCGTTTAAAACCATCAACCCCTCTCTTGTCACAAAAGGACCTGCTAAAACAATTGTCCCCACCTTTCTTATAGGCCACCTTTAAGTACTGAAAGGCCACAATGAGGTCTCCCCAGAGCCTTCTATTGTCCAGGCTGACCAACCTCAACTCTCTCAGCCTTTCTTCATGGGAGAGGTGTTCCAGCCCTCTGATTATTTTTGTGTCCCTCCCCAGCACCTGCTCCAACAGTTCTATTTCTTTCTTGTTCTAAGGACTCCAGATACCAAGGTCGTACTCCAGATGAGGTCTCAGGATCAGTGTAAAGGGGAAGAATCACCTCCCTCAACCATGCCTCTTTCGAAGCAGCTCAGGATATGGTTGGCCTTCTGGGCTGTGAGCACACATTGCTGGCTCATGTCCAGCTTTTCATCTAGCAGTACACCCAAGCCTTTCTCTACAGGCCTGTTCTCAATCCCATAGTCCTGCAGCCTGTATTGATACCCCAACCCAGGTTTAGGACCTTGCATTTGGCCTCATTGAACCTAATGAGGTCAGATTCTCAATCTTGTCTAAGTTCCTCTNACCAATCTTGAATGCTTCTGGGGATGGTGCAATTACCACCTCTCTTCGTAAAATGTTCTAGTGTTTCACCACCCCCAGCGTGAAAAATTTCCTCCTTATATCCAGTCTGAATCTACCCTTTTTTTCGTTTAAAACCATCAACCCCTCTCTTGTCACAAAAGGACCTGCTAAAACAATTGTCCCCACCTTTCTTATAGGCCACCTTTAAGTACTGAAAGGCCACAATGAGGTCTCCCCAGAGCCTTCTATTGTCCAGGCTGACCAACCTCAACTCTCTCAGCCTTTCTTCATGGGAGAGGTGTTCCAGCCCTCTGATTATTTTTGTGTCCCTCCCCAGCACCTGCTCCAACAGTTCTATTTCTTTCTTGTTCTAAGGACTCCAGATACCAAGGTCGTACTCCAGATGAGGTCTCAGGATCAGTGTAAAGGGGAAGAATCACCTCCCTCAACCATGCCTCTTTCGAAGCAGCTCAGGATATGGTTGGCCTTCTGGGCTGTGAGCACACATTGCTGGCTCATGTCCAGCTTTTCATCTAGCAGTACACCCAAGCCTTTCTCTACAGGCCTGTTCTCAATCCCATAGTCCTGCAGCCTGTATTGATACCCCAACCCAGGTTTAGGACCTTGCATTTGGCCTCATTGAACCTAATGAGGTCAGATTCTCAATCTTGTCTAAGTTCCTCTGGATGGCATCCTGTCCCTCAGGCATGTAAACCACAACACTCAGCAAACTCACTAAGGGTACACTCAATTCCACTTTCTATGTCATTGATGAAGATATTAAACAGCACTGGTCCCTCTATGAACCCCTGAGGGACACCACTTGCCCCCAGTCTCCCTCTGGACATCAAGCTGTTGACCACTATCCTCTGTATGCAACCTTCCAACCAATTCCTCGTCCACCAAGTAGTCAACCTGTATCTCTCTAATTTAGAGAGAAGGATGTCATGGGGGACCAAGCCAAAGGCCGTACAGAAGTCCAGAGAGATGACATGCATTGCCCTTCCCTTGTCTGCTGATATATTCACTCCATCATAGAAGGTCATTATGTTGGCCAGGCAGGACCTGCCCTTGGTGAAGCCATGCTGTCTGTCTCTAATCACCTCTCTGTCCTCTATGTGCCTTAGCATAGCTTCTAGGAGGATCTATTTTCTAGGATATACTATTAAGGTTTGTGTCTTCCCTTTGTACAACATGATAAAATTTTCTTTTCTAAAATAGATGGATACTCTGATTTATTGAGCTATATTTAATGTACCACATGTAATCAAAATAGATGTGTATTTTTACATGTGAACATTGATAGGTGTTATGTAAACAAAGGTATACAAATTATGAAGATAGGAAGCATAGCAGGGAAATTCTAGTGTGGTCACTCTGCCTGTGCCAAGACTTTCTGAATTATATTTCTGACTTCATCTCCACAATATAGATATCTTTCAGCAAAGCATTAGCTCTGATGCAGGATAGGATCTTGTGAAAGATATCTATTGCTTTTATTTTTCCTATTTGTATGCAGTTTCCTCACAAGGTGGTTAAAAATTTCAGGATGGCAGCTCTCACAGAAGTGTTTCTTTCAGAAAGTGAAAGGCTTTCATAGCATTTTCCAGCTAAAAATAAATAAAATTTAAAAAGGCATAATTCCTAATAGACTTCAGTAGGCAGGAATTTATTTTCCTCAATTTTCTTATATCAATTTTTTTAAAATTGTAAATTCCCATTGTATAAGTTGGATCATGGATAATTATCATTATCCATCATTATCATGAATAATTTTTTCTAACTCTTGGATAGCAAAACCTGGATATATACCAAATAATTGAGGATGGACAGAATTACCACTTTAAACTGTGGTCAGCATTTCTTTTAAATAGAAAATCCAATTTAACTACAAAGACACCAAGACATCAAAAAGACTCTATTTCCCAAGACAAAATGTAAATCATGTTTTAATTTAATGTAATTATTGTCTATTTGTAACCACCATAGTCACTTCAGCCTGTCTCCTCAGTCAAAAATAAAAACAACTCTTCTTCTGGAAATAGTTTTAAAATATAACTAACCTATGCTCAACAGGTAGAGTTTAGAGACAGGAAAGAAAACCATTCCTGGGATTGCTAGATCAGAAATCCCTCATGAATATTTACAGTATCCTTTCCAGGTTTTTTCAACTTGTGTTTCTACAGTATTTTGTCGCCTTTGCCTATTCCATCAGTAAAAGATTCATCCTTCAGAAACACAGGGAGTCTTACAAAGGCAACTGAGATCCACATCTTTTAATGATCAAGTGGAACAGTATATGTACTTCATTCTTGATTTGACAGATAGAGGTGACATGTAACAGCTCTCTAATCCTTGGAGAGTATACTTGGTACAAGAGAGACAGGGTGGAGTCTGAACAAATGTCTTGATTCATTCTGAAGATTTAAAGGAAAATCACTCTTCTGCAAATGTCCATCATCCAAAGAGTGTAAAATTAAATGAAATATAGCTATAGAGATTAGACAACTCCAGCATTTCAGCATGTCCTTCATGACAATGCACATTGGGTTCACTATCCTCATCAAGTTAAAATAATAAAGTCAAAGAGTGCTTTAGCTGGATGCATTCAAGGAATAGATATGATTCATTAATATAATATGTAGCAGCAGTTACTAGTTTTAGCAATTAGCAATTGTAAGCAAGGTTAAGTAAGTGTTGTCAGGCACTGTTATGTTTCAAGTGACATAATCTAGCACTGTACAAACAAGAGAATTACAGTCAGGACTAAAAGGAAATTTTGAATAATCATGTTTGGATGATGGACATTTTTTCTCACTATTAAAGAAAATATTCAAACACTTTGGTCTACTGTCCTGTTGTTGCCAGGATTCTGTGAAGGCACAAAATGAACAGAATGGCTCATATGTTATGCTTTATCAAAACCTGAATAAATATGCTTCTCTGGAATAACTATGAAAAATTCATCTTCATAAAGAAAACTTAAGAAAACTATTTATTTTAGAGGAAAGCTCCTAAAAAAGATCTTTGATTTCTGGGCTGTTCTAGGTCTAGAAAGTGAGATAAATATTTCAAAGAGTAAATTAAACTGCACCCAAGGAGAAGTCAAGACTCCCAATACTGTGGACTTTAAACCATAATTCTCTAAATATCTCACCATCATAGACACCTAAAAATAAAGCTTCTGAACTATGATACTTAGGTTGCTCTTGTCATCAATTGAGACACAGCCTCATATAAAGATAATTCTTCTGAATACATAAGAATTCCTCTAACAGACACTAAATTAATAATTTATTCATTCTTTCTGTGGCTAGCTGTTACTAGCAAGATAAACATAACTAGTTTCTTTCCTATGCTTAACTTTTACATGGTTAAAATCAGTATAATGTAATTATAGTCCTAAGCAGTCTTATAAAAGAGATAACATATTTGTGAAGAAACAGTGATTGATGCCTTGTAAATAAATATAAATAAATAAACATCTGAATTTGCTAAACAGAAAGTATCCAGAAAGAAATTTTTTTTTTTGAGCCACAAGGTAATGTAAATTACTATTGTAAACTTAATGTAAAATTTTATTTATTGGGAGAACAATAGTTACATTAAACATAAAATGTACCAGAAAACACTGTACTTGAATGTAAGCCTTCAAAAAGGTGGCTACTCATACTAGCCTGTAATAACCTGGAATGGCATACAGCAGAATGTATTGCCAGTAGAGATACTAAACCAAGCCCCAGAAACTTTAGCCATGCCAGGTACTCTGTTTCTCTTGACAGCTTATCAAAAGCATTGGACATTCCTGTAAAGCACCAATTGAACAAGAGGGACTTACATGGAGGTTCACACACAAATTGACCAACTGCATTTTTAAGTGCATGGCTGGGGTAGTCATTTGCTTTCCTGCTACACTTAATACTGCTCAGTCACTATGCCATGCTGCTCACACAGAATATGTTCAGTTCAATAAAAAATAGGTGGGAACACTAATATTTTAAAACTGGACTCATTCTTGCTCTCAAAGGACCATGCCAATTTTACCAATTTAAAGAAACAACATTAATAACAATAATACTAATGAAATAATATATAAAGTGAGTGATATAAAATGCATCACTCGTTGCCCAGAATCTCCTAGCCCTAGCAGCTGTGCACAAGCCCCTCACCAACCCTCCCCTTCTATAGTGGGCATGACATCAGTATGGTATTGAATACCCCATTGGCTAACCCCAGAAAATTTCTGAAACAATTTCTATTAATATATGTTCTTTCCAGTGAAAAAATCAGAATAAGCATGAAATCTGACTTATTTGCCCTATAAATCACCAGTTCCTGGAACTGCATGCATATTTATGTTCACCTATGATAGGCCATAATTAACCTTTTACTCTGTTGCAGCTATTATACTGCTAGAGGAGGCAAGAGGATCAGATAAATCAAAATGTATGTCTAATATACTGCAGAACTAGCTTTTCTGGATAGAAGCACAATGGATTAACTGTGGTAATGCAGCTGCTGAAAACTAAGCCAAGATGTCCGTAGTTTCTTCCTCAGCTGTGGAGAAACTAATTTCTATTCTTATAAGACAAATAACAGAAAAATGATTCAGCTACTTAAAGCCTGTATTGTCACCTCTCAAAAATAGAAAAAAAATGAAACCACAAACCAAACCCAACAAGAAAAAAACAACCTATTTTATTTATACCACCTAAAATTTTCAACAGTAGCGTTCTGAACCTTCAGAATATCTGTTTATTTATTAATTTTGTATCCTAATCTTGAACGCCTTTACATACCACATCCTAAGGTGTTACAAGTTTTTCTTAGAAAGCCTTCTCCGCAATGATAATCTTGAAGCTTTTGCTCTTTTGCAATTTTCTCTGCATCTTTCAGCCCTGGTGGGGCTGAAATTGGGTCCTGGGTGAATAGTCTAGGGTGGGCACAAACAGTCAGGCCTATGGAGGCATGCAGAAGTCTGACAGCTACATATAACAAATGAGCTCTAATGGCTAGAAATTGTTATTATTTGCCCAGTAAAATCAATAGGTATCCAGAATGGGCCACAGTCTGCTGTTCTAAAATGCTTGGACAATCCACATTTGGAGCTGGAAATGACAAGGCCTTAATAAGACCATGTCAGAAGAAATCAGAGAAAATTACTACATAGACATACCAGCTTTTTTGTAGAGCATGGAGTGTTAGGCATTTGAATTGCTTATACAAAAGCCAAATAACTTTGGGAAACTGTCCAAGCTTTACTGAATCACTAGTGCATTGCTCTCAACAGCTACACAAAAGATTTCCAAACTTGCAACATATGTCATATTGGCTGGGGAAAGTAATACTCTTTCATCTATAAAGTCCCATGGTCACCTTCCAAATACACTTATACTTCTTAATATATTCAAAATATACTTATATTCTTACATTTTCATGGAAGATAAAATACCTCTGAAAATTACATTATTTCTCCAAGTTTTGCCAAGTTAAATGAGAAGGCTACCTAGTATTCATGGACTCCATTTTAAGTTCTTCATAGGTAGCAGAGATTTATTCATTAATATCAAAATACAAAGATACCAAATACAGAAATACAATGCAAACCCAGTGTACAAAGCTTCCATTTAATCTCAGATAAAGATCAGTCTGCAACTTCCCTGATGGTTCTTATATACTAAGTTCTTACATACTTAGTTCGAAGTTCCTATATAATTAATATATTCAAATATTCTTCTTAATCCATTATTCTTATTTACAAAAACTCAGTTGTTCAGCTACCCAGTCTGTATAAGTATTTCTCTACTTGCATGACTATGCCTGCTTAAAACCTCACTTTAAAATAATACTTCTGTTTTCTAAAGGAATGATTCTGGAAATCTGACATCAAATGGCTTGTTCTCCTTCAGAATCTGCTATCACCAAGAGTTATGGGGAGAGTCCAAAACTTAATGCATATATGGAGCTGGACTTCCATGGGTAGAAAGTGAGGATTAAGTGAACAGAATTAACATTACCTACATTCAAAGTCACAATTTCCGCCCACACTTTCTACTCTTTTGCAACATTCTTTACAAACTGAAGAGGCATTTCTTGGTGTCTAATATATACCTAGGTTTTTTTTGTAGGAAAAACAGAGAAAAAAAAATCATAAAACAAAATGAGCTGAACAAAGGAAAAACTTATGTAGGAATGGCTAGTTTTTATATGTTGTTCTCAAATGTAAGAAAGGACTTTCAGCTCCACAGGAAAAACAAACAAACCAACCACCAAAACAAACAAAAAAATCTGTTATACTTGTAGTGTTACATACATAACCATTCCAGTCTTCACTGAAACTGTTAGAAGAAGGAAAAAATACTTTGCCTACAAGACAATATACAGGAAATTTTGGGAGATGAGGAAATGCAAATAAAATAAAGAAGCTTGGCTATTGTTTTCAGGCGGACTACACAAGCTAAACAGGAACAGAGGAACTGCATATTCTTTCCAGTCTTATAGGATGCCCTTGAGCATATACATGCACACTAACACACACATATATATAGATGTACTCTGTACACACCTGTACACACCCTCTGGAACCGAAAGAATATTCCATAAAATCTATACTCAGTCACAGGAAATTTTTATTATATAATTATTTCTGGATATATGTATTAAAAAAAAAAATCCTTTTACATATAGAGTAGAATAGGAAAAAATGGTCTCAAGAATCCAAATGAAAGTAGGTTGTTCATTAAACAAACAGAAGCATAAAAAGTATCCAGTTGGCGGCCTCTTCTTAATTGTTCTTTATTATAGCTGTGAATGAGGATACTGGCTTCAGAATTAAAAATGTAGGCAAAAGAGGCAAAGGCAAACACAACTGGAAGCACCCATAATGATCCTTGCTACTGCCCTAAAGTTTTGGAGGCCGTATCTTTCCCTCCTCAGCTTCAAGTAGGTGTTACCTCTCATTTCTAAAGAGATCCATTCCCTTTATTAAATAAGACATATGAAGAGAATCACAAACTGGAGTATCGTTGCAATAACAGAAGAAATGGGAAAGAGCATGGACAATGGGGTAGTCTGATGACGTTAGGGAAACTGACTGTACACCCTAGGATGTATAAAAATAAAGAAAAGCCAAGTTAGGTTGCTGTAGAGTTTAAAATTATCTTTTGGAGGAATTTATGAATATTCGTACAGGCTTTGCAACCATCAGGGAAGTTGCAGACTGATCTTTATCTGAGATTAAATGGAAGCTTTGTACACTGGGTTTGCATTGTATTTCTGTATTTGGTATCTTTGTATTTTGATATTAATGAATAAATCTCTGCTACCTATGAAGAACTTAAAATGGAGTCCATGAATACTAGGTAGCCTTCTCATTTAACTTGGCAAAACTTGGAGAAATAATGTAATTTTCAGAGGTATTTTCTCTTCCATGAAAATGTAACAGCACAGGTGAATTTTGTACGCTTGAGTTGCATAATAAAACTGTATGTTCAGCCAACAAGTAAAGCCTGTCTCAGACAGAAGTCATCAAATAAACACAGAAAAGTAAAAATGATCACCAGAGAGAAGTGAATATGTTGGATGTGAGTTGAAAGAAATTTCACACACATTCATGTCAGGATGTCTCCTTCACAAAGCAAATTACACACCACCACAAGAATGATTGACTGCCTTGAGAAAGCACAAAATGGTACACAATGGAAAGAGGAAAATAACATTGACAACTGCCATCAGGATCAATGCAGGAAAAATAACAGAGAGTAAGAAACATGGAAATAGACTGCCTCAGATTTCATATGCTGATATTTTGAGAAGAAACTAGATAAATATTGACTTCAAAAGGCAGAGGCTTGTTAATATATTTTTCTAAACTAAGTATCCTTTTAAAAAAAAAGAAGTTGAAAAAAAAAGCAATTAAAAGCTTAAAATGCCACATAAATTAAAAATAAAGCTACCCACTGCAGGAAAACTGTTGAGCAGTGTTTCCCAAATCCCAAGTAGTTCTCTGCAAGGACCAGTAAATACAGATGATTTCATAAATGTTCTGCAAAATGGAAAATAGTCCTGAGACTGATACTACTTTAGAGATCCATTTAATTTTACATATGTTTAAGACCTCTTCTTTTCTGCACTGTCTGAATGAGACAGATTGCCAAAACAAACAGCTGTCTTAAAAGCACCAAATGAAATACACGTTGCTGCTTCTGAAGTCATAGAATCACAGAATGGTAAGGGTTGGTAAGGACTTCTGGGAATCATCTAGTCCAACCACCGATGCTAAAGTAGGCTTGCTTAGTCAGGTTGCACAGGACTGCATCCAGGCAGGTTTGAAAGTCTCCAGAGAAAGAAAACTCCACAACCTCCAGATTGTTCCAGTGCTCTCTCACCCTCACCCAGTATGGACTATAAAGAAATTTTCAAATACAAATATCAAAGGATCAAGCATTAAGGAAGACGACAAAACTCATATAGCTTGTTAAACAGCACATGGAATTTGGGATTAATGATTAAGTAAAATAAGTATAGATGCTTTATAATGGATAAGTTATGTCTATCCTATGCCAAATCAGAAAGGACAGGAAATTCAGAAATAATAAACAGTGAGACAATAAAACAAAACAGGAAAGATTTAGGCTACATGATTTCTCTGGAGAAGCTGTAGAATTTACCCTAAAAAAAAAGGCTGAGAGTGCAAAAAGAAGCAGATAATTTTCTGTAGCATTCCTACTGTAGTACAGTAAGCAAAATAGTAAGCAAAATTTTTGTTGTTATTAGTAAAAAGCCAGAGATGTTCAAATGAATGAAGCTCTTGTGCAACTTTCAGACTTGAACTGGCCAACAAAAAGAAGATTGTGACAGTAAAACATAAATATCCCCAAGACCAAGGAGGAAGAAACCCATACTGTGAAGATCATGAAGCTCACAGTGAGAACCTCTGGAGTAACTGTGACAACTTGTACACACACACACACACACATCCCTTCTTGCTTGAGGAATACTGAATCTGTCAACCTTGGGATACAGAAGGACATTGAGAAGGTGAGCATAGCACCACAGAAAAAGAGGTGGATGCTAAAAAAAGGAGGGGGGAGCACACACATATATATTGTGTTCTTTTTCCGACAGCAGGATTTTAACTCTAATATTATTTACAGTATCAGTAAGCTCCAGAAGGTCAGAAAGTGTAATGAGCTTGATAGGAGAGATGCTGAAGAGCATTATGAGCAGCACACACATATCTAGTGCTAACACTGATTAGACTAGCCACAGCTGATGGTGACTCAGGAAAAAGGAGAGTCACTCAACTGTGAGGTGCTATTAAAAAAAAAAAACAAAACAAAACAAAATGGGCAGGGGGTTCTTACATTGTATAAAATACTAAGCAGAAAAAACCCCAATATTCCTTTCAGGGATGTTCTAAATACTTGAAGTTCTTCATGGAGCTGTGACGAAAAAAATACAGGAACACTAGAAACAAGAAACTTCTAATTGATTATTGCAACCCTAACATTTGTGTTGGTAAAGGAGCAGAGAAGAAGCAAGGAAGAGGTGACAAAACAGACAATTTGATAAAAACTTCTGTAAGGATTACTCAATAGAGTATAAAATATGTAACTAGCTGATGAACTGAAATTAAATAAGGGTAAATTTAGATTAAAGTTCAGCATGGAGTATTGCTGAAGTATTGTAACTGAATATTTACAGAATAGGAATCTAATTATTTTTTTCTGCCACATTCTGCCATACCCTGCTTTAATCTTGATTCTTTGATCTTTTAGTCAAGTCAATATTTTTTGTCAATATGCTTTTTTCTTATAGATAGCTAAGATAGCTACCTAAACCTGCAGTGATGAGAAATCAAATTAAAAACAGCAGCTCTATTCTTAAACACTTTACAGTCCTTGAGAAGTGAACAGCTAACACCCTTATAAAACTAATATCCATTTGCGTAATACCAGCAAGTGCTTTTTACTGGATTTGTTTTCCACAACTTCCATTTCACTTCACGGAAGACAAACCTCAGTGATTTTATTTAAATTAGATCTAAGGCTACAGGATTTGAATTGAATTTTTCAATTTCTCTTCTCAGATGTTTGAATTTAATACTTAAAAAAAAAAAAAGAAAAAAAAAACAAAACACAAACAACACCAACAAAACAACACCAACAAACAAACCAAAACCAACAATATCCCAAAAAACAGTTAACACTGTAAATAATGTTCAAAGGACTTAATTCTTTCACTCTGTGTTCCTACTTTTCACTTTCTTAATGTGTAATTAGAGAACAGTTAATGCATTCTATAGCTGAGAATAAGAAATTATGATAGAGACCTCTTGTTGAAACACAGAAGCCAGTTTTCTATCTCAATGTTGTAAAATTGGACTGTCTGTTGGACTTTTATTGTCTGTTGGACGAGGTGTGTATGACAAACATCAAAAGCTAGCAACTAAATCTTCCATTTTTTTCAGGTTCATGCATACCTCTAAGCTTGTGCTGGTGTCCAGTCAGGGAAGTTTGGCTGACAGAGTGACTTTTTTAACCATAAATTCTCTATTGATTTTTTTCAGCACAATTTCTCTAGTCTTTTTCCATCATCTGACGTCCATACTAAATTATATGACTAAAATCAATAAACTATAATAAACTGATACTATCCATAACCATAAACTTTTTTTTATTAAAGCAATTTTTAACTAGTTTTTTTTAGTTTGCTTTAAACACTTATTTTTTCATACATATTCTTTTGAATCTCTGTGTCATTAAATATCCTTAATAGAAGTTCTACTAACCTTTCTATTTGTTCCACCCTTCTGAATGTTTCATTCTTGCTCCAAGTATTTATTTACTTAAAATATAGTTCTCCAGCTTTTGAAACATTCCCCAGATACACTGCTTTTATTTGACAAAATATAATCATAGTGCTTTTATTTTTCATAAATGAAGGCTACTGTTACAAAAGTGTTTGCTTACTTTTCTTGTACTTTTATATCATTTTATTGTATTCTGATTTAAGGATAGAGTCTATTCATCTAGTTAACCTTGTATGATGTGACAACTCTCTAATAAAGTTGGGAAAATAAGTAGAAGTAATTTTTAAAAAAGGCTTTATCTTTTTTTTTCAATTTAAGATTGTGTAACATTGACTTTTGTGGACCATCACAGCCTATTGAAAAACACTGTGTATAGTATGGTCCATCACCGATTATTTTATATTCCCAAAGCACAAATCTGTCACTTGGATGATTATTAGATATAGAGGACTGAAAACAAAGCCACTACTTGCTCAATACATAATGAAACATGAAATTAGGAAAGAAGAATTGCTTCTACTGTAATTTCTTAAGTAAGAAATATCTCACAGTATGAAAAACCTTTTCATACACAGTCATATTCATCTTACTAACTTTATTATTTTAGCACCATAAAACTTTTAATATATTAGGAAATCTAGGATTGTTTTTCTTTTTATGGAGAACAGTTTAAATCACTGATGTATACTATATTTATGTTAAGGAAAAGAACAGATTACTGTACCTAGAGATTTCCCCATGTCTGTTAGTAAATCAATGAAAATGCAAAGAACAGCGTATCCTCCCTGTTCCATACCATCCTCCATATTAATTTTAGCTCAAAGTCTGCTTAAATTAAATGTGACTAAAGAATGTATCCATTTCTCTCTATGAAGTTTTCAGATATATCATAAAACAAGCTAGCTCATTAGAGATATGATGAAGTGCGAGCAATCAGGAAGGCATCCAGCTGCATGACAGGAATAGGTCCAGAAAAACTCCAGCTGTTTATGCAAATGTTGATAGTGAGTGGCTGGCACCTTATCAAGGACCAGAGGATCAGTAGCATATTTGTGTACTCTTTCAGTGAGTAATGGATGTTTACCGCATCAAACGGGAAAAATCATCAGAAAATTCCCAGCAATGTTTAAAGTTTTTGTTGAACTAGGACATGCAATAGTGCCTCATCTACTCTTATTCAGTTAAATTTGCCCAGAGGTTATGCTTCACTATTGCTGTCTTGTATGTCTTCAGACTTAAAGTATTTTCTTTTTCTCAAAGAAACTTCTGAAAAGCAGCCACTTATGGGGTGAATGCTGCCAACAGATCTCCCATTTTATTCTGTTTTTTTCTTCAGTTTGGCATCTGAATGTTTCTCTGCGTATCTACTTTATGGGTCTATTTTGTTACCTCTGCAGATAATTATTTTTTTTTTTTAATTACAAGGACGAATTCTTAGTTCAACCCTATACATACATAATTCAATCACTTTTCTGAATTTCCTGTTGCAGGAGTAGGTGAATAATACATGCATTTCAGAATATAAATATACTGAATATGTAAGTACTCAGCTCAAAGGCTACAAATACATACATCTATCTGTCATCAAACACACTGGATACAGTCCATATGAAAGCAGTATTTTTCTATATGATGTTTTGGGAAATAAAGAATTTCTGCATTCCTAGTATTATATTCTGTATCTTTTCCTTCCTTTTGTTTTTAAGAGTTTTGAATGTAACTTTCGGTAATAACCAGATATAATATTGTTTGCCTTGGATGAATCAGTGGAGTAATAAGAAAGGTTACCTAATAAATTACCAACTGTTCTATTTAACAGAAGAAAACATTCAAAACATAAAATATATAATTTCCTTCATCAAAACAGTAACCAGGTATTTCAAAAGTATAAATTTTCTCAACAAAAATGTTTCACGTTAAAGATCTTATTCTTAATCTTATCACATACCGTTATAAAAACATCTGCAATATTTGAATAACTCTTTAAGGAATTAAAACCATATTTGCTTTACAAATCTCTTAGAAGTTAGAAATATTTTTTATATATTTTGAAGTAAAATTATTCATATGTTATATATCTTTGCATGTTTATCTACATCTGTTGCATACAGGTATTTCTCCTCTGTTGGGTATGCTCAAACACTAAACAGTGACTGATGGAAATGTTAGCATCATCTTAACTGACTATATATTTTCCAAATATTTATACCTGGTTATAGGTGCATATATAACTTCTATCTGTATATTAAATCATACTACACAGTAAGCATGTAAACTTCTAATCACAGAAGGTTAATATAGAATGCAGCTGNTTTTCATTGGATCATATACAATGGTATTATTACTTTCCTCCAAAGAAATGAATCTTTTATACTGTCTGAATTTTTGAAGTCCTATGATGTTAAAAGTAATACAGAATCATAGAATTTTTCTGATTGGAAAGAGACCTTAAGATCGTCAAGTCCAACTGTCCCTGAAATGTTAATAGTACAAAACCTATCTCATAAACCACTCAGTTATTAGCAAAGTATTTAATGTTCTCCCGAACGCATTAAACCCAAGACCTGTAGAATGAAAAAGTAAATGTTTTTCTAGGTGTCTCAGCTGTGCCTTGTCATAGATATTTCCCAACAGCAAACAATACTGATTGACTCTCAAATAAGAAACTACAAAGGATGCTCCTTCCATTTAAACTGGAAAATTGTGTTAAAGATCTTATTCTTTTGCTGCAGAGATAAAGATGTATGAAGCATTTTATTTGATGAAGAAATGAGGATCTGTTTTTCTTTCAAAATGTTCTCTCCCTGTTCATGCCTGTGATGTATAAAGCTGTGCATTCAGATCACTTAGTTAGCATGAGATTTCTCCACAGACTTTTGGAAACATGTTTACATTAAATTTACATATCAGTGTGGGGTATCTAAAAATTTATGAATGTGAAATGGCTTTAGTATTTTTACAAATTTAGAAACTAAAATATCATCTAGGTTTTCAAGTCAAATGAAAAAAACAGAATTAAAATACAGGATTGAAAATGCACATCTGTTGTTGCTTGTTCCTCTATTATAGTTATACCTCTGTTCTTCACCAAGACTAACATCCAGTACAATAAAGAATTCTTTTCATCAGGTACAAAAACAAGGAAGAAAGCAGAAACATTTCTTTTTTATGTCAGTTCAAGATATTCTTGAGTGACCTTGAACATGATCAAAATCAACCTTGTAATGTCTTTTTCANCAAGATGGTTATGTGCGATTATAGTTCTATAAGTAGAAATACTAAAAAGACCCTTCATTCTTCAGACACCCTTTTGAATTAGATAAATTTCATTGTGGCTTAAGAGCTATGTAATATTAAGAATACTCATATACTCTTAAGATTTAATAAGTATATTTGGAATAATTGGGTTTATCAGGCTGTGTTGCTCTTAGAGAATCCAACATAAAGGCAAATATATTGCACATTAAAACATAAGAATATTTCCCCATTATTACAAACCCAGTGTTTTATCTAAATTTATTCATGTATATAATATAAAATTATTGTATTGTTAATTTATTAATATTGTAATTAATTTATTGATAGAGAGAATTCCTAGAAACCCTTTGGTTTTCTATCCTTAAAAAAAAATATATTCAGTTTCTGAAATTATTTTCATTGGATCATATACAATGGTATTATTACTTTCCTCCACAGAAATGAATCTTTTATACTGTCTGAATTTTTGAAGTCCTATGATGTTAAAAGTAATACAGAATCATAGAATTTTTCTGATTGGAAAGAGACCTTAAGATCGTCAAGTCCAACTGTCCCTGAAATGTTAATAGTACAAAACCTATCTCATAAACCACTCAGTTATTAGCAAAGTATTTAATGTTCTCCCGAACGCATTAAACCCAAGACCTGTAGAATGAAAAAGTAAATGTTTTTCTAGGTGTCTCAGCTGTGCCTTGTCATAGATATTTCCCAACAGCAAACAATACTGATTGACTCTCAAATAAGAAACTACAAAGGATGCTCCTTCCATTTAAACTGGAAAATTGTGTTAAAGATCTTATTCTTTTGCTGCAGAGATAAAGATGTATGAAGCATTTTATTTGATGAAGAAATGAGGATCTGTTTTTCTTTCAAAATGTTCTCTCCCTGTTCATGCCTGTGATGTATAAAGCTGTGCATTCAGATCACTTAGTTAGCATGAGATTTCTCCACAGACTTTTGGAAACATGTTTACATTAAATTTACATATCAGTGTGGGGTATCTAAAAATTTATGAATGTGAAATGGCTTTAGTATTTTTACAAATTTAGAAACTAAAATATCATCTAGGTTTTCAAGTCAAATGAAAAAAACAGAATTAAAATACAGGATTGAAAATGCACATCTGTTGTTGCTTGTTCCTCTATTATAGTTATACCTCTGTTCTTCACCAAGACTAACATCCAGTACAATAAAGAATTCTTTTCATCAGGTACAAAAACAAGGAAGAAAGCAGAAACATTTCTTTTTTATGTCAGTTCAAGATATTCTTGAGTGACCTTGAACATGATCAAAATCAACCTTGTAATGTCTTTTTCATCTTCCAGAAGAACCTGACAGCATTTCCTTTTAAAGTTTCATTTTCCAAGAGAAAAAGTTATTATAAAAAAAGTTCATATGTTTAGTTCTGTTGTTTTATTTTGTTTGTTCGGTGGTTCGGTTTGTTGGTTTGGTATGTTTTTTTTCCTGTTGCTTTATTTGGCTTTTTTGTTATTTTTTTTTTTTTTTTAACTTTGGTTTATTCACTTTTCAGTAGTTTCCTGGCACATTATATGGGTCTGGAAAAGACAAACAGACATTGAAATTGTCATTAGTTGCTACAGTTAGTGGTCTTACAAGTTGCTAAAGAGGCTTCTGGCTCCTTATGTACTGCAGGTTGGATTTAAGTTGGCAGTAAAGGAAAGGGTGAAGTTCTGGTGACAACAGAAGACACTTAGAAGATTTCATTCACATTCATGCGTTATTTGAATGCTATTGTACGGCACAGTTCTGACCTCTGTTCTCAGAGGGAAAGAACTGTTTTTCAGCATTGTGCTTAACACCATGAAGTCTTTGATTATGGACTGAGGTATGTATAAATATTGCTATGAAGGAACAAAATAAGTATTTGCCTTGAAACACTCCTGTGACACAAAGAAAAACATTCATTAGTTGCAATAATAATTATTATAATAATGTTCTGGGGAAGGGAAAAACACTTGAATATTTGAAAGAATGAATGAAAGAATTTGCACACTACTAAAATATTTCTCCTTTTTATTCCCACTTGCTACTATACAATCACTGTGTAGGGCACAAACTTGTACAGTGTGGAACTTGTATTCATATACTATTTACCTGAATACTTTCAGCAGCATACAATTATGCAAAAATATGTATATGGAGGAGTTCTAAGTTCTTCCTGACCCCCCTCAAGAAATTACTATTTTTTACGGTCAGTAAATCGCCTGTGCTTTTTCAAGGACTTCGGGAAGATATTGGCTTATCTTTCTGACTTACTAAATTCATGGATGGCTAACTATGAATTAAAGTTTAAAATGTAAAAAAAAAAATCTCTTAATGTTTTCACCTCCTAACCCCTCCCTGTTCCATCATGCTCTGTTTAAAGCACTAATGTCTCAGACCTGTAATTGGAATATCATCTGTTCCTATTTTTCATCCATGTCCAACGTCCAAGCTACACCAGTTTCAGAATATTCCTACAATACAGCTTTTTCTATCTGTTCCATGGCAAAACCTGTGGCCTAAGCTTTTGTTCTTCAGGATCTCGGTATCATTCAGCACATACAATTCACCTAATCCTGAAAAAGATCAGCTATTGTACAGTTATTAAGTCATCAGAGTTACACATTTTCAAAAAAGTTTCATTTATATATTTCAAATGACTGTCATAACTATCCTTTAAAAATCTGACTCTATTAGGGAAGGGTTTGAGTTCCTCAAAAATTACAAATTCTTATTAGAATATTGAAAACCTGGACCAACAAGTACTATGCTTGTACAGCACAGTACTACTGACACAGTAAATTTGAACACTGTTCAGAACTAATTCTGTCCTGTTCACATTGATTTTGTATTTATTTATTTAATAGAATCTTAGAATCATAGAATCATTCTGTCTGGAAGAGACCTTCAGGATCATCAAGTCCAACCTTAATCCTAGCCCTACCAAAACCACTAATCTATATCCCTAAGAACAACATCTACCTGGCTCTTAAACACCTCCAAAGTTGGTGACTCCACCACCTTCTTGGCCAGGCTATTCTAATGCATGACAACCCTTCCAGTAAAGAAATTCTTCCTAATAGTCAACCTGAACTTCCCATGGTTCAACTTCCGGACATTTCCTCTTGTTCTATTGCTTGTCACTAGGGAGAACAGACCAACTCCTGCCTCACTACAACTACCCTTCAGGTAGTTGTACAGAGCAATAAGGTCTCCCCTCAGCCTTCTTTTATAAAGGCTAAACAACCCCAGATCCTTCAGCCTTTCNCAATCTGGCCTATCTAGATCCCTCTGTAGAGCTTCCCTATCCTCAAGCAGATTGACACTTCCACCCGGGTTGGTGTCATCTGCAAACTTACTAAGGTGCACTCTATCCCATTATACAAAATTCTGAGGCATTATTCTATTCATCAATCTATTCATTATTTAGAGGCAAAGAAAGCATTAAGTACCTCATCCTTCTCGTCTTTTATTATCATATTTCCTCCTGAATCTAGTAGGGGATGGAGGTCCTCCCTGGCCTTTCTTTTATTGTTAATGTATTTATAGAATTTTTTCTTGTTGCTTTTTAGCTCTAATGCCACAGTAACTTCTAGTTGAGCTTCTGACCTTCTAATTATTTCTCTGCATGACCTAACAACATTCTTGTGCTCATTATGAGTCATCTGCCCCTTCTTCCAGAGACCATAGACCCTCCTTTTTTCCTAGATGTTTAGCCAAACCTCGCTATTCAGCCAGGCCAGTCTTCTTCGCAGCTGCCATTTCATTTTACTAGTATTATTTTCATTAAAGCTGGTGTAGTTTTCCTTTCCAATGCATAAGTCTCTCTCCCTTACTCCCTTTTTCTTCTCTTTTGCAAAGGGAGAGGGGTTAAGAGAGAATCTGTCATTTCTGTAATGGCCAGCCCAGCCCTAACTCTTGACAAATACTCATGTTGGGTGTCTCTTCAGTTGTCCTGATATGAAGGTTGAAAACAAGCATGTAGAAATAGCAGCAACATGGAATGCTCAGAAAAGCAGTAATTAAATACACAAAGAGCTTAGCTCTTAGTTAATCTGATTTAGGAGCACACATGCCAGGTTTGATAGTCTATTGGGTAAGAACAATCCTTTGAGAGTTGAAGAGATAATATTCAATGAAAATAAAAAATAAAAAGGGCAGAAGTCTTGTGATAAGAATGAGTTTCTTTGTTCTAAGCCTTCTTTCCTTTTCCCAGTGTAACACTTGAATTTCACACCTGTGCAGCTGGCCATGATTAACTTTTCACTGCAAGGAAGAAGTTTCTTGATCAGCTTCACCTAGCCCACAAGTTCTCAAAAGCCATAGAACCAACATGCAACTCGGTCACTGTTCCCTTTGAAGGTGTGTACACAAGGAGCAACTTCATAGGGCTCTGTTTCTGCAAATGACTCATCTAACCTACCAATCACATGACATCCCATGATCCAAAAGAGTTGGTTTAGGATTACATAATCCTAGGATTGCAAGTGTTGGAAGTGACCTCTGGAGATCATCTAGTCCACCCCCATGATAAAGACGGTTCAGCTAGAGCAGGTTGCACAAGATCTTGTCCAGGTGGGTTTGGAATCTCTCCAGAGAAGGAGACTAAAAAACCTCTCTGGGCAGCCTGTCCCACTGATCTGTTACCTAAAATGTAAATAAGGTTTTGTTTATGTTTAAATGGAACTTCTTGTGTTCTGTTTGTGCCTGTTGTCCCTTGCCCTGTCACTGAGCATCTCTGAAAGGAGTCTGGATCCACCCTCTTGATACCCACCCTTCAGATATTTCTGAGCATTGTTAAGATCCTCTCTCAGTCCTCTTTTCTCCAGTGTAAACAGACCCAGGGGAGGGGACTACTGGCATGGCTCCTTTAAGAGGCTTCAAGAAGCTCACCTATGTCCAAGATAGAGGAAGGGACTTGCATTAGAGCAGCCACTGCCCTGTGGCCTGTGCTGACATGTCAAGCTGAGCCCTTGACACTCTTAGAGTGCAACAAAGAAGCAGAATCCTGTCTCTGGTCTGTGGAGGACCCCAAGATGGAGCAGTGTACTGATCCCGAAGAAGTCCTTGTCTCTGAGGGGAGTCATCATGGAAGACATCCACACTAGTAGAGAAGTTCTCAGAGGACTGTCTGCTCTGGGACGGACATTCATTTGCAGCAGGGGAGGACTGTGAGAATCTTTCCTCCTGAGAAGGAAGGAGTGGCAGAAACAGCATTAGACAGACTGACCACAACCTCTGTGCTACTGGCAGGGAGAAGGTAGAGAACTGGGAGAAGATCTGAGCCTGGGAAGAGGGAAAGGGGTGGGGGGAAGGTGTTTTTAAGATCCTGTTGTACTTGTCACTGTCCTACTCTAATTCAATTTTTAAATTGGTGTGATGATTTTGTTGTTTAAATTAAAATATTTTTTTCCCAAAGTCCAGTCTGTCTTTTGCCTGTGACCATAATTGCTGAGTGAGCCTTCCTGTCCCTTGTCAAGACCCCTGAGCTTTTTATTGCATTTTTTCCTCCACATTGACTAGAGGTGGTTAGGAGTGAGCAAGCAGCTGTGTGGTTGCTTTGTTTCCAACTGGGTTGGCTCAAATCACAGTATCAGTACAAAGAATATCAATAAAACAGTAAAGTTTATAGGAAGACATTTTTGCCCAAAGTTAATGGAGATAAATGTGATAAATATAGCCTGATGTTCAGAAATCACCCATCCTTGATTAAGAAGAAGTCATTTTGTTTCAGAATAATTTTTCTTTTAAATTATTATTCCCTTTGAGGAAAAAGGAAAATGGCATAGCTTGGTTTTGTTCACAGACCTTCCTAGTCTATAAACTGACTTTATTTGAAGCTCATTGACTCAAAAGAATCCTAGTTCACTGTTCAGAGTTTCAAGTGAAATTGATTACAAATTCAAACGAACTATTTGTGATTTTGTTGTCTGGTTTGTTTGTATTTCTTTATTTATTGATTGATTGAAGTTTTGAGGATGAGGAAGGGAGTGGATATATTGTTTAGCTTCAATTCACATTTTTTCTTTCTTTTTTATAGTTGTTCAGAGGAAGCCAGGATTTTAACTGTGGATTGGGTTGATGCTGCGCATTAAGGATGTTAGATCACTGCAATATATAACACACTTTCAACACAGAATTTTTCAGACACTTAGTGGGAAGTGAGCACTTAATGTGTTAATGCCCTCAGATACTTGGGACATTTGTGTCTTATTTTTCCAGTATTGTAAACTTGTAATTACAAGAAGGTCAAACTATATTTCTAAGGCTAAAACTTTATTTAAGGTATCATATTTTGGCAACAGAGACTGAAATCTGTTACCAGTCAAATTAATATTTAATTGGTTTGCCATGTCTAGGAGTTTCACGTCATTGTTAGATTGTGTGTTACACTCCTGGCCCACCACTGAATGTCACAGTCCTATTTAGTAGTTTGTACTGAACCAACAGAATATCTTGACCTTTCAATAGGTAAGATATCAACCTGCAATAAGGCTCCACACAAGCCTTGTGAACTGGCCAAGTTCTACTTAGATTTCTTAGTTGTCTTAGACAGTTCACTAAGATTTCTGTCCCTGTCCCATGAGATATATTTAATTTTTACTGAATATATAGAAAGTTTCTCATTAGTCCCCTGTAACTGAACCAAGAAACAAAATAAATTTTCTTTATAAAGACCAGAGCTCCTAACATTATCCTCTTTGCTTGTTTCATTTCTTTAGAATGGGGTGATATTCCTTCCATGGGTATATGTGAGATAATAATTAATGTAAATGGCATTTGCTTCTCTTCCTCTCTGCCTTAATATTTTTAAAACTAACTAAACATTGTAAGATGTTATTAGACCACCTTCTAATGAATAATCTCCATTTTTATTGTGCTCTTATGCCTTGTCAGCCTACAAAGCTGAAGGATAACGATACTGCTTCCTGCCTTTTAAAAACAATTTAATTCTCTGACATTGAAATCTATGCACTGTGTTATGCAATCTTGTGATAAGAATATCTGTGTGTACATTGCTCAGTTTTAAATAAAATGCTCATTCATGTTTGTAAAAGGCACTATATAAATATGAAATACATTTTTTTTTCTTAAATAAAGTTTTATTGTTCAGAAATCCAAGTTGAGAAAAGGAGTCAAGTTCTATTTCTTTTCACTGTTTACTAGTAATTTCCACACTTTTCAACAAGATGGAGTATCAAACTCTCCTTTTTACAGTTTAGGGCAAAGAAAGGGTTTGATACTCCCTAATGTCTTTTTCTAAGAAAGTAGAGCCACAGAATTTTGCAGAGAATTTCCTTCTTTACATCTCCTCCCATTCCTCCACTGTGAGGTGGTGAGGATTTCCCTTTCCATATTCCATCCTTTCTTATCAATACATAGAACCAACTGTGGACTGCTCCTTCTCATTATTTCTTGTATTCCTTTTCCATATGTTGGCCCTGCTAGTGACCAAGGACGGACAAACAATCTTAGAAGCCATTTCTTGATTCATGAAGAACAAGAGGGTGATATGAAGCAGCAAGTATGGGTTTACCAAGGATAACTCTATTGCTATCTATGCTGAGTGACTGGTACTGCAGAAAAGGTGAGGGCAACAGATATGGTATACCTCAAATTTAGCAAGACTTTTGACACACTCTCTTACAGATTATTACCAAACTAGTGGAAATTTGCAGACAGTAGCAAATTGAGAGGAAGCTGGAGAGGGTGGAGAAACAGAATGACAGACACTTTGTGAAGTTCAATAAAAGGAAATCCAAAGTCCTGTATCTAGGATGAAATTACCCCATACAACAGTATATCTGGGGAGTGACAGTGTGGGAAAGACTGTAGCACTGTATGTATGGGAAGACAGTGAAGGAACTGGATCAGTTCACCCTGGAAAATAAAAGTCTTAGTGTAGACTTTACTGCTGCCTATAAATACTTGATCAGAGAATCCAGTGAAGATGGAATGAGACTCTTCCCAGAAGTGCACAGAACATGCCAAGATGTAAGGAACACAGTTTGGAGGAGGGACAAAATTTTTCTTGTAGCACAACCATGTTCAAATACTGTAGGAGGTTACCCAGAGATGCTGTAAAATCTCCATCTTTGGAGGTGTTTAGGACAGAATCAAGTATGGTACTGAGTAACCCGATCTGCTTAAACGTGCTTTGAGCAAGAGATTGGACTAGGTAACCTCCAAACATACCTTCCAAACTAAATTATTCTATGATACTCTTATTTGGTTCATCTATTTCTCTCAGGAAACAGCTCAGTAAAGACAATAAAGATTATATGCTTTGAAAACTGCAGAATGAAAAGGAAAAACATGCACAAAAAACCTTGTAGTGCTTCTCTGGCTACATGACTTAGAAAAAAACCCAAACCTGCAGAAGCATTATTTTCATGTTTCAGAATTATTGGTTCAAAGAAGGTCTAAGTTTAAGATCAAAGTCTGCAAAAGTGGGAGGAATTTTCCAACCAATCTAAGTATGTGACTGCACTCCTAATAAACTTTCATATTCACAATCCCACTGAATGATCAGCTTAATGCTAAAGACTTTTTGTTTTGGCTTGTTTTTTTAGAATGTGTGATGGTTTTGGCAGTGGTAGAGTTAATTTTCTTCACCGTAGCTAGTATGTGGCTATGTTTTGGGTTTGTGCTGGAAACAGAGTAGATAACACAGGGATGTTTTCATTATTGCTAAGCAGTGCTTGCACAGAGTCAAGGCCTTTTCTACTTTTCTGTTTCTCACACAACCTCACCAGCAAGTAGGCAGGGGGTGCACAAGATGTTGTGAGGAAACACAGCTGGGACAGCTGACCCCAACTGACCGAAAGGACATTCCATACCAACCACACCATATGATGTCGTGCTTAGCATATAAACTAGGGGGAAGGTTGGTCTGGTGTTGCTGCTTGGGGACTGGCTGGGCATCAATTGCTTGGTGGTTGGCAATTGTTTTTCATTCCAATTCTCTTTCCCCACATCCTGCTGGGGGCGGGGGGGGAAAGGGGGGGCAGGAAGTGAGTGAGCAGCTGTTTGGTGCTTAATTGCCGTCTGGGGATAAACCACAGAAGAATGGATGTTGCTAAACTAACTCAGCAATTCTTCCACAAAGATACAATCCATTTCTATATAGGTACATGTGGTGTGTGTTTATTTGCATGGTTCTAGATTGCTATCTTTTGAAAAGGACTATTTTCAAGAAAAATGTTAGTGCTCAAGTGTGTGCAAGTGTTTTAAACCAGATGTGCTTTTATTTCAGTTGTAGTTCTTTAGAAACATGTTTTCATAAGCAAGTGTTCCAAGAAGGCTATTGGGTTTACTCAATACAGATCAGAACAGAAAGTGTATTCCAGGAATTAACATACTGTAGTACAGAAGGAAAGAAGGGAACTAACTGCTTCAGTGATACCCACAGCAGCAGGCTATAATGACAATAGCAGTATCAGCAGCAAAAAATTTCTCTCCACTGTTTACAAATGTGATTGAGCATATGGATACGTTATTAAGGTTATTTCATTAGATTAGGCTAGAGCTCTCCAAACAATCATAAAAAGGTTTTTCCATGCATAACTGTTTATATAGGTTTCTTAAAACACCTGTTATTATCTTAAAAAGCAGAGATTCATCTCTAAAGAGAATAATATTACAAATGCACATTTTGCAGAGGCCTTTTTATGATCAGAATGACTTTTATAATTTAATGTACAGCTGCATTATTTAATATATATTCCTGTTCTGCGGTATTCTCTTCTGTTCTTCTTACCTCAATTTCTGAACAATATATTATTTACCACCTTCTAGCTGTTTATCTAATTGGAGTGATTCCCTTCCAGCCCATGTGCTCAAAGAAGCCAATTTCCTTTTAGATCACAGATGCAAAAGAGCCTGTCCAATTTCCCCTTTCATAGCCAGCTTCCAGGTCACATCCTCTTTCCTAAGCAGACCCTTCTAAACCCTCCCCTTAATCTTTTCAGTCTCCCATGTCCCCAGATCAAGCAGCTCCAACCTTCCTCCTCTTGGGTTACAGTTATTTTGTTTCTGAAAAATAGCTTTTCTTCCTCCCACTTTTTGTAATTTTTCAGTTCTAATTTCTCTTCCCAGTTATTTCAGCAGATTCTTCAGCCCAGACACTTATAAGACTAAGGTGGCAAAAGAATAAAAAAAAATTCTGTATGTAAAGACCACCTCGACTCCAAGGGAGGTACCTAACTTTTATTACATGTTGCCTTAAACTTCCAAACACTAAAAGCTTAACTCCATATCAATAGAGACAACCAAGTTCCAAAATTAAAATTAAAATGAAACAGACATTATCTCCCATGAAATTATGACTGCAGAGGATGCAGCAAGTTTACTTTCTAAAAGGATTTTTTTTCAGAAGCAGCTTTTCAATAGCTTACCTCTTGCTACCGAAATCTAGAGAGGAATATTAATTATTGAAGAATATGAAAAAACATGTGTGGAATTATTTTCTCTCATTAATCTCAACATAATCCATGTCATAGAATCATAGAATACCAGGTTGGACCTCAAGAATCTAGTCTAACATTTCAAGGCAAAAAAAAAAGCTCTATATATATATGGTTTAAATGAGATGGCCCAGCACCCTGTCAAGATGAGTCTTACAACTGTCCTGTGTAGGGGAATTCACCACTTCCCTTGGGAGATTATTCCATTTTCTAATTGTTCTCACAGTGACAAAGTTTCTTCTGGAGTCCAATTGGAATCTCCCCAGTAGCAACTTGTACCCATTACCCCTTGTCTTTTCTATGTAACTCCTTGTAAAAAAAGAGTCTCCATTTTTTTGGTAGCCACCTTTTATGTACTGGTACATGGTAATAAGGTCTCCTCTCAGCCTTCTCTTCTCCAGGCTGAACAAACACTGTTTTGTCAGCTTTTCTTCATACGGCAGGTCTTCCAGTCCTCCAGTCATTCTCATGGCCCTTCTCTGGACCCTTTCCAGCCTGTCTGCATTTTTTTTATAGCAGCAACCAAAACTGAATATAGTACTCAAGGTGAGGTCTGACCAGTGCTTAGTAGAGTGAGATAGTGACTTCTTTATCTCTGCTGGTGAGCCCACACCTCAGAACCTACTAGTCTAACAGGCGCCCAACTCCTACTCAAGGTGATGTCTGAGTTTTCTGACATAGGCTGCAGTTAGCAGTTTTCACAGGTTTCTTACTTCAGAGATTATAAATTACCCCAAATCTAAGAAGCCTCAAAGATACGGAATCTCTGGGAGCTCCAGAAACAAAGTGCATAGGAAGGAAATTAAAATCTAGCAATTGCTTTCCAAATTCAAACAGTCTCTATAACATTTCTTCCTTTACTGTTTTCTTCAAAATAAAATCAACAATAAAAAAAATCAGTAGTAATTCTATTTAGCTTTCACCAAATTAACACAGACAAGAAAGTGAAGTTTGTCTGTTAATTTCACTTCTGCAAAGTCCTTAGACTTTTACATACAGCGTGCCTAACCGTATAAATTCATGACTAACTATTGATCTCCTCAGATGATCTGTGGTAACTTTGGAGTGGCAGAAAATGGTCTTTGTTGTACTATTACTTTCCACCATGAGTCACTTGCATCTTTCCTCTAAAAAAAACCAAACCATCACCTACTATAATACAAGTATTAATTTTAACATGAAGTTGCAAGCATTCTCACACTGTAGAGGAATGAACAAGGAGTTCTAGCATCCTCTTTGTCGACGTGGAAATTTATAACAGAGCAAGGCATGTTTAGACCTAGCAGTTCATTGGTAAAGAAACTGAGATTACCCACCCTTTTAGAGAATTGTCTGAAATACCACTGAGTGGTATGCATGGTATCAACTTGGAGCACCTCATTCTGGATGCATCTACATGATACATTATACACAGTCACAAATCTGGCTGAAGAAATTTGAAGAATTTCTTCTTCATGTATTAGTTTCACACATAGTTTCCCAGTTGTGTCAATACATTCATGTGTATGGTTGATCATGTGACCTAGGTCACTAAAGTGATTTATATAGAAAAAATGACAAATTATTTCAGATCAATTTCTAAGTTTCAGTCACTCCAGTACTTGGGGTTATTACATGGTTTCACAAAAATTGTACCTATATGGGAGGAAAGACAAAATGTAATGCAGGGGGAAATGTTGTCTACCTTTACTTCAGTAAGGCTTTTGACACTGCCTCCCATAACATCCTCATGAGAAAGCTCAGGAAGTGTGGTTAGAAGAGGGAATGGTGAGATGGGTTCAGAACTGGTTGAACAGTAGAGCTCAGATGTGGTGAAGAGTTGAGATGGCAACCTGTAAGTAGTGGTGTTCCCTAGGGGTCAGTTCTGGTCCCAGTCTTATTCATCTTCATCAGTGACCTAGATGAAAGGGTAGAGTGTACCCTCAGTAAGTTTGCTGATGATACTGAACTAGGAGGAGTGGCTGATACACCGGAAGGCTGTGCTGCCATCCAGAGAGATCTGGACAGACTGCAGAAATGGGCAAAGGAAAGCCTAATGAAATTCAACAGGGATAAGTGTAGAGTCTGACACCCAGGGGGGAACAACACCATGTATTGGTACAGGATATGGACAGACCCATGAAAAGCAGCCCCTGGAGAGGGACCTTGGCATCGTGGTGGACAATAAGTTATCCATAGATCAGCAATGTGCCCTTGTGGCCAGGAAGGCCAAGGGTATCCTGGGGTTCAGCAGGTTGAAGGAGGTTCTCCTCCTCCTCTTCTCTTCAACATAATTTAGATGATTGGAGAGATAAAACTGTTGTGCACTTATGGGAACAGAAGAGAGAAACACAGTGCCAAAAATACTTTCTTGAAAGAGATAATACCAATATGAATCAAATGCTTGCTTTAGGATTATTTGTGACTTCACAAAGTATGATATAAAACAAAAATAAACACTACAGGAGACAAGTGCAAGAACTTTCAATTAAATTTTCTGGATATTTTACCATTCCAGCTACATATCATATTTTTATTTATTGTCTTAGAAAGGATGAGAGAGTGAACTTTATTATTTGTGTAGTTTTGGAGACCAACTGATTAGAAAATTTGTTTAATTAAAATAATCAGATTTTGCAAAACCACAAAATCAACAAAAATCCTGCCAAAAACCTGAAACATTCACAATAAAGAATAAAAATAAAAAATGGTAATGTAATTGAAGTTAAGCTTGGGAAGAGCTAAGAGAAAAAGCTAAGAGAAAAAAGGCAAAGTCTTTAACTTCCCTTCAAGATACATAAATAATGCATATTTTGGCTTTGTGACCCTTTTTAGAGTTTTAAAAACATCATGACATCTCAATTTTTCTGGAGACAGAAATGTTTACATTTACCAAACATAATTCTGAAGGCAACAAAATATTCAAGGTAGTGAGGTACTGAAATTAATCAAACTGGTAGGAGGAGTGTCGTGGTTTGAGTCTGAACAGAACCAAAACTGTTCAATGATTAAACATTTCAGCTCAGTCTCTTCTAAGTGACTGCACCTTCTCAAGTTAAGGGCATATTTTTGCAGACAGTGTCTGCTTCTAGAACTGATAGCACTCAATGTTTATATTTACTATCAAGGATTTATGTGCAGAGACTCTTGCTTATACTTGCT
This sequence comes from Chloroceryle aenea, assembly GCA_013399075.1. Taxonomy (NCBI): domain Eukaryota; kingdom Metazoa; phylum Chordata; class Aves; order Coraciiformes; family Cerylidae; genus Chloroceryle; species Chloroceryle aenea. Next base: position 128,891 of record VWZY01009108.1, read on the forward strand.
CCTGTGCAGACCAAGGTCACTGCTAAATCTTATGTACCACATTGGGGGTGCACTGGGGGTCCCACCTCATCTGTGGGGAGAAGTGGACAGGATAGGTGACCCTAAACTGATCAGTAAGATATTCCATTCTATATATGTCATCTTCAATATTAAGCTGAGGGATCATGAGGGCCAATTTTTCTTATTCAGTGGGCAGCATCCAAGGAAGACTCTGTTCATTCTGCCTTTGATCCTGATCTGTGTGTTCCTGAATCCAGTTCCCATCTGCCTCTGAGTCCAGTCTGGGACTTCCTCAGTGCCTGCCCACAGTATTAGTCATGAGGGTAATGTAATTGCCATCAGAAAAGTTGGATTCAATATCAGTTTTGTATGTATTTGTATATAATACATTTTATTATTATTATTTTCATTAAAGCCATTTCATTTTTCTTTTCTAATCCATAAGTCTCTTGCCATTATTCCCTTTTCTTCCCCTTGAGGAAGGGAGAGAGGTTAACAGAAAACATCTGTCATTTATCTGGTAGTTGGCCAAGTCCTAACCTTAACAAGGGGTTACTATCTCAAGGAATTGTATTAACACACTTTCTTCTTTTTTTTATATCTGAAAAAAGGTGAAAATATGTTCAGAAAATATAGGTTCTCTCCAAACACCATGATTAATACAAATAATAGACTTTTGGTTATTGTTTTACTGTTCTAGTCTTTTGTAACAATAGTACATTATAATCACTAAATAAAGTAGGAATGTCAAAAGGCTGTTCTCTTAGTCAGCTGCTGAATTAATGATGCTAAAACATGTGGCTGCCACTAAGAAAGAATTCAGGTGAAATTTTGATCTTTCCAATTCCTGCTCTCTGTACTGTTTTCATTCTGCCATTTCCAGATTGCTAATCTGGAAAATATAATCATTCATTTCATCATCTTAGATGCATAGATTCTGGACAATGCAAAGGTTATGCTTTACTAACTTGCTTTGTTAGTGACTGTTTCTTTTTCCTAGATAAGGAATTAAGTCTAGAAAGATTCTTTATATCAGCACCAGATGACATGACAGAGTCTCACAAGAATTAGTTGGAGAACATCTCTGTCACAGAGGTTGCAGACATTTAATCATTTCTTCACTATTCTGGGCAGCTGCACACTGACCTCATAGCCATCAACTGATTCTAGGCTGTCAGCTACAGTACTTTGTAATATAAGGGCTACTTTACATGCTGCTTTACCAAGAAAAAATGCCACTAACTGTGACAACAATCCTAATTAGTTGTTGAAATACCATTGTGAAGATCTGTCACCAGCGATTACTCATCTCTTTAATGGTTCCTTCAAACAGAAGCTCTGTTTCAGCTATTTAGAAAATGGCCAATATCATTATCATTCCCTGAAGGGCTTATCTAAGCACTCTGAAGGATTACTGTCCAATTTTACTTTTAATCAAGGTTGCAAAAGTCATGAAATAGACACTTTTCAGGGGGAAAATAAAACATCTTTACGGCAAGAATTTCAGCCACAGGAGGGTGGGAGCTGTTACATACCTCTAGGCAAAACATAACACAGGAAAGCATCTGCTGAAGGATAGAAAGGGAACAAGATTTTAAGAGAATGAGACCAGTAGGGGAAAGAAGTAAGGAAGTAATTAGATTCAAAATTAGAAACAACACATATGGTTACCAAAACTTCCTGTTAGTATCATTAGCTAAAATTACATCAAGGCAGATGTGGCCTGACTCAGTGTAGGCCAGTAGCATAACTGTCTGCTGTAACTAACCACAGACAGCTGTTTGAGTTAATAAATAAAATAACTGCTGACAAATGCAACATTAAAAATTTAGTTAGGATTAGAATATATTATGATTAGTTATACAACATTTTTTTTTTTTCACATCATATCTATTGCCAGCCACTTTTCAATGTCTGAAAAACCTCCTCCAAACTGCTTAGAAAAGTGAATACTTAACCCTAGTTCAAACAGCTATTCCAGACCTCCTAAATCTCTCCCAATAAGTTTATGCTTAGAAGATGAACAAAGTACTAATTTACCATCCATCCTCGAAACACAGAAAGATAGATAATTTAAATGACAAAAAAATCCTGAATTTTTTTTAGAAATGTATCTGTAACTAATAAACACATTAGCATGTGCTTATGTGTAGGAAGTGATACTAACAGTGATCAGTAACAATTGGTTTAGAGGATATCACATAAAAAAATAAATACTAATAAAAAAATAAAATCTGATATGTCTCCACTAGCTTCCATAGGGACACTGGGTGTTGAACTGAGAGGGATGAACATGCATTTGCTCAGTGCACAAGCCTGGCAAATCCACAGAGAAGCTAACCATCACTTGACATTCATTCCCAGTCAACTGGGCAAAGAATAATGGGTTTAGTGAAGCAACACCAACAGTCCTCTTCCTGTTTCTATAGGATTGACAAATGGATTTCCCCTCAAAGATATTTTCCTATCACAAGAAGGAATGGCTTCAAGGACATGTCTCTTCCAAGCTTTGTAGGTACCAGCCATCTCAGTCACTGGGACAGAGGTTGTTAGGCTGTGTGTCACAGCCTGGTAAAGAAGAGGGTAGTCTTAAATCAGACAGCACATATGTATTTTCACCATGCTCTCAATTTTAGAGGGAGTTGAACTATTCTGTTTGAAAAGTTTTGCCTGAGTTTTCTGCAACTGTTGAGGAATATTTTAATGTATCCTAAAGGACTATCTGAGGAACAGTTAGAAAATCTAGAAAGGGGCCGCCTCCTATTCCCATGTTATTGCTTAAGTTCTTTTCTAAAAGCTGACATAGAGGAATATATCAATGTAATAGGAATCTAAATCATTGTGATAGCTGACCATGAAATAAACAAACAAACCAATCCAGCAAAATGAATTTGCCGGGTAATTCTAGCTGCTTTCCTACACCCATTTAAAGAGGTAGAGATTTAAAGACAATCTATCCAGCCACTGATTATCTGATACTAGCAGAGAGCTCTCTAGTTCCAGGCATGCAGAAAGAAAAATAGATGCTGGCATAGCAGAAAGTACCAGTTGAGGAACTGCTGAGGTCTGTTATCATGCAAGCCTACTGTAAAGAGAGATTGAAGTGTTCTTTTCCAACTGTCTAGTATATCATTGATATCAAACCGTGCAAATGTATTATATCTGGTAGTAGTTCACATAATGCGAAAACATCCATTCCTGCAACAGTATCATTACATGACAAGAATGGAAACATTATTGGAACAACGATCCAATATTATTGTTTTGAAGACAGTGATTTGTTCACTTGTTTGGGCTTTTTTTTTGCAGCAGCGTTACGCTTAATAATATTAAGACTGATTCAAGGTTCTCCAATACAATGACCTATCAGCACAGTTCCTACTACAGAATATTCCATAAACTCCAGCAGATCCTAAGGGATTGCTGGGAGAGAGTTTGATGAGAAAATATTTTTCTGCACAGTGCTGTAATCCAAATAATACAACATAATTTCAAGTAAATCAAATGCAAAGAAAAACATGAAAAGAAAACAAACCAAACCCTCATACTCTATTTCACGACTCAGTTCATAGAGTTTGACCTGAAATGAAATAATGCCACTTTATTTTGTACTATTGAAACTGTAAAAAACACACAACACCCCTTTTCTTGCTACCTATAATGTTTTTCCTTTTCACTGGCTGATAAGTGTCACATTTGACCTGTATTTGAGATTCTCCTACTCCCAAATCCAGGCCTTTATATAGATCAAACAACATTTTGGCTAATGGGTTTATATTTGGCTTATTTGGCTAGATTTATTTCTATAATGTTCTATTAGTTCTATTCTGGGGAACATTATACCGTATTAATTTAGCCATTATAAAATACCCCTTTTTTAAGGGAAACAGTCAAACATAAATTATTTACTTATGTAAGTTCTGTGGATAGTTTCTTGTGAAACACCCTCAAAAGGATGGTGAAGGGAAATAGAATTTTACTTTTGAAAGATTCTGTGAAGGATAAAGGAATATAAAATAAAAATAAATATCTACTCTTACCACGAGATCTCAATCAGCAAGTAAAACCAGGAGACATTTTTGTAAGTTTGGGATAATGTACAAGGTTCTGATTAGACTGGTGTGAAGTATCTAAGGATCACATCTGACACTTAAAACTGAGGGCAGGCAGGTATCAGGTTCTTTTTTTTGTTTTTAATAGCTTCTTGCCTCTCATTTCAAGATACCCAAATCACACAACTTGTAAATCCAGTTGTCAGAACATGAAAATGTTGAGACTTCTGAAGCAGAAGTCACTTAGCCATCTGTCAGGCAGGAATGAATGTTGCAGAATAAAGCTTCTCCATTTCATTTCAATAACATGTTATATAAAAAAAGCCAGCAGGGACACCTTGGCATATAAAGCAAGGAGTGCATATATATATACATATAAATCCTATAATTTAGCAAGCATATGAGGAAAAACTCACCCGATGACAGTTATAACAAAAGAATAATCTCATAATGACTCTATGACAGTTTATTTTCAGTGCATACGCTTACACAGTACCTACTGTTTATTTTCTAAGCCGCTTAGCAGATGGGAAGTAATTAGGATGATGATTATAATTCAATATAAAATACATTTAAATATAGTTGGGGGTCTGACATAAGCCCTTAAAAGTAAAAAAAATATAAAGTTAACTCTCTGGCAATATCCGTAGCTCAGCTGCTATTCTTATTTTCTAAATGTGGAACAGCCTCTTATCACAGGCTGCCACACCACTGGACAATGTAGAATTGGTATAAGGGAAGAATTAGTTACAGCAGCTCCTAAAGAACAAGATTCCACACCACAGGCAATTCGACCCAACTTCTAACAGGCTGGTCTCCACATATTTATTTTGAAAATGGAACAAGCATTTATACGTTTGTTTTTTTCTGATATATATTCTTTCATACTTACCTGATCCAATTTACTAAAATGTCTCAGAAGATAGGTGTCTCAGTAAAACACTACTATCTCTAATATAGACAGATGAGAAGAAGAAGGATTATGTAGTTTGCTTAAGTTTACCCCAAAAGTCTGTTGCATTTTATCAGAATCTCCTGAATTCCTCCAGGTAAACCCTTCTAACCACTGCAGGTTTTTTGATGTCACGAAAAAATGCTGTTTCAGGGAATAGGTATAGGAACATGCCACTAGAGAATTTAAGAGAAAGGTGAAAAGAAACGATTCTGAAGATTAAATTGTGTTTCAGTTTATTATTACATTTCCATTAAATTATAAGCTAAGAAGGCATGAAACCAACAAGGCAACTGTAGCATCATACTGCAGTTACAAAAGATGGTCATCCTCAGTGGCTTTGATGAATCATAATATTGGATTGGGTAATAATTGCTGTAGCAATTATTAATTTAGGGATTAAATGCCTCAGTCATATATGCAGGACTTACATCTGAAGACTGCTGTTTATTACCCACTGCCAACATAGGAGAAAGGGAGGTAAACTGAAATTAATGACACTTATTAATATATTTTTAACAGATTTTAACTGTTTCATTAATTAAGAGACAGAATGCCTCTAACTACAGACCTCAGAGACAGAAGGATGGGGTGATGCTTAAAAGCAGGATACTGAATATAGGGATGGGGGAATACTGTATTTTGCCAGGTATATATGTATAGTGTATAGTGTGTGTAGTAAATGAGTATTTCCAAGAGACTGGAGTAGAAATAATAGTGCTTGGGAGGGGGGAGGAGGGAATCAATAGCACATCCTCTGCCTGTCCATAGGATGAACATTCATGGAACATTCATTTAGATAAGTTAACAGAAGATTTGATAAATGCATGGAAGAATAATCAGTCTTAAATGCAAGAAACTATCTCTGGTTCAGGAAGCATTAGAGTTCCATGTTCTTAACACTGAGAGTGCAAAATGATAAAGTCTGTATGCTTTCTTTGCTCTTATCCTGTGGGCTTCCTTCTGAATTTACTGCTAGGCAGGATAGCGGTTTTCATATGTATTTGATTTCTAATATACTTCTTTTCACAATAACTAGAGGTATTAGAATAAAATTAGAAAAAAAAAACAAAAAACCACCCACAAGTAATAATGAATTTACTGCTGTGATCAATACTCTCTGATCTTTTCCAAAGTTCCTAAGTTTAAGAAGCCTGTATGATT
>VWZY01009108.1:135130-148180 GCA_013399075.1 Chloroceryle aenea
TTTGTAGTTGGTTTTTTTTTAAGAGCACACCAATTTATTTTTTAACAGCTTCTAGTTTTGTCTCCCTCCAACTTTTTTTTGGTGGCAATATTTTGACTTACAAAGATCCAATATGTTATAAACTCAGGATTAACTTTGCTATGTCACATCATGTATATAAGTCTAAGATATAAATTTTTTAATAAAAGACACAAAATCCTATTCAGCATGAATAAATTCTTTGTAAAAGAAGATTATAAAATACAGTACCAGAAGTACCTCACTAGTATCTTACTGTTCTTGTAAGATGCACTCATATCAATAGATCTGCTACATAGTGTATTGCTCAAATAATAAAATGGATATCATCAAAATATCTTAAGCCTACCTCTGAACAACATACTTGATATGGTAACCTTAAAATAAAAATAAATTACATACAATTGTTGCCCTTTCCAGTATTACATTAGAAATTCCTTTAAAAAAGGCTTGCAAATTCAATTCCAGCAGCTAAATTATGTTAAACCTAAATTGTTTTTCCTTGTTACAGTATTGTTGCTCTAAGTGCAGACAGATTTTTGGTGGTTGTTTTTTTGTTTGGTTTGGTTTTGGTTTTATTTGTTTGCCCAAGTTCTAGGTCTGCATGAATTTCCTGGTGCAAGCAGGCATGGTAGCAATCAAACTGATGGAGTTCTATGAGGGCAATTTGATTTGTAAAATAACAAATATTTTATTTGACATTTCATATCCCTGAACTCAAAGGAGGCTTCAACAGCCTGCTTTCCCCAACAGAACACTTCTGTGAAGAGGTAATAAGTTTCTGCAGGAGATTCCCATCAGGCCTCACTGCTGTGTGGTTTGGAAACTTGAGAATTTTTCAGAGATTCTTAAAATCTATCTGAATTTCACCTTGAAAAATAATTATTTCATCTCAGTATTTTTGCAGTTCTCTCATTCACAGGAGCATCTGCTTGTGGAAAAGCAAGTTTTCCACCATACCATCAAGATGATGATTAACTGTCCTGATTATGGTAAAAAAAACAAATTACAGGGTGGTACCTTCACTAAAGAATTTCTTTTCAGAAGCATTTCTTTCCATCAGGTACATAGCTTGATATACACATATACTTCCTGAAGAGGGAATACTGGATGCCATAACAAAACCATCCTCTTTTTTATGCTGCTGGGTTGGAGGCTTTTCCTCTGTAACGTGCAATACTAGCAAAAGAATATAACCAACTGCAGTTACAAACTTCCTAACAAAGAGCAGTTACTGACTGGCACCCATGCTTTGCTGTAGTGAAACAGTCACTGGGAGTCATGTTGAGAAGTGAAAAGGTCAAATAAAGGACAGGGGAAGAAAAAAACCCCATACAAAGTTAACATCATAGCCACTGATTTTAGTTTTCTGATAAAATAATCTATTACTGAAAGAGTCATCTCAGGTCATTAGCCAACAAGTATGATATTTTTCACACTAATGAGACAGGAAACTTGGTTATATCTTGACTTTGAAAAATAAAAAATCCAATCTTTATTACTTAATTAAAGAACAGAAACATATACCCAGGCTATCAAACCTTTCTATTCTGATTTTACTACTTTGGGCTTAGCATCAAACCTTTCACATATGTCTCGATCATATTCAGTAAGTGACTCATAATATATACCTAGTGGATGCACAGCTACCTGCTTCTGTCTAACATATACCTTGTTACTTGACAGGTCAACATATTTGGTTTCTCTTTGTGATAAAATTCAATTTTGCAGTACCTGTACCATCTTGTTACCTAATAAAGTATTCAAACTGACTGATGTTTTGATGCCTTTATTTTCCACTTTTCTTAAATAAAAACCCAACAACAGACTAATGTTATATTCCTTTCATTAATCAGAACCTTACAAAGTTTCTACCATTTTCTTTTCTCTCTCAGAACAAAACTTCCCACAAACTCATTAAAACCTAGAGACAACTTTGGTAACCAGACCTTGGAACCGAACACTATTTTACTGGGCATCAAGAGGACCTTATCTGTCCTTCAGCACTACGACAGCAGAATGGTATCATTTTAATGCTGCCTTTGCATGGGAAGGAGTGGGAAAGATAAGATCAGTGAAATACATGCTGAAATTAAGGTTCACATTTGTGTATCTAACATATACTCCCTCCTAAAACATGTATGAATGTTTGCTATGAACACTAGAAGATATTCAACACTATGTGGAAAGAAATTATACAATTAATTTGACTTAACATCTTCCTGATGGACTAGTTGGCATACATCTTCTGGTAACAGTCAAACTAGGTTAACACTAAGCTTCCACAGGGAGCACGCTTGACAGTAACAGCACACACAGATCTCACACGACTTCTTCAGAATAAAGTTTAATTTCTTTTGTCAGAAAGTCCAGAGAACTCATAAAATTAATTTTAAACAACAGAAAGACATCAATACACATCAACTTGGTTTCCTGGCATTGACAAGGTGTGGATTTAAGGAAAGGATCCCATTTCAGAGTTCAATACTTTCTGACCAGATCCTATAGGATATTCCACATGAAGAGGGTTTAATGCTGAATACCAAATCTACTCATTTGTGGGCACTTGATATCACAAGGGATTTTGATTTAGCAGAGCAATACAGCACCGTATTGAAATTACAGTAAAGCTACTCTTAACAGAATATAAAATATATATATATATATATTTCAGATGTCCTCTGTCTTGCCCAACAGCTATGTCACTTCAGCAGACCGAGTTTCAAGGAACTCTACCTTCTTGTCTACCAATAAAGCTGCTTTATTTAAAGGTTTATCATCCCACCTGCTTTGGAGACAACCTTTTGCATTCATGCAGCATCATGCACTGCAAGCACAGCAAAGCTAGAGCTGCACAGGACAGACAATGAGCTGGAACCTATCAAAATATATCAGGCAACACAGAAACAGAAAACAAAGCATTTCTCCCTGAAGAAGTATAGAGATAGAGCCAAGAGAAAAACAGTGACTTCTCGAAGTAAATGGGCATTTATATGTACAGAGGAAGTGTTAAAGTGAACTATTAAGAATATTACCTTTATATTCTGGCATTAAAACACCTACAACATCAGAAGGACTCGACCTTCTCTTTTATCCTCAAGTCATTCACACTTTTATTTACATGAAGTTCTCAGTTGCCTGAAGATAAACTACTGGATTAGATAGTAATGCTGCAAACACAAGCCATTATAGGAAAACAAATCCTAAGCTGGTGCTAAAGCACTTCTTTTTAAAGTACACGAAATGTAAAATACATAGAGGAAAGGACTGGTAACACCTCATACTTGCAGCTAATCTCAGGACTCAGAATATCCTCACTGGGACATGATCATGTCCTCAGTTATATACAAATGTGGCCTAAATACATTGCCATTTTTTAATGCATTTAATTATTGGCTCTGGTTTAATATATTTAACAGGTAAATTTCAGATGCGCTCAGAATTTTATACTTTCAAATTATTTTCAACAGTCTATCCAATTTTTTGAAAAACGTTATATCTGGAATAGTAATTAGAAAATTCTGACGTTCCCTCCACCCTCTTTTTTTGCCCCCCAGTAGCAATTAGTTTTGTCAAACACCCTGCTCAGGTGGTTTGGAACATGAAATGACAACAAAAATGTCCAAAATTTATTTCCTTAGCAGGTGAAAGAACTATGTAATATTTAAAGTAATAGTACCAGTGTTACTCACTGACCCATGCCTCAGTGGTTAAAAATACAAAATTTCTATGAGCCACTTTTGAAAAAGAATACAACTAATTAAGAAATAAATTATGTAAATTACACGTGAACACAGAATTAGGATTACAAATTCACAATTTTCACACCACTCAGTGTATTTGTTTGGTCTTACTTTATTTTCAAATAATGACCATATATATTTCTGCATTACATATGATTCTTTTAAGGAAAATAACAATAAGTAAGGAAGAATATACATTCTATTCTTCCATTAAGGCATGAGGACAATTATTTAATAGAGGAAAAAAAAGGGAGAAGTATCCCTAACTAAAGAAGGAGTTTGAGAAGGAGAAAAACATATTACAAATTTCTTACCATAGAACATTTTCTGAAAAAGTGTTATGGTATAAGACCTACTTCTAATTGAGAAAAAGGATTTATTCAGATAGAATAAAAATTACCTTTAAGTCTTGCTAGATCATGGAATAACACAGCAAAGCATGAAACTGTTATAACTAACAATGCTGTTCAACAAGCTCGTCCAGCAAGAATGAGCCAGAATTTATAACACTTGGAGAGGTCTTAACCTTTGCTGTCCCTACCCTAAGCTGCTTTCTCCTACCACTGTGAAGCATTTCCTCTGAGTGCCACTGCCTGGTGTTTGTGAAGCTACATGATGAACTGGAATAGAAAAATAACATACATTAAGAAATAACCTCTTCAAAACAGTTTTAACCCAAATCTGTTTCCAGGGTAGTGCATGGCTGAATGAATACCCATGTCAGCACAAAGGAGATTTTATCAGTGAGATGCATGGAGGAAACAGCAAGACCCACAGTAGAAGCAGTTTATGCCAGTTAAGGCTACAGAACTATGATGTCATCAGTCACCAGGCCATTTGACAGGGTCAGTAAAGAAACTCATGCAGTTGTTACTGAAGTTTATGAGATCTTCTATTTATCTGACCCTAAGTAACCTATTTATCTAATACTGTATAATCTATAAACCTGACCAAGAATTAAGATTTTATCTAAAGATATGCCTATAACAAAGCTATAAAAAACCTCCAGGTTATTAAGTGTGGGTCACCTAAATCCCCATCATGCTTCTGAAAGGCTGCCCTTAATTATTTACAGAACTTTATATACCAGGCAGATTGTAATTTCAATGCAATTTCCTTACAATAAACCATTATTCTCTGTTCTGTTCCTCAGCTTTACTGTATTTCAGGAATTATACCAATTTCATCTCAGTGTAAGTGAATACAACTCCATTACCTCACAGATTTCACCACAGGTGATCGTGACCCTTGGTATTTCACTAAACTGACTGCTTTAACTTTTAAAATAAATAAATAAATAAAGTGATATGGCTTCTTTCAACATATAAAGAACAGTTATCATCTAGGTAGAGAAATGATTAAATGTGTTCACAGTTTAAATTGCAGGAAGCATTCTCTAGGGAAAGAGTCCATTTCAACTACTTGCAATCCACTCAAAACATCTGTCCAGATGAAAGGATTGTACAATACAGCTACCATAAAATGGAGCACAATTTATGCACTTTCAGTAGTGCCACAAAAAATTGCAGGTGTCTGGAAGAATTAAAGCTATGTAACTGAAAGCATCACTATTGGTTTCCTGCTGTACAAAAACCTACTTTTCATACTGTTCTTCATTATTTCTGTTGGACTACTTAAACTTAACATATGGACATTTTAAATGCAAATATTAAGGATATGAAAATGCTCAGTCACATGCTGAATTTTGGATGCCTTCCAGAAACTAAAGTGGCTTGATAATAAGACAAAATCGCATTAGTTGCCCAAGCATAAATTTGCCTTGGCCATCCAAATATCGATATGCATTTGGAAAAATAATGTGCAACAGGAAGGGAGACTTATGAGTGGAATTGTTGCCACTGTCCCTAGAGGAAGAAAGAGAATGAAGTATAACGGTGAAATTATAAATGACGAATGGATTGATACAAGAAACCTACTAATAGTATGTGCTACTGATTACTTTTGAAAGCAAAAGGTAATAGAAATTATCCAGAAAGTTTTTCTGGTCATGAATAATGCAAACTCACTTAGCTTAATAGACCATATTACATTTCACCAGATCTGAAGGAAATGGAAGAAGAAAGAATAAATAGCAAAATTCATATGTGGAATTTGATGAATTGGAAAAAAACAGTATAACTGAATAATGGAAAGGTAAGTGACAACAAAAAGGACTGAAAACAGTAACCAAACACAATTGTCATCACTGAAATATAACTTCTTTTAAAAAAGAAAGATAAAGATTAAAAATACTAAGACTTAATGTAAGGAAAACCAAATGTATGTGGGTTTGGTTTTTGAGTCTTATGTGGAACCAAGAGGGACTATGAAATGTATGCACTTATGGCAAAATTATTACAGAGGACTGTGTCATGCATGAAAGCAAAGACATCAGAACATTAAACTCTAAATAGTAAAATTCCTTGTTCATCTCAGGTTGCCCTCGGTTTGGTAGAGAATTAGTGACATATGTCTGAATTGCTTCCAGGCTCCCACGTCAGTGAGCATTCCCTGCCTGCACCCATAGTTCATGATGAAGTCCTTGGGGGTGCATGAAGCCTCTCTCATGTCAAACACCTTTTTGTTCAGTAGTATCCATGAGAAGAGGAACAGTCCTTTCACCCTGACAGCTGGATGATGGGTGCAGACACCAAGGGCATACATGTGCCAAGTGGCCCAGGCACAGATGTACAATATATTATCTTTCTATTATTCTTTTTTCCTCCAGTTAAAAATTGATGATTTTTTTCTTAGATATACAGCTATGTTTGAAAAAGCCTTTATGACTGTAACCTTAAAGGCATGTGTCAATGTCACATGTATTCCATAAGACTAATAATGCATTTAACTACTATACAGATAAGTATTCTCTTCAATTTTTTTCACTCTCCAGAAAAATACCCTATCTTCCTGTTAAATTTTAACAATTCTGCACTGCTAGAATTATAGACAGATGTGAAAGAAAGATATAAATTAACATTCTTCTCTAAATTTTTTCTCTACATCTTTTTGTTTATATTTGTCTTTAAAAATTTCTCTCTCACTCAGAATTGCAGTATTTCTGTAGATATAAAGTGACTATCAACTGTAAACAACTAAAAGGTTAATCCAACTTTTAAAAAGTTTATGAAGTTTCTGGCTTTCTTAATTTAGACTTTGCTAAAAAACTAATGTTATACAATGGAACACTAGGACATAATTATGTTTCCTATATCACTTACTATATCAGCTTCCTATAACACTTATTTCTTGACTCCCATATTCACACATTACAAACCAAAATAAGATTTTTAGATGTCTGTTGAGTCTTTTGCTTGAAATTATTTAAAATCAATTTATAATCACAAATTTATTTCCCATAGAAAATCATTCCTTGAATGCTCTCGTAGGAAAGCTCTTTAAACTCAAAATATTCTAAAACCAAGCACGTATTTTAAAAGACATGTATGTGTATGTGTGTATATGCATATACACGAACAAGGTATGTTTAAATAAATGAGGACACTGTTTATAATAACATGACTTCTATGTGCTTTCTCTGACAAGCTTTTAAGATACATTCAAGTCATATTTTCAAGACTTTCTACGTACATAAACGGAAGCCTTCTACCCTTTATGAATCACAGAGTTTTCAGTTTCAGGACTTGAGACTTGCAAAAAGATTAAATACTGACAAAATTACGATCTCAAGAATTAGCAGGGAGAATTAGAAATAGATGAGTGCAAATCTGTACATGGGAAGAGGGTACATCTCATATAAACCTTCACAAGCTTTAACCTCTGTGACAAAGAACCTGGGGACTGGGTGTAGGCAGTAACTGGGTTATGCTCTAGCATCTGCTATTTTTCTGAGTCTGTAAACTTTTCTGATGGTTACTGACATTCTGTGACTTCTGACCACCTACTAATGCCTGTCAATCTGGCTTCACTTTCTCTCTTTGGTTTTCTTTGATGTAACAGCATAGTATGGTGTACACTTGTTCTAAATATTTGCTATGAAGTGAAATAAGTGGGACAATCAGCTGTCCAGAATGATTTTCAGAATGCTGTGCCTGTCAATATTATGAAGTTTAGCATGAGCGGCATGCATGCATGGTTCTATGTATTTTGATAGTTCTGAATTTATGCTTTGATGAGTACATACATTTCATTACTATATACTAAACAGCATATGTCATTCAGTTAGATATTCTTATTTGCTAGCAGAAGTAGAATTTTAAAGTCATTCAAAGGCTTCTCTTACGAGCCCATCAGTAAAGCTACACTCTTTTCGGGAAGAACTATGTGGGAGGGACAAAGCAACTCACAGTGAATTTTAGAAGGAGCCTGGGATAACAGATGTAAGAGGCAATACAGAACAGAGAGAAGAATAGAAGAAAGCTAAGGGTTCAGGCAAAATAATAATACTGTTGCAGGCAAGAATTATCAAGTGCCTAACCAAGCTTAGCAGTGTCCCAGACTTCTGTGGTGAAGACATCGGCTATTATTAGAGATGGTGGTACACAAGGAGTGAGATACGCTGTAATTTCCTTCAGTCACCTGTGATGCTCCCACTGCACTGTGTAAGCAAGGCTGTGTAAATGAAAGTGCAAAAGCAAGCAAAATTTACTTTTCTGCATCCACCAGAGACATTTCATCCTTTCTCCCGTTACTCCTCAAATCCTCATAGGATCATAGAATCATAGAATAGATTGGGTTGGAAAAGACCTCCAAGATCATCGAGTCCAACCCCTGATCCAACTCCAATTACTATATCATGGCACTAAGGGCCATGTCCAATCTCTTTTTAAAAACCTCCAGGGATGGTGAATCCACCACCTCTCTGGGCAGGCCGTTCCAATGCCTGATTACCCTCTCTGTAAAGAATTTCTTCCTAACATCTAACCTAAACTTCCCCTGGCAGAGCTTAAGCCCATGTCCCCTTGTCCTGTTGTTGGTTGCCTGGGAGAAGAGGCCAACCCCCACCTGGCTATAACTTCCCTTCAGGTAGTTGAAGAGAGTGATGAGGTCACCTCTAAGCCTTCTCTTCTCCAGACTAAACAACCCCAGCTCCCTCAGCCTCTCCTCATAGGACTTGTGCTCAAGTCCCTTCACCAGCCTGGTTGCTCTTCTCTGGACCCGCTCCAGCACCTCAATATCCTTCCTGAACTGAGGGGCCCAGAGCTGAACACAATACTCAAGGTGTGGCCTCACCAACGCAGAGTACAGGGGAAGGATCACTTCCCTGCTCCTGCTGGCCACACTGTTCTTGATGCAGGCCAGGATGCCATTGGCCTTCTTGGCCACCTGGGCACACTGCTGGCTCATGTTCAGCTTCCTGTCGATCAGCACCCCCAGGTCTCTTTCCACCTGGCTGCTCTCCAGCCACTCCGTGCCCAGCCTGTAGCGCTGCATGGGGTTGTTGTGGCCAAAGTGCAGGACCCGGCACTTGGCCTTGTTGAACTTCATTCCATTGGAGTCAGCCCAACTCTCCAGTCTATCCAGATCCCTCTGCAGAGCCCTCCTGCCCTCCGGTAGGTCGACACTCCCTCCCAGCTTGGTGTCATCAGCAAATTTGCTGATGGTGGACTCAATCCCCTCATCCAGATCATTGATAAAGATGTTAAACAGGACTGGGCCCAGCACTGATCCCTGGGGGACACCACTAGTGACCGGCCGCCAGCTGGATGCAGCCCCGTTCACCAACACTCTCTGGGCCCGGCCCTCCAGCCAGTTTCTCACCCAGCACAGAGTACCCCTGTCCAAGCCATGGGCTGCCAGCTTTTCCAGGAGTATATTATGGGAGACAGTATCAAAGGCCTTGCTGAAGTCCAGATAGACCACATCCACAGCCTTCCCCTCATCTATCAGGTGGATCACGTGATCGTAAAAGGAGATCAGGTTGGTCAAACAGGATCTGCCTCTCCTAAACCCGTGCTGGCTGGGTCGGATCCCTTGTCCATCCTGTAGCTTCTGTGTGATTGCACACAGGATGATCTGCTCCATAACTCTGACAGGCACCGAGGTCAGGCTGACAGGCCTGTAGTTACCAGTGTCTCCTCTTGTTTTCCCACTTTTTAAAGGTAGACGTATGTGAAGTATTAATCGCTTTACCTAGAAAATGAATTAACTCATATAATTGCATATTTCAGATAAGAATCAGCCTAAAATATTCAATGCTGGGAGCAAATTAAGGCTTTAATTAGGAATAAAACAGGAAAGGCATAAGGGATTCACACATTATTGATATTTTCAAAGCTCCAAGTTATATTTGCAGGGAGGTCTTTGTTCTACAGTAGAGAAAAAGAACATTTCTCCCACAGTGTGTGCCTTTTGTCAATTTGATGAAGAAATTTTGCAAAAAATACTACATAAAAGCAAGTTTTTCTTACTCTTCCACTTGTCTGAAAATCAGAACTAGATAGAATTAGATAAAATGAAAGGAAACTTTCACCTTAGAAAAATCTCTGCCTTCCATTAAGGACTTCATCAATGCACATTTTAGCAGATTAAAAAAAATTCTGTTAGCCAGGGGGACAAAGAGACTACATAGTAATTATTCCTTTTGATCTTCACTTGCAGGAAGACATCTGACAACTGTCAGAGATAAAGCTTACAATTAGGCAACTTTTTTAAATAATTAAGTGCAGGAACTGAAGCTTTCCCTAGACTTGCCTTTTTTTTTTTTTAATTACCTCTGGCTGTATTATTGCCAAGCCAGCTGAGAAGTCACATCCAGTCATTTTCTCCCTACACACAATCAAATTGCAAATATCTGAATAAAACTGCAGCCCACCTCAGTCACTAAGGTGACATAAGTTAACACTACAATAGGCAGTCACTTAGTAGAAATTAATAATCAGTGACCTATCTAGTTACTCACTAAATGAAGGTCACTTATTTTGGTTTTACTTCTAAAAACTACAGTCTGTCTATTCAATCATTGAAAACTCTCCTGATGATATTTACAACTAAAAAAAAAAAAATAAATCCCATCAACAGCAAAAGCTGAAAGGAAAAAAAACCAAAGAACTGCGAAGACCTTGAGAAGGCATTCTATTGTTGTTAACCCTAGTGCACAGAAGCACAGTTCTACCTGCATTTGATCTGGTTTGCATACACTCCACATCTAATAAAACATTTTGCTTTTATCTTGGTAATAGAAACAAAGTAACCAGTGCTAGAAGTTAAGTAATGCCTATTTCAAGAGCTGACTTAATGACATAAAGAGGATTTAGAAAGACTGGAGAAACCTACTGCAGTGATTCATTATGCTGAAAATCACTTCCAACACTGACATTTGCTTTTGCTCCCCAGACCTACTGATGTCAACAGAAATCAGGAATGACTGGATATCATCAAACCCAATTATCTCCTGAAATTTTTGACTATTTAGAATAGTATTCTTGCTTTTAAGATCAGATATATAATATTGTTTCCAGAAATAAACATACATCTATCTTAATTTATTCTTTTTAATATTCATGATATATTCTTATACAGAAGTCTAGTTAAGTGAAATATTTCAGATACCTCCAGATGCTTATGTTAATTACCTCCAGATGCTTATGTTAATTACAAGAAAACAAATAACCACAAACAGTGAATCACTTGAAAGTTGCCAATTGAATAATCTTGAAAGTAAAAATAAAGTATATTTAACAAGAATTACTGAATTAGATGAAATGAATTACTGAAATAGATGGTCAATAATGGGAACACTAAGAATCGTCAAGAGTATGCAGTTAATTGAACTAACTTGCTGCAAAGAGTTACCATTATTTTCTTCTTCCTTTCCTTACCTACTTTGATGCAGCCAAACTTTGTAAACTCATGATTCTAATCAAGCTGAGTTCTTCTATACAAGCCTGATGAATAAATGGGCTTGATCTAAACCCAGCTGAAACAATGGAACATTTTTGCCTGTTTCAAAAGTTATGGACCAGGCTCATAAACATTATCTTGGTTTAACAATTTTGTAATATAACAAGAAATAATTTAAAGGCCTTTATGACTGATTGCTTTACTTACAGAGGAACAAACATATATTTTTTTTTTCCAAATGAATATCCAGGAAAGCATGATAGTAAAGTGGTAATCAGGAATATTAATAAATTGTGTGTACTATTTATTCCTCTGTTTGTTTTATGTTGGTTGGTTGGTTTGGCTTTGTATTTTTTTGGGGGGAGAAGAGGTTCTTTGGTTGTCTACTGTTTTGAGAAGAATCACAAAATACTGACTTCAACAAAAGTTACTTTAGCTCAAGTGATTTATAAACCATGAGCTGTACTTTCTCTCCAAGTTTGATTGTTCCAACAACAAAAGACAAAAGAAGTTGTTTTCTTGCTATGGTAGTAAATTCTGAATATGATACAAGTCCTCTACTCCTGTGTTCAGGAAAGAGACTTGTACAAATTTAAGCAGTAAGACTAAAAAAGTCTATTTAATTCTGTGGTAGCAGATCCAGCTGTCTACTTCAGAGGGAACCCTATGTTTCACAAAGACCAGTCCTATTTGGACACCTAGCCCTTACTGCAACAAAAAGATAATAATTGTTTTATCAAAACGAGGTACAGTTGATTTCTTTTCTGAAGCTCCATTTCTCACAAAACACCCCAAACTAGTGCTGATGTTCTAGATCTCCAAAAAGAAAATATTTTATAACACTTTCTCTCTGCACAGGCACAAATGATATTAAACTCCTTATGCCTCGGCTTTCTTCTTCCCAAATAGAGTGGTCTTATCTATACCAACAATTAGGAATAATCCCTGGTTCACAATATATCACCTAAGAAAATACTGTCACTGGCTGAAACCTTGCTAGGAAGGTCAACAGTCACACATCACTTTTCCAGGCTGTGCTACATTCTTTATGCAGTTCATTAGTACTGACATGAGCAAATCAGCTATGTTTCAAGAACTGAATTTTATCAGTGAATTACATGAATGATACACAATTATACATTACCCAAATGAATGCTCTAGGCCTTTGATTCTTTTGTTTGTCCTGGTGATTCAGAATTTTCAGGGATCTCAAAAAAACCCAGACACCTTTTAAAAGGAATCGCTTAGATGTAGTGTTGGAGGATATGGTCTACGGGTGAACTTGTAGAGTAGGGTGAAAGGGTGGACACGATGACCCCATGGGTCTTTTCCAACCTAGATGATTCTATGAGTCTATGAAAAGGTATTTTCTCCCTAGAAGAACACCCGAGGGAAATGAGTAATATGAACTGTGGTGCCTTTCCCACTGTGCACTCAAAGTAAATATACTTCGAAGTAAAAAAAAATTTCAGCACTTCTGCAGTAT
>VWZY01009111.1:4983-26656 GCA_013399075.1 Chloroceryle aenea
AGCCGCGCGCTGCCACCGAGCCTCGGTGCACCAGGGCCTTTGGGGCTTTTTCAGTGGCTTTTTCTGCGTGCTCGAGGGCTTTGTGTTGCCATTCCTGTCCTGAATTGCCCAGAACTCCGAGTGTGGGGTGAGAGCTGCTCCCAGCGATTCCTTTGTCAGCTTGCTCCAAATACCAGACACCTCGCAGGGTCTCATCGCGGGAGAGTATTTCACTCAAAGCAGGGAGGGAAATGCCAGGTGCTGTGCCAGCAGTGCTATAAAAGGAGGGATTCAGGCAGAGACAAGGGCAAGAAATGTGCTCTTTACATCAGCTGGACACGTGTGTGTGACAAGCCAGCCAGGGCAGAGCCACAGAACCCTTTAGGATTCCTTGAGGAACCCTCAAGACCATCATCGGTCCATCCCGATTCCACCGCCCGGCTGCGCAGCGTGGGACACTTCAGGAGCCAGCTGCTGGGAATGTTGTATATGGCAGCCCTGGTCTCTTCGAGGTCCAGCTCCAGCACCCTCCCAAGGGAAACCAACTCTGAGGGTTTTCCCAATGTAAGAGGCCACGTGGGTGATGGAGTCGATCCGTGGGAGATGCCAGGGGGGTCTCACGGGCTGCCCCGCTGGGCAGAGGCTCGCTCTGACAAACACNCTCCTCACCCCCCTTGTGCTCCAGCCCCTTCCCCAGCTCTGTTGCCGCTCTCTGGCCACGCTCCAGCCCCTCCAGGTCCTGCTGGGAGTGAAGGGTCACATTCCAGCCTGCACTGTGTCCCCTGCCCCTCCCTGTACTTGTCTCCCAGCACTGCCCTGCCAGCTCTCATTCGGGAGAATCAGCAGTGTGTCTGTTCCTTGGCTCTCCCATCACATCCATCCTCCCCACAGAGTGACACAGCTGACAAGCTGCCGGTTTCAATATTGAAACGAGTTTCTCTGCCGAGAAGCAGCTTTGTAAAAGTAGAACTAGGAAGTTTTGTGTGTGTTATCTGCCTTTAACTCTGTGCTCAGGTTTGGAGACATTAACTGATCTTTTAAAAGTCGTTTTCAGGGCTAGGAAACAAGCTTCATTTGCAGCCAGAAAGGACCCTCTAGTCCTATGCAAGGAGGCACTGCCCGGTGCTGGTGGTAGGGCCAGAGGAGCCACACTCATTACAGGGGAACAGTAACCGAGGTGTGCACCGCCCTGACCTTTACCAGACACAGGCCCCGTGCAGCCCCCAGACCGCGCTGTCCGCGGCTTTCCTTCAACATGAACAGCCCCCCAGGATCTCCCTCCCTCCACTCACATCACCATTTGTTCGCTCCCGAGCAGCAGGACACTGCCCTGCTTCCTGAGCCACCCAGACCCCCGTTCCGATCTCCCAGCGTGAATTCCTCCTCGTCCACCCTGCTGCTGGACGGCTCCTGCATCAGCAGCTCCTGATGGGCAGGAATCCGTTAGAGTCTCCCGCAGACAATTCACTTTTCTTTTGTTTAGGATGGTTAGGGAACAGAACGGCACCTGCCAAAACCCAGTGGTTTGCGTCCACGAGGCTGCTGCCTGTTTGCTTCCAGCTTGGCTCGTCTTGAAAGGGAATTCTTGGGGGGGGGGCCTTTCTGGCAGTGCTGGGGCCGCGTGCCAGCCACACAGGGCTGCGTTCCGAGAGCCGCGCGCTGCCACCGAGCCTCGGTGCACCAGGGCCTTTGGGGCTTTTTCAGTGGCTTTTTCTGCGTGCTCGAGGGCTTTGTGTTGCCATTCCTGTCCTGAATTGCCCAGAACTCCGAGTGTGGGGTGAGAGCTGCTCCCAGCGATTCCTTTGTCAGCTTGCTCCAAATACCAGACACCTCGCAGGGCCTCATCGCGGGGGAGTATTTCACTCAAAGCAGGGAGGGAAATGCCAGGTGCTGTGCCAGCAGTGCTATAAAAGGAGGGATTCAGGCAGAGACAAGGGCAAGAAATGTGCTCTTTACATCAGCTGGACACGTGTGTGTGACAAGCCAGCCAGGGCAGAGCCACAGAACCCTTTAGGATTCCTTGAGGAACCCTCAAGACCATCATCGGTCCATCCCGATTCCACCGCCCGGCTGCGCAGCGTGGGACACTTCAGGAGCCAGCTGCTGGGAATGTTGTATATGGCAGCCCTGGTCTCTTCGAGGTCCAGCTCCAGCACCCTCCCAAGGGAAACCAACTCTGAGGGTTTTCCCAATGTAAGAGACCACGTGGGTGATGGAGTCGATCCGTGGGAGATGCCAGGGGGGTCTCACGGGCTGCCCCGCTGGGCAGAGGCTCGCTCTGACAAACACCTAGTCCACAGTTACAGCAACAGTCAACGTTTTATTCACCAGAACAATGACAAAATTATTCTGACACTGTTAGGAAGTGGGGGTTCAAGTTACGCTTCCATCAGCGGGAAATAATCACCATCAGGGCTCCGGAAGTGAAAGCCACGTACAGGAATTAGTTCACACTTTGAGAAGAAAAACCCAAACCTCATTTTCCTGCAGACTTTCAGACCCGAGGCGGATTGCACAGGTCGGTGGCTCAGAGACAGACTAACAAGCTACACACAAACAAAAGAGGAAAACCAGTTTCTTGTTGCTTCAAATATTGATTGGAGTTAAATAAAAAAGAAAAATGGGGATTTAACTGTAGCTGCAAGTGACATGTAAAAGGAATCCTGACACATCTGATTAATTTTCTTAGATAAAGGAGCTGTACTCCTGAACGCTCCTCAAAACTAAGCTGCAACAGCTTCATCTTAGGGCTCAAAATCTACTTCAGAAATGGCACACGGTGTCTCCTCATTGCTGGTCCAGTTGAAATGGAAAAGGCCTTTTCTGGTGGGCATGGAGCCAAAAGATCTCTCTGCAAAATGACCAGCTTTACTGGGAATTAACCCTGGAGTCTGGGGGGGAAGGGCACGGGCATGTTTATGGGGAAGCATTAACAGGAGAATGTGCTGGGCTGCTCCCACAGCCAAGCCTGGGGTTCATGGTGCTCTCAAAATGCTCCCAAGCACGGTCCTGTCTTCCCTCACCCTGCCCCACAGCCAAGGCTGGGGTTCGTGGTGCTCTTGAGACACCCCCAAACATGGTCCTGCAGCGTCTGTCTTCCCTCACCCTGCCCCAGGGCAGCCAAATCCCTTTGGCTCTCCAGGGCACCCAGCCCGGGGGTGGCCAGGCTGGAGGGGATGGTGTCAGACCAGAGATGAAGGTCATCAGCTGACACCCGCTTTGCCCCCAGCAGCTCTTGCTGTGACGCAGACCATGGCCTGACCCTGTTCCCTACTTTCTCCCTGATTCTTGGCAGGGACTTCCTGGGTCTCTTGCCAAGACAGGGCCAGAGCCCAGCAGAGGCACCAAGTGTGGACTCACAGCTCCCTTCTCTTTCAGACAGCTTCAAGCACACAGCTCCTGGTACAAAACTCTCCTCCCAGCCCTTTGCAGGGCTGTGTCCTGTGGCCCTCCTGAGGAAGAAAGGTTTTCTCCCCAACAAGAGGAACTGGCCTCAAGTTGCCCCAGGGGAGGTTGAGGTTGGAGCTGAGGAACAATTTCTTCCACCCCCTCCAGGGTTGTCCAGGGCTGTCCCAGGCTGCCCAGGGCAGGGGGGGAGTCCCCATGACCCCTGGAGGGGTTTCCAAGCCCCCCGTGGAGCTGTGCTGCTGAGGGACATGGCTTTGTGGTGCCAGTGCCCTGGCAGTGCTGAGGGAACAGTTTGACTTCAACTTAAAGGTCTTCTCCAACCCATATGATTCTGTGATTCTGCGTTACACTCACAGCGGGGATTTCTGTAAATACCCCTTCAGATTTTCTGTGGAGCTCCACTTGCTCTGGCTGTGAGGAAACACCCATGGCTGGGATGGCAGAGACAGCCAGGAGGACAGGCCCGACTCCCAGCGGTGGAGGTATCTGGGTATCTCCCCCTCCTGTGGAGGGAAGATGTTCTGCCTCCTCTTTGACATCAGAACCCTCGAGGGGACAGAAGAGGACTCCTCCATTCCCAAGAAAGCCTTCAGCTGATCATTCCCATGGCTAAAGGTACTGCCTCCCTCGAGGGGGTGCTGAATGAGGGCTTTGTACGGTCCAGTCCATGTGAGCTTTTCATTACCTTGAGAAGCACCATCTTCAAACACAACTAAATCATTTTTTCTGGATGCTGTCACTGAAGAACTCCAAAGCTCATGATGAACCCTGCGGGTTAACAAGAGGACTTTGAAGCTGGGTAAATTCAGCTGCACCACATGAAGGGACCCTGTGGCATCAGCTGGGGGGGGTTTGGTGGGGCAGCCCCCCCCACATCTTCAGCTTCAGGGGATGTTGGATCTGGTGGACAGACCATCAGTGGGGGCAGCACCCAACCCTCGAGTTCATTCCCAGGGCACTCAGGACCCTGGAGGTTGTGCCACATCCAGTTCAGGGGCCAGCAGGAATTAATTTCTTTTTTTTTTCCTGATTAATTTTAAGTTTCACCTTGTCCTGGGTGCTAATCACACCTTTATTCCTGGAACTCTTCAGGAACCCTCAGGTTTGTCTCTGCAGCCTCTGGTCGCATTTTCAAGTGCCAAGGAGTTTTGGCTACTTCCCCAGACCAGGTTTTAACTCCCCCCACAGAGCATTTCTGAAACAAATGCATCAGATTCGAGTCCTACTCGACATCCAGAACCAGCAGCCCCCAGCTAGTGCCAGGTTAGCAGCTGCTTTGAGAAAAAGCAGTGAGGTTTTTTTGTGTAAAGCTTGTTTTCAATTCAAAGTGCAGACAAATACTTGCTTTGGTCCCTTCTGCTCCATAGGATTTCTTATCACCAATACCAAAGTGTTTCCACACCCCTCCTACTATTGTTGCCAGGGTTTGCCCTTTTGTTTTTAATTGCACATGTAAGTGTTACATAAATTTAGCTGAAGAGTACACAATATATTCATCTTCCTTAGCTCCTTGAAACAGTTCTTTGAAAAGTCAAGTATACAAAAATATTTACTAACTATGAAGTAGAAAAAATATATTTGGCTTGCAAATAAATGTGGGTTTTGTTACCTGCTTATCCCAGAAAATAAAACCAAGGTGCACGACCTCATTTTCCTCCCATCTGAAGCTCTTGGGCCGAGCAGAGCAGGGCTTGTGAAGGCAAATGGACCTCTCCTAGTCCAGGAGAGCTCGCTGAAGATCAGACCCACAGGATCCTGGGCTCCAATTCCTGCCTTTTCTACTGTGGGCTCTTAAGAAAGGGGGTTGGAAGAGGTGTTAGCTTTACAACAGTACCATTTGTACTCGAATCTCAGTTCAACGACCAAAATGTGGACATTTTACTTCCAAGTACATCCATTTACCCAGGTAACTCCCCCTAATTAATGCAGCCACAAGAATTGTGATTCTCTTCCCCTTCTTGCAGCTCTGTAAGCCTTCAGCTACTGGAACTGTTGCTTCTTCAGGAGTGTTTCACTCATGGACAGACTGCTCAGCACCTGTCTCTGACCTCAGGGTTTCTTTTACAGCTCTTTGATGCTACTGATGAAGATTTTCAACTTCCTTTGAAAGAGACCCCATAACAACAGCCATGAGCTCGCTGTTGTTGGTCAGGGCTTCCCTCTCACGCGCTGAATCAGAGCTTTCTGACCACTTGGGCATCTCCACTGGCTCAAGTTAACACAGATGTTGGATAAGCAAGAAATACATCAGGATTTTGGAGGAAAAAAAGCCTAATGGATATATCTGGTAGTGGCAGAGTGCATCCATTTACCAGCAGCTCACGTGGGTGTCTTTCTGAGCAGCCGGCGGCTGCACCACATCCAGGTCAAATCCATTTGTAGCACTCGATGTCCCAAAGTCATTCCCAGTGAAAGGAACCTGGTCCTGTCTGAAAGCAACAGATTGAGAGGAGCCCACTGGTGCAGAACTGGGTGCAATCCACATCAAGGGCCCTTTAGAAAATGCACGAGGAAGGAGCTCTCTTCCTTTGGTGTATGTTGCTTGAGTCCTTCCCAGCCCTCCAGGAGGTTTGGTAACCTTCACACCAAGGCCAGCAGAAGCCTCTTCTCCTCTACCTCTCTCCAGCTGGAGGAAGAGTCTCTTGCCATCACTGATGACACCTGGAAGGTGCTGCTGGGCTCTGCCTGCAGATGAGCAACATGGTGGGGAGACATCACACCACGCCTAACACAGAGCTAACCAAGTGTGAGCACAGGGTGTGTCTGGACAAGGGGAACTGTCTCCAGCTGCCCCAGGGAGCTTGAGGTTGGAGCTGAGGAACAATTTCTNGGGGGCTTGGGATTTTTTGTTTGGTTAGTTGATTTTTTTTGTCAGTACAGGCTGCTTTTGTGATCTTTGGGGTGACCTTTGGGCATGAGTACTGGGAAGTGTGCATTTTTCATCAATGAAGAACATAATTATTCCCTGAAAGGGCTGTCCAGGGCTGCCCCAGGCTGCCCAGGGCAGGGGTGGAGTCCCCGTGACCCCTGGAGGGGTTTCCAAGCCCCCATGGAGCTGTGGTGCTGAGGGCCAGGGGTCAGTGGTGCCCTGGCAGTGCTGGGGGAATGGTTGGACTCCGTGATCTTAAGTGACTTTTCCAACCAAAACAATTCTGTGATTCTATGGATCACATCCCATCCTCCCACCTGAACATCTACAGCACAGAGCAGCTGTAGATCCAATATCGAGTGCAGTTCTTCACGGGGTGCTCAGACACACACCTAACAAGCATCAACAACAGGCAATTTGGCACCAGAGGCTAATTTGAACACAATCAAATCTCTACAGCAAAGCCCCACACTTGACAATTAGGTCAAGAAATAGAATTTCCTCCTGCTAAAATCCTGCCAGTGAAATAACAGAACCAGTTACCCAGCTTCAAACCAGGAGAGGTGCTGAGAGATGTCAGAAAAGGGAAAAACAGGAGAACATATCGACACCTAACGAGCCATTAAGAGGATGAAACTGTAGTGTGATGACTTAAGAGTTTTTCTCTGTGGTCTCCTGCACCTTGGCTGCAGTCATCTGAAACTGTGGCACGTAGGGCACGATGGCTTTGTAGTTAAGGCTGCTTTGGATAAGCGCATTTAGATGAGGCTGTGCCTGCTGGAGAAACCCCACCTCGGTGAGCTGATCGCTGGCACGGAACTGACACATCAGCCTGGAACTTTCTGTTAGAAAAATGTCCCTCTCTCTTTTTGCCAGGGACGTTACCCCCAGGTAGCAGAGGCTCCGCTCGGGACTATCCCTGTCTGCAAAAGCATCATCCTGATCCGAAGGCTCTGAAAATCCCTCGGAAGAAATAAGGGAAAGAGTCTTGCCGGGCTGCCTGCCGGGCGGGTCAGGGAATAGGAGCAACGCCCCGTTTCCCATCTCCCAAGAGCTCCCTGAGAAGCTGCCGGTGCCTAGGGACCCCGCAGCGAAGAAGCACCCGTCCAAAGAGCTGGCTGGGTTCCTCCCGTGCCCGCAGAGCCCACCCGACCCGGCGCTGCTGAGAATGGTGGCGTACTTCACCGCGGCCGGCCTCGTCCCTTCCGCGCCGCCGCGGCCACCGCGGGAGCTCTCCGAGGAGCTGCTGCTGCTGCTGTGGAAGTGGCTGCTGGAGCAGGCAGAGTCACGCTCAGAGTCTTCACATTTTGTAAACATGGAATTGATGGCTAAAAAATCTCCCGCCGCTTCTCTTCCTGGCGCTTTAGTGACGCTGATGTCTTCCAGCACTATTTCTGGCTCCAGAAGAAGGGGTTCAAATGATGTTGCTTCAGGGTGCTTGATAAAAAGATGCTCGAAGGTTTCGGGCTGGAAGTAAAGATAGATTTTAATGCTCATCAGTTACTTAATGGCCTTACTTGGGGGGTTGGACTAGATGATCTTTCGAGGTCCCTTCCAACCCCTAGGATTCTGTGATACTTCAGTACAAAGCTACAGATTTTAAGCATCGCAGACAATCCCCCCTCCCAGTTTTAAACTCTAAACCACCTTTCCTCTTTTATTTTATGCCTGTGTGTAGGGGAAGACCGAGGGACAAGACAAAAAAGTGTGACCATTTGTGAGCGAGGTGCCAAGCGAGCGCATCACTCGCACCCAGACAGAGCAGCTGAATGGTCCCCTTCCTTTCAGCATAACTGGGAAAAACACACACACAAAAGGTCTTTCAACCCTTAGATAGCCTTGGCTTTTTATTTAGATCATATAATCAATAGCCTACATCATTTACATGCCAGCTAAAGGAACTTTCCCTGCGAGGATTACATTATTTAGGCTCAAATTCAGCCTTTCTGCAGCATTTTGAGAGCTGTTCCCAGCTGAGCAGCAGCTGCATGTTTGAACTGCATGGAGAAACACCCAGGGTTATTGTGCAGAACTGTTTGTTTTACTGCTACCTAATAATACGTGCCTGTAAAACAGACAGTAGTGTGAGCTGACAGCAAAACTGGAACTCCTAACTACAAAGGAAAATCCACTCAAAAAATATGTATTTCCTAATGCAAGACAACACAAATAGTCAGACAGATTTTGTGTGTATTAGGAAACCACGTTTTACAGCAGAACAGCTGCCAAAACAAGTAGGAACCTGTCAAAATACTGCGACTAGTACACAATTAGAGAAAAGAAAGAACCAACGCGGATCCTGAGCCACTGCCTCAGCTCCTTGTGCTGTGCATGGGAAGATGAACTAAACAAATAGCGGTGCCCTGGGGCAACCTCCTTGCTCCTGCCGTTAAGGGCTGTTGAAGGAGCCCAGCCCTTCCCAGAATGAGGCCATGGGATCAGAGGGGTCCGACTGCTCTGGGGTTTCACAGCCTGCACAGGTGAATCAGGCTGAGCTTTCCAGCCCAAGCCAGGGGCTTCATTTCACGTTCAAACACAGCCCAGTGCAGCACAGAAGTACTTTAGTATGTTAAAAGCCCACCAAAAAATGACTAAGTTAAAAAAGAAGCAGAAACTGCCCCAACACCGCCAAAAGCAGCTTTTCCTTGAGGAATTCAGGCTTGTTTTCTCCAGCACGGGTCTAATGTTTGGGTTTATTCAGGCATCTGCACTGCTGTGGCTGCGTGTTTACGTGATAACAAATGAAGAAGCTGTATCAATAACATCCACGCTTGGATTACCAGGAGAAAGCAAGCAAACAAAAACCCAGTAAGGCACGGCCTCTGCATTCTCTGAGCTGCTGCTGCACCCAAATGCACGTTAAAGGTTCAAAAGACCATAATGGGACAACCAAGTACTTGTGCAAATAAGAGATTTGATCTCTTTGGTGTGGCTGGAGTCAGTGGACACTCCCAAGCTAGCTCTCAATTAGAATAAAAAAAAAAACCCTTTCAAGTGGGGTCAGTAACTGGGCAGATCTTACATTCAAGCTGGATAAATCCCAAACCAGTCTGATGTCTCTGCTTCCACAGCTGCATCCTGGGAAGGGCTGGGCTCTTTCCACTCCTTTTCAAAGGCAGGGCTTGAAAGTCCTCAGCCCTTTGCCAGTCAGGGCCTTAATCAGCACGGCAGGAAACAAAAGCTAACAACACCAAATCTAAAGCACAAGGGACAAACCACGTTCTGGTCTGTAATGTGGCACTTGCTCCTCACTTTTGCGAGGGCCTTTTAGATTTTTGCAGAGCTACTTCCAGGATTTGTTGTAGTTAAACAAATCAGCATTGTATTGTTGCTGTGCTTCCTGAAAATAAAGAAAAAAATCCACTAACAACTCAGCATAGGAAGCCTGGGAGCTGGTCTAGTGGTTCAGCAGGCAGTGAGCACCATTAGACTTCAAGAAGGTCCATTCTCTGTTTAAATGGAAAGAAATAAAAGATGATAGAAGAAACCTTCACTGGGAATGCAAATTAAATCCCCAGAATATCTTCTGCCATTAAGTGCTCTTTTGGAAATAAGAAGCCTGAATTGAGACTGTTGTCTCAATGATTACACACTGGCCAACTCCACGACCATCAGAAACTTGGCTGGTGCAAACTGGCCAAGTCCACGTGCAGGCTCCTACAGCTCATCGCATCCCAGCTCCTGGATCCACATGCCAAAGGGAGAGTTCAGCCCAGCCAAGAACCTGGCCTTTGCTACACACAGCACTCACTGAGGTGCATCAACATTATGCCTGCAGGATTCTGCAGCTGATTGACTAATTGCCCTGAAATTTAAACTCCCCTCTAGGCTCAGAGAGGGGCTGGTCTCTGGTCCTGGTCCTTTTCCAGGTATTTGCTGAGAGAAGCACCAAGTTGCATGGTTCACTCAGGCAGGGTCTAGTCAAACCAAGGGGTGAAGTTCAGTCCTGAGCAAAGAGCCATCAGAGCCACAGGGTGGGGGGAAAAAAACACCACCAGGGAGATACACACCTTTTGAAAATTAACTCCTTGTGCCCACGAGCAGTTCTTGGGGTTCGGAACGTCTTCCCAAAAGAGCTTCTTCATTCTGAAACACGAGGTAAATCCTGGAGTTGGTACTGTTCTCATGCTCTGCCCTGCTGTCATTCACCTGTGCTACGTCAGAATCTGGGCAAGTTTATTTATCCAGAACACTATGACAATGAAACAGTCATTTTAGATACTACAGATGGAAAAGATCTTTAAGATCATGGAGTCCAACCAGGTGGTACTGTGGTGGAATATAAAAGGTCTGGGCAGTCCTTGCTGACCGTGACCCCAACCCACCTTCCACAAAACTCAGAGGGAATTTTTTCAGTTGACTTTTACTTCAGTTTGTGATGAGAATTCAATCAAGAGCTCAGAGCACTTTACACATTCAAAGCACATCACACTCGGTAACCGGCCCACAGATCCCTCTGCAGAAGTGAGGAGCATGTGGTCGAGGCTGAACTGGTGCTTCCCACTGAGCCCGAGCAGCACTGACCATCTTCCTGCAGGGACACCAGACCCGACAGGGCAGTGGTCTGACTTCCAGGAGGGAACAAGCCTGTGCCCTCAGCACACTCCAGTTCTCAGGGCTGTGTTCCAGAGTCCACTGCCTTTCAGTGCATACACCATAAAAATAATTCCCGGCTTTCCCCAGGAAGACCCCAGCACCAGTTCATCATCCAAGCTGCTCCGATGCCTTCCCAAGGCCTTTTTGTGCCTTCATGTGACAGGGGACAGCTTACCTTTGGTGTGAAACCAGCAATGCTCCAAGCAACAAAACCGAGGTTGAAATAACTATCGGCAGAACCACGTAGAGGCTGGCGTGGTTCTCATCTTCGTATCCACCTGGAAATACAAGGGATTCAGATAATAATGCAGTAAAATACTTAGTCTGTGAGCAGAGAGTTTGCAATAGGGAAATCACAAACAGCAGGAACAACAGCTTCAACAAACCCTCGATCAACAGTTTTATTGCCCATCAACAAACCTCTACCTTGGGATCAAACAGGCAAAAAGGAATTATTGTAAACACTGAGGTGGCTGCTGCAGCCCCAGGGGAGCTGCCCACTGCTCCCTTGCTACTAAGAAATTAAATTGGAGCATAGGAAGTATGAGAAGAGTCCACAGCTGGGCAGTGAAGAATCACAGGGACCTGGGGTGTCAGCTATTAAGTTAGATACAGAAGAATTTAGGTGCCTCACTCAATTAATCCTGCAAAGAGCTTTCAAATCAAAGCCACTGAAGTCCAGATCACTGCTTAGAGTTATATTACAGTGACTTTATTGCTGAGCTGGGGTTTTTCCCTGGTATGATCCAGACTCTTCCTGCAGTTGAAGTTCAGTTTTACAAGCTCCTGTTTCAGAAACACCATGGAGGAAGATCCACAAGTCACCTTTGGTAAACTGATCCGTTGCTCTGGATTTGCCAACTCCTTCAGCAAACACAGGGTACAGGCTGAACTGGTACTTCTCAATCAGGATGAAGTGATCTAGGGAGAGGAAATCAGCCCTTCTGAATCAAAACCATGACCTGCTTTTCAACAGTTACCTCCCCAGAGGCTCTGGTCACCTCTCAGAGTTCAGGCTGGCCCACAGAGAGGAGCAATGCAAGCCCCCATTTACAGATGCATGCTTTAATATCAGCAGATTATCCAGCATAGATTAACAGTTTTAATCTGACACAGAATTAACACCTTTCTGGAGCTATCTGAAACATTTCTAAGATTAAAGCCAAAATGCAAACAGAATGCAGATATTAACTTCATTAACTGGTGTGCTCAATAGTCCAGGGCTAATTTTATTGTATTGCCAAAAACAGAACAGGCTCTTGAACTTCACTCCCTGTTACCCTGGTTATTAATGCAACGGGCAGTTCTCTAATGATAACCAAGAACAGCTCTGCTGGTCCTCACCATAAACCCCAGCAGAAACAGAGTGGGGGTGGGCAAAGGAATCCCAGAGCTCAGCAATGCAGCATGATTCTGTTCCTTAACATCACGTGCTGTAGTTTCAAGCTGACACTCACCATAAATATAGTATTTGTTAATATTGGGAGGAACTCGCACCCATTTCACCTCCTCCTCCTTGTCAAGGTTCTTCCACTCGATGACGAAAGACGTGACCGTGTGTATCTGAGGTGAAAGCGTCCAAATCAAAATCACACAAGTGGTGTTCACGGGGTAAGCTCTAAGCGACTGTACAACGCCCACTGACAGGACAGGGAGAAAACAGCCGTGAATTACAGGCGGCAAGAGCTGGGTCAGAGAGAGGTGGACACTACAGGCTGCATGAGTGATGGCTATGGTTTCAGGACTTTATCATGGACTTGTTTAATTCTCTTCTACAGAATAAATCCTGACCTTCAGTTCACATGTGTATTTCTTTTCATCCAGCAAAGCCTGGTTTACACCGAGCCCCAACAGATCAAGTTTCTTACCAGACACCAAATATCCTGATTCTCACGTGCACCTCCCTCATTATTACTTCGTAACTTGTAGATGATTAACAGCTACTCAACTGTCACCATTTAGCAGGTGAAGGGCACACCGAGACCTTTGCAAGCCCAATCCCATTGGATCTCTCCAGGTAATACACCCGGGTAACAATCCAGTCAGCCAAACGCTTCCCATTACATCCACCACCAACCATAGGCTTTCCAGAACACGTTTACACACAGTATCAGAAAGAATTTCATCCATAAAAATGCCTTTTCAATAGCATTAGAGCAGTCAAGTTCTACCAGCAGGCCGCAGTGAGGTCTCCCATAGCATATATCTGACCATGAACGTTACACGGCTGCAGGAGTCAGAAGCAGCCTTTCTTTGATTCAGAAAGCGGAGCGCGGCCGAATCAATGAGGAGGCTGCCTCGGAAGCAAAGCCAAACCTCTGAAAACTAAGTACTCTGGCAGCCCGTCAGGTGAGCAGCCGTATTTCGTTCTGGAAACAGTAAAACATTCTCAGGCAGGAATGTTGGGCGTTTCCAAGACAAAGATCTACCATAAGATTTTCTTTTTCTTTGATTATTTACTTCATTTTCTGTTAGTGAAGGGAAGACAACTGTTTGCCCAGGCCAAGATCAGGAAGATTTTCAAGTGATGGAAATTTCACTTTTCAAAAAGGTCTGTTGGTGAGCTGCAGAATCTGGTCCCCATATAGGAGCTGAATGTATCATCCTTAAGCATCTTTTATTCCAACAAAGGGAATTCTGTTACCAAGAAAGTTTTGCCCAAAAGCACCACAAGGATTCCTAACGTTTTCCACATCCAAAAATGGTAACTAATGGGTGTTCTTACCTGTGCTCATTTGCTGGGACAGAGTTAAATTAAAATTAACAGAAGAAACTCCAACTGAATTCATGGCTAGGACAGTAATGGTGTGTGTGGGGTGAGTCCAGGGAAAGGAGCAGGTAGTGCCATTATCCACGTACTCTGACCACGTGGTGTTTCCTGATGTCTGATGCTTTACCACGTATCGGCTCACGCTGCACAGCGAGCGATTCTTCGGCAGTGGCTGCAGCAAACATTGGTGTTAATTAATTTCCCAGTCTGTGCTTTCAAAAGTAAATGTTATTTGGGCAGAAAACACTGTTCCAGTTTTAAGAAAACATGACCTAGTAAAAAGATATTGTGTAGGCTGGCTACTGTCCTTCCAGCAAAGGCACTGTAGTCCATTTAGAGACTTAATTTCTGCTGTCTCTCCCTCTCTGCGAGCTGACACACTTACTTGTCACCTATCCAGTGAAAGGAGGACAGAGGGGACGAGGAAACACAACCTTTCAGACTCCTGGAGTAACTCCCTGCTTTATGTCAGTATTTTTCAGGATTGGAAAACCAGAAGAGGTGCCTGTTTGCACACTAAACATGGGCACTCACCCAGGGGCTTTTTTTTTGCTGTCCTGCAGTAACCTTTTAACGTGGCTTTGCCCAGTTTAGATGCAGTTGGGGTGGTGTTTACACAGGCAGCTGTCTAGGAGCCAGTGACACGTTCTGCTCAGAGCTCTTTGTCAGCAGAACTCAGCAGCTCAAAACCACATCTCATTATAAATTACAGGCTTTGGTTCCAGGGGTTTTTGGATCAAAGGGAAAGACCAAAATGCGACCGTTCTCACCTTCCACAGCAGCGTAACGTTCTTCTGCTTCCTTGCTGGGTCCTCAGTAATAATTCTCCAAAATTCAGGGCCTTGTAAAGGAGCTGCAAGATTACACAGTTTTGAAAGAACAGTGTCACACCTCAGTCTGAAACTGGCCAGGCCCTCCGAGTGCGCTTCGAAAGCAGAGGTACCTTTGATATCTTTTACAAGTGTGTAGGCTGCTCTGCTCCAGTTGCTCCAGTAACCCAGCCCATCCTGTTCTCTGCACCGGACCTGAACAACGTACTCAACACAAAGGTTCTGAACTTTTATCACAGCTGATCTTGCTGCGTTGGAAACTTCATAAAGCTGTAAGAGAAGTAAAAATCTATTGAGGAAGAACAAAAGGCTGGTTTAGGTATCATGAAAATGAACCAAAAGAGCAAGTGGAGTCATCAGTAATACTCTTTTTGTGGAGAACTGAAATGCTCATTTCAACCATGATTCACAAACTCCACAAAAGCCAGGTGATGTGCTAAATGACAGCACTGCACCAATCCCCTCTTCAGTCCAGACTAAAAGGGACAGTACCTCCCATGGCTTGCTGTCCCCACTCTCAGCAAACCGGATCTGAAAGGCGAGGTCGCCGCTGGTGAAGAGGGGGTTGGTCCAGCTCACGTTCAGCAGCCCCACGCTCCGGGTGATTTCTGCTTTCACGCTGGAGGGAGGAAGTGGCTTCACTAGAAAATGGAAAGGGAAAAGCAAATGTGACTATGATGTCTGCTCGCATAAGATCCAGTCCTCACAGTGTACTTTCTACTGGCCCGAGGGTGGCAGGTGACCTCTGCTGCTCCGGGTGAAGCTGGACTCTCATGCAAAGGTCACAGTTCACCAGTCCAGGCTGACTGGCCCATTCACTGCAGGCAGAAGCGTTGCTGCCAGTGTCTGTCTAATGGGAAATTCATTCTGATTTTGACCCAAACTAAAAATCACCAAAGAAAATCTTATCACCAAAGATAAATCTTAAGTTGAGAGATGAAATTAAAATAATTTCTTCTAGAACAAGCAGTTTACTTTAAAGAAAAATAAAATCCATGGGCAAGTATCAGCATACTCTAGCAGCACTATGCTACAGAGCACCTTTCATCCAGCATAGGTCAGTCCTGTTCATTGCTCTTTATTTAAAGTGATGACTTGAACAAACCAGACTTGTACAGTTCTGCTAGAATTCCTGACTGGGCACGATCACATAAAGCCATCACCTTCCCCCAGAAGAGCACAGCCAGCAGGGCACAGCCAGGCTGGAGAGTTGGGAGGAGAGGAGCCTCAGGAAGGTCAGCAAGGGGCAGGGTCCTGCCCCTGGGGAGGAATAACCCCCTGCCCCAGTACAGGGGAGGGAGCACCTGCTGGGAAGCAGCTCTGGGGAGAAGGACAGTGCTGAGGGACAGCAGGGTCACCAAGAAACACTCAAGCACCATTCCTGCCTCTTGCTTTTCTATATATTTAAGGGCTTTATGTGGCACAAAAGAAACTCCATAAAAGCATGAAGGAGCATGAACAGTCCCTATGATATGAAACAAATATATAACTGTGTAAGCAATAGATGTAGTTCCTCAGTGCATCCAAGTATAAGCTTAACAACTAATTGAAGACTTCAGAAAAATTAGATAAGCATGAGCCTTCACACCCAAACTGCCTTTTTAAACATAATACTGGAGTTTCTGTAGAGAAACACCAGAGAGGATAAACAGGCAAAGCTGGTGTTCCAGTTTATAACTATTAACTGGAGTTACAACCTGCTCCTGTGCCAGGCAAAATGTATGGAAATAACATTTAATCCAATGGCTCTTAGAAGACAATATCAACCCCTTTATGTTTTTATGTTCTTTCCACAATCTAAATTATTTAAAATGCTAGGAAGAAGTACTTTACCTACACCACATAAGGAATGAAATCCAAGGTCACAAGTGAAGAAAGACGTGCACGAATCTTGACCTACCCACATCTGCTGGCACGACACAAGTTGGTGAGGATTCGAGTGTTCCTAGTGAGTGCTTAAACTCGATCCACATGGTATAGCCAGATAAAAGAAAAATAGGCTGAAATGTGCACTCATAGGAATGATTCTTCTGTAAATGGCATTCTTTCACCTCTGATTTTGGAGAAGTACTTGGAAAGTCAGAACAATAAATTTTGCTCCTTCAAAGAGAAACAAAAACGTTTGGTTAATACATTGCAACTCTCAGGGGCTCGTGGCATCAGTAAAACAGAAGTCTGAAGGCAGTTGCAACAAATGGTGTCACTGGAACTGGATTATTTGGCCAGATCTTGGACTNACAAAAAATGGTGTCACTGGAACTGTCTGGGGGGTTTTGATGATTATTTGGCCAGATCTTGGACTTGACTCTGCACTAAGTGGCTAAATAACCCTGCTCCTCAAAGCTCTGGCTCCTTGCCTACAAAAGCAGGACAGGAGGGCTCTGCCCAGGGTGAACTCTTCCGGTAAGAGTCTAACAACAGGTACAACAAGAGCAGGCATCTCCAAATCCTCACAAATCATGTTCCTGATGTGGAACATTAGCAATAAACACAGCAAGGCACATCTCCTGCCAGGAATTTATTCCAGCCAGGAATACGACTTTCAAAATACCAACTGGTGTCCATGGGAAAGGTGCCACGTGGACCAACTGGACACATACAGCGAAGCCTCCAGGAGATGGAAATCCCATAAAAATATATCAATTCTGGGGGGTGGTATTAAAAACCCACAGAAAGTTGGTATTGCATCCAGCAAGAGAAGAGAGGAGACCTGGACTCTGGATAAAACAGCCCTGGAGATCTTATCAGTGATGGAAAGTTTTCAAACTTCTCCTCACGTCTCCTGAACTCACGCACAGCTCAGAGGAGTGGTGAGTGGGCAGACAGGGTATCAGCTATTCACAGAACCAGTTACACTCAGCTGCATCTCTCCTCTTCCTCTAGCTAAGAGCGATTAAACCTGTGCCTTGCACTTGGAAGGCCTGGCTCAGCATTCTCTGTTCTTCCCAGATGATCTTTTCCATGCTGTTTCTGTTGGCAGCACCACCCAACCAAAACAAAACACCAACGGCAAAGCTTCTGCACCGCAGCAGCGCGGAGCGTTGGGCTTCAGCTGGGAATGGAACTGCAGCAGTAACTTCAGCAGCACAGCCACATGCTCCTGGAAAACCTGCTGTGTCTGCTGTCGAGGTGACTGCTCTCCTGGCCAGCGTCCCTCGTGGGGACTCGCCTAGGTCTAAGCAAATACCAGCAGCTCCAGAGTCTTTCTGGTGCCTCTTACAATCCAGCTCAGGCAATTAAAACACCCGGCCAGTTCGTTTGCTCTCCAGCCTGTAAATATTCATGTTCCTTTTGTGGTTTTGTTCCCAGTCCTCAATAGAATGCAATGCAAATGCTACTGGTGTTTTTGTCAGTAGAAATTTTTCAATGTCTCGTACTTCATCTTTTTGGTAGTCGCTCCATTCATGTTAACCCTCATGATTTATTGATTTTTTTTTTTATTCTCCCTCTTTCAGATCACAACCAACAACCAACGCCAGCATCTGGGAAGCGTTTTCAGTCTGCATGAACGTTCGGTGTTTGATCTAGCAGGAGCGTGGTAACAAATGTGCAGATTATCACCTCCTACTAGAAAAGAACATTTTTAGCTAAACCTGAGCAGTGAAGAAGTGGGAATAAAGCCCATGGCAAGAGCAGCATGGGTTTTATTTCAAGCTCCCTGCCCAGAAGCACGCTCATTTGTGAGGACGGTTGAAACAAAACCTACTTCAGCAGTCAGCGAGTCACTAATCCTGCCCTAAAAGCTTCCACTTGGAATTTCAAGCATTCGAGTTGTTGCTTTAGTGTACAAAACTGGGAGAAATATTCACCTGGGAACGACGACAGTTCAAAACTTCAGTCCACCTCCAAGTGAGAAGACAGCCCAGCTTTCCAAAGGATTAGGCTCTCAAGGCTGATTTAAGCTTGTCTGCCAAACCTTTTGCATATCCAGCCCAGCAGAGCAGTAAAACTACAGATTTTTTTCTCAGGAAGGGTTGTCTGTCTGCCTGTCTTGTTTATATAAGGATTAATACAGTTCTAGGAAACTCTCAACCTATCAGGAACTCCAAGGGATTATATTGTTTCAATGCAATATTTGTGCACACAGATGAAGATAAGGATGACCTTTAATAATCAAGTTTGTATTTTGCACACAATGGTGTGTTTGCCCCACATCACAGTTCTTCTGCTCTGGACAAAAGATGGACAAAATAAAACCAACGATCTGAAAACAAGCTAGGCCAAAACACCTGACCAAACCCACAAGGAATAAGAATCACTCGAGTCACCAAAGAGGTCACCTTCGTAAAGCAACATTCCCTTTCTGAACTGAGATTTGATTCTGTCTTTATAATTAGATTCCCCCCCACTCCCCCCCTACCTGGAATGAATTAAATTCCATCCCTGTATTTTTATCTCCTGTCGGTATATAGAAAAAATCTGCTTGAAAAGAACTGGCTTCCAAACTGCTTCTACAGGTTTTAGAAAGGCTGAGAAATGTAAATAGAGCCGTGTTACATACTTGGGTATCAGGGAGATGGGTCAGTGGAGCCCTGGCAGTGCTGGCTTAACGGTTGGACTCCATGATCTGAAAGGGCTCTGCCAACCCAAACAGTTCTGGGATTCCATCTCTTGTCCCCTCTTTCTACACACGTCGTTAATACCTCTGAAGTTCCAGTTGGGGAAAAAGTCCAGCTTACAGAAACAGCACATCTTCTAACTACATCTCTCCAGGATTCTTTGCTGCAATACTATTTCCAGAGCAACACTTTCCAAATACAAAGAGTGCATTAAAAGCAACACGTACCTGTAGTATCTTAACTGCAAGGAACTCCCCAGGAGCAGCGTGTTTGGGTTTGCAGACCATCTACAAGTCATTTTAGCTAAGTATCCGTCCGTTTCACACGTGAGATTGACATTCACATCTAATTAAAGCACATGGAAAGCTTATTAATAACAATACAACTGTTTATACAAAAGACAAGACATGCATTGTGAGTCCTGACTGCTCAATAAAAGCTAACGGGAGTTCAAAGCGGCAATATTCTGACCTCACTATTAAAATGCCCCCAAATTGTAATTTAAAATCATCTGGAATCTTACCTACTACATATAATTCAGCGTATCTATGATGACATTCCCTATTTTGATGACAACAGTACAATGCGTTATAGAAGAAACTTCCTCTAGGTTTGGTTGCTTTCAAGTTGAAAAGAGTAACTTTGCTTACGCGATCATTCACAAGCGTATACTGACTTTCTGGGATTTCTTCTGCTAAATTCAGCCACCAAACAATCTTCTTGGGTGATACAATCTTGGTTTCGTTTTTATAGATGCAATACAAGGAAACATTAGAACCAACACTGGTCAGTAGCTTAGGTGGGAAGTACAGGACTTCAGCTACACAGAAGGGGAAGAAAAGGAAACAGAAAAGCCACTGAGATTAGAATCTGAACAAAAAGCAACCATGAAGGCACATGTCAATTGAAAAATATTATTGTTATTATCAGCCAGCTGTATATATGTTTCCTGCTGCTTAATTACTATTAACAGCTCTGAGGGAGAGGGGCAGAAATGAGCCTTTGTCTCCCTCCGTAACTGATGTTTGCACATTCTGATAAAAAGAATCTTTAATATCCCCCAGCAAGCAGGAATTAAATGAGCAGAAAATCTCTGAAGGATACAGTGAAAGCAATACACAGCAGCAGAGGGAAACAGGGCATCATAAGAGCTCCTGTAAATTCAATTTTAGGAAACCAGATTAACACTGCTGCTTTTCACCCAGCCCATGCATTTAAGGTCAACATATTTAAATGAGCTGCAACAAGTACCTGCAACCTAGAAGGGGTGAGCTGCTGCATCTCCTCTCACAAACACATACACCACGCATTTCAGGAGTGTAAAACTGAGAGAAGATTCAAAGAGAAGAGCAATGTTTGGGTTTGAGGGAGGAAAAAAAATATCCAACCCTCTGAACGCTGAAAGGATGTTGGAATTGTACGTTAGCTGAAACATTACTGTGATGCTGGCACACAGCTTCTGCAGAGAGTTGCTGTTCAGAACCGGGGGAGAGGAGATTGAAAAAACAATGAAATTAAATAAAATATAAAAATCCAGCTTTCCCCTAGTTACTAATCCAGCTCCTATTGAAGTCAGCAGGAGATTAATGGCTCAAAAACTTGTTTTACAACCTCAGCAGTGTAGCTAATACCGAACGGCAGCAGCGGCGCGGTAAATAATTCACCTCGGCGTAAAGACACCGAATTTGCTCAGCATGTAAACCTGCGTAAGCTCAGCCTCAATCAGTCAGGCACTTCAGGGAGCTACAGGTGAACAAGAACAGTTTGCCAAAGATCAACCCAAAGCTGCACGAAAATCCTTAGAAGGTCACGTTGGCTTTCCACGGTTGAGGAACCACGCTGCCTTTCTTTCGGGTCTTTCCAAAAGAGAGGCCTCCTCGGAGAGCAGAGCAGCCAGACAGGATTGTCATTGTCATCACTGATACCAACAGCCTGGTTTCAGCCTTTCCTGCTGCGGTGTTGCCCTGCCTGTGCCAAGGCAAAGCGGCGTTCCCGCAGCAGCAGAGCTGCACCGCACGCTCCGCCAGCCGCTCGTCCCGACGCGGGCCGCTGGGGCACCATGCCAGGCTGAGCTTCCTGCAGTGCAGAAATCAATCCCTCGCCGCTGCCGTCGGGTTTGTCCCAATGGGATGGTTTTGCTGATGAGATGGGAGTTTAATACAATTACGTATCCCATAACAGGATTAAAAACTAAAGGAAGGGTATCTACTGCAGCCAACATGCTCATGAACACCTTCTGAACCCACCAGTGCATCTGTACGTGAGAGGGGCCGTGCATTTACACCAGAGCATCCTCAACGCTGGCCCGAGCCAGCTCAACCACTGCTGACAGAGCACAGATTGGCCAAACCCAGTCTCTACGTACTCTGACCACGAGGAAGGAGCAGTTATGATCTGTCGCTTCAGCAGGAGATGAAGGGACCACAGTAAAGCCTAAGAGCCCTCAAGTGAGTCCAAGAGAGCTTACTGTACCTGCCTGGGTAACACATGCACTCATGCATAGTGAGATGGTAACGACAGGATAGAGAATGTAGTGATAGGATAGGGGCAATGGTTTGAAACTGGAAGAGGGGAGATTTAGATTGGAAATAAGAAAGTTCTTCCCTCTGAGGGTGCTGAGACCCTGGCCCAGGCTGCCCAGGGAAGCTGTGGATGCTCCATC
>VWZY01009111.1:32542-68580 GCA_013399075.1 Chloroceryle aenea
GGCTCTGAGCACCCTGCTCTGGCTGCAGATGGCCCTGCTCCCTGCAGGGGGGTGGATGAGATGGCCTTGGAAGGTCCCTTCCCACCCAAACCAGTCTGGGATTCTATGATCCTGCTGCTGTTCTCCATTAGAAAGGTGTAAAATACAGGTCACACTCACCTATGTCTATGGGCTTGACTGACATCAGAGGTGACCACAGAGGTGTTAGACCAATCGTCATCTTCAGCCACATGATGTAGGTGTGGTTGAGTCTCAGGGATGGCACACAGCACTCACACCTCTCGTACTCGCTACAGTCACACTGAGCAACCAGGACAGGCCCCTTCAGAGAGCTTGTAGAGACATCTCCCAGTGACAGCTCTGATCTACAGGAGAAAAAACAAACTATAAAGCAAAACTCACCAGACCAGTATTTTTCTTCTGTGCTCTATCTGGAAAGAGGCAGTAGTTGTAAGCAATTGTTTTTACTTTGCTGGTTCTTGATTTTCAGATGGTTTCCAAGTAAAGCAGTTAAGATGACTGCATGAAAAGTATTCCCAAGGTGTGGCTTTAAAACAAATGTGTTACAATACTAGGTGATACCTGTAATTTAGTCTGGTTCCTGATGGTAACTATTAACTAGACATTTCTTAGGCACACCAGGTTAATTCACCTTACACTGGACTAATTGGCAGCTCCCTGCCACCCCCATGAACATTATGTTCTAATTCCCCCTCATGAGGCACTGGAATGAAATCTAAACAACTGAATATTCCTTCCAGCTTCTGCTACAATTAAGCCTTACAAGTAATACAGTAATCAAAAAATAATTACTCAAGGGAAAAACAAGTTTTGGAATAACAAAAGGCTAAAGAACTCCACCATTCTGAACACACTTTACTACTCATCTTCAACAACTTACACTATTTGACAGAGACCTGTGGTCTCCAAAAGTCTTTACATTGTGCAGTTAATTAAAAGGTAAGGCTTTAATTCTTGTTATACACTGCATGTTTGCCTGTTTGATAGTCTGATGTTTCCTAGGAAAGCAAAATATTTACTCACATGCATCAGTACTACTTTTCTTGGACAGGCTCACAGAGACTATTTAGTAACTAACTTACTGCCTTTGGTTTTATTGCTCCTCAGAGTAAAGCTCATGGGACTGTTTTTGACTGAATGGTCAGATACAGTTTCAAGCTTTTTTCTTGCTAGCTTTTTTCCTTTCTAGCAGCACTCCTTCCTTGAGAATTCAACATACGCAGTTCTCGATTACATAATCCACTGCAAAAACTGTGTGGTCTAAGATGAACTCCTGAAGTTTCCAACAACTAATAGCTGCGTGGGGTCGAAGCCAGGTGGGGTCGGTCTCTTCTCCCAAGGAAGAAGGTCTCTTGAAGGTCTCTTCCAACCCAAACACTTCTATCAGAAATAAGGTCTCCACTGGAACTCTGCTTTCAGTGTTTCTGCATCCTGAGTTTGCACAAGCACTACCTCTGTTAGGAACTGATGGAGCAAAGCTGCCTGGGGTTGTAAGGATTTTCAATAACTGTATCTCAGTGTATTTGATTCATTGTAGCTCTAGGACAATGCTTATTTGAACAAGCTGCCCATTAAACCACAGAACATCTGATGGCTGCCAAGCTCATGAGAGGATAAGTCTCTGATGAAAGGTTAACGTTCTCCAGCTGAAGAAAGCTGAGTGTATGACTGATGCACTCAGCTAAGCCACCAGTCTTGAGGCACACTGCATGATTTATCCTCAAAAACCCAGGAGCCCGGGCCCAGAACCAAAGGAGAGCCTCACAGGTACTTCCAGCACGTCAGAAATGTGAGTCCATCCTTTACATCACCATCTGCCGGAAGGGCAAATCATAATCAATGCTCAAAATTAAACTGGGAGCATCCATCCGCGTGGCTACAAAAGGATCCCTCAGGCTAAGTGATTCCAGTTCATGTCATTAACCATGGGGGTTTACAGCCTTCCTCGAATACATGCAGCTGGGAAGAACTTTCACTTCGGGTAGACAATTAACCTAATTTGTCTAATTAAATTTCAGAATAATGTTTCTCCTCCCAAAGACAGGCTGCTAGGGAGGGAAAAGCCCTGTCACCACCCTCTTGCTGTATACTGTCAGAGCACTGGTTTGGACAGAAAAAAAAGATCTTTTCTATTCAAAGTAACCTGATATTATTTACAAGCAGGCAAACTGTGGCCGTGTAAAATAAGAGGATATTTCTTTAATGCTGGAAAAATGAAAAGCTGTTGAGGACCTGAGCCTTTCTGGTGCAGATTCTTCTAGGTCATTATTTTTGAACATTGCCTGTCCTGTATGTGAGAATTCTGGCTCAATCTCCAGACTCCCAGGGAGTAACACATGCCAGGAATGCATATTTTTAAAACTGGGAATGTTTTCAAGGTATTTTGGCTCGTGCAAATAAAACGTTAAGGTATCAGCAAGCCAGCAGGGAAACCTGTCACCTTCCCAAAATCTGCAGGGCTCTGCTAGCTGTTCCCCCAGGGATCCAAAAAGAAAAACAGGAGTGTGAAACCTGGGGAGAGAAACGAGCCCTCTGATGTCAGGGCCTGCGCCGCATCGGTCTTTGCAGTAAAGCATCATGAAATGCAGAAATGCCACGAGGACTTAAGTGAGTCTACAGGGCCTGCTCTTTTAAATGGTGTGACTCTTACTGAATTCCCTTCGTAATACAAAGGACCTCTTCATCCCAGCTGGGACTCGAATCTGTTGTTCCATGGCTGTGAGGCATACCCAAAAAAATAAAAAATCAATACAGAGATGACGACGCTGGGATTACTGGCAATGATTTTCCTACTGCAGTTGAGACTGGAGCAGAGGAGAAGTCAGAGCTGCTTCTCCCAGAACCACACATGTAAAGGGATTTCAGAAATGGAAGTAATGAGGAACCCTGGAAATGGGAACCCACCCCAAATCTGGTATCAGCTTTCAAGTATTTATTATTACAAATGTTTATATTTATTACTAGCTAATGCACTCGCTTTCTACTTGACTGCAGGGATCATTTATGGCAAGTGATTCCCAGCTTTTTAAGGAGGTCATCACCTGCAAATTCAGTTAATTCAACTGTTAATATTTAGCCTGTTTCCTAAGGAAATGAAGTCTGTCAGTTGATGCCATTCCTTCCAACCTATCGGTAATTCAGTTAAAAATGGCATGGTTTCATAAGTGGAATCAAACAGATCTTTTCAGGATCAAATCAGGCAGGTTGTGCAAGACCTGCCCACCCCACAGTCAGGACAATTACCACCCATTACCATTCCAGAGAGTATCTACCACCATGACAACTGCACAGGCAGGCATCTGTCGGAGGCATGGATGGGATCAGAGCAGCATGTGGCATTGTATTAAACATTAAGTAACATAATGTCACTGCGAGAGGGAACATTATGGCCAAGAGCATGAAAAAGGCAGAACTGAGACTGTAGCTTTAAAATGAAGCAATTGTAACAGCAAAGGTA
Organism: Chloroceryle aenea; assembly: GCA_013399075.1. Taxonomy (NCBI): domain Eukaryota; kingdom Metazoa; phylum Chordata; class Aves; order Coraciiformes; family Cerylidae; genus Chloroceryle; species Chloroceryle aenea. The sequence goes on from VWZY01009111.1 coordinate 36,021, forward strand.
TTTTAGCAAATCAACAGTGATTGCAGTAAAGCATTTCAAGGAACATGGAAAGGACTGAGGAGGGGGATTTTCCAGTCCAATCATTTGTCATTCAAAGATAGAAGTGTGAACTTTCCACATCGTCCAGGATTACTTTTAGATAAGGCAAAGGTACACACCATCTGCTCTCAAAGCTGATGCTGCCCCTGTGCTGCAAGCTTCAGAGGCCAAGGCTGAAGTTCTAGAGAATGCTTTCAGATTTCTAATGCCAGTAGTGACAAATTTAACCAAGTCTGTACTTACACAGCATATAAAAGATTAACCTTCAAGTCGACTTTCAAGTACAACTTCAAAACCTGCAGGCTACAAACTAACAGGTCCAGTTCGCCTGTAATCCAACATTCAATGTTCCAGTTTGAATCTGAACAAAAGAAAGGGATTCATCATTTTGGAACTATATTAAAACCAATAAAAAACCCCGAGGATAAAATTCACTCACAAAGGACAAGTAACAGATATTCACAAAGGTGAGGCTGGGCCACAAGCGTGCAAACTATGAGATACTGCTGCCTTCTAGTTAGTAAAGGACTAGATTTTACCTGGACAAGATCATGAGGGGAAGAAAGAAATGAAGGTGCTGCTGCTGGTTGAGTTTTTGCTACTGTTAACTGGTACAGCCTCGATGCGGCTGTACTGGGTACACCTGATGCACACACACGCAGCTGCACTGTGCATACAGCAGCCACAAGTTTAAGGGCAGCAGTCTGTAACACAGCTTTATTTGTTCCATGGGATAGCTCTTGTAAAATGGAATTCTACTCTACTGAGGTCAGTGAGACTCCTGTCCCCAACAGCAGCAGGCAACAGGCTGGTGTGCTGCTCAGACTGGGCTTTACAGGGCAGAAAAACAGCCTAGGAAAAAAACTAACTCAGTCTATTCCATGGATGGGTATTTACTAAGGCATCAGAATCCAAGCAGAAAAGATGGCCCTTGCTCTCCATCTCCCCTGCCTCCTGAGGGAGTTTAAAGCCCAGATCCACAAAAATATTTCAAATATTTCTCAGTCTCTAAACGCCTTTGAAGATCTGGGCTTACAGCCTCATATCCAGTGCTACATATTTTATTCAGAAGTCTCCTAGAAAGCCAAGCCAATTTTTTTTTTCCCCCTTTGAAACTGTGCTATACAAATTCCTTCATCTACTACTACAGGCTTCTGTGAGGAAGGATTTTACCATACTATGTCATCTGCTCTGGATAAAAAATAATACCCATTTAATACAACCCACCCCCCCTGCTCCCAATCAACAACAAATCCCAGCCATTTTTGGAAGCAGCAGCCACTTCTTAGGCCCTTGAACAGACACGTACCCATTTCCTGAGAAGCAGAGACACTTATTTCTGAGGGAATAAACTTCCTTGCTCGCATGCTGGCTCTGTACAAAGAACAATCAATGTTGTTATCGCTCCAAAGGCAACACAAGAAATTTTCTTCCTTCATTAGCAAGGGAGGCTTGGTTTCGGATGCTCTGTGCTCTCTCTTCAAGCCAGACCAGCTCCTGACAGCTCCAGCAGAGAAAGGACTCGGAACTGTCTCGTTCAGCAGCATGCAGGGTAATGTAAAGTTCCTGGGAGGAATTTGGTGGACCATACAATGGGCACCTGCCACGTGGAAAACATCTGCAAATATAAAGGCAAAGAGAGTAGAAATAAAAGCGAAAGTTTGTGTTACTCAGCAGTGAAAAGGGAGCAGCTGATGAACATAGAACACATCTATTAATTCCAGGGGCTATTCTCCCCCAGGCTGTAGACAAAATTACTACAAATGTCCCCTCTGATTTGGTGTCACAAGTGACAGACACCAACCAGCCAAAGTCACTATGCCCAACTTTTTGTTTCCTCAACCTCTTGAAACAGGTCAAGACCAAGACTGGAGGGGAAGCAACTCTTTGGGGTAAACATGCTTTTATTAATTCCTAACACAGTGAACCCTTAACCCAAGTTCACACACTATACAGGTATGAGCCTCATCTCGCCCTGCAATGCTGGGACACTTAAAACCCATCTCTTCCAACCCAGCTCCATTACTGTCCAAAGAATAATCCCATTGCAAACACAAGCCACAGTCACATTGTAACTGTTAAATATCAAAGAATAGCATTACAAGAATATACAACTGGAGATAATTACCCAACCCCAGGGCACTATCTGGGAAGAGAATAATCTTTTCCATCAGATTCATCAAAATAAAATCTCTCTGCCCACATTTGTGGCTCTGTTGGTAAGTTGTAGCTTGAATTACGCCAGCGATGACTTGGAGAGTGATGAGCACATTGGGTTTGGAAAGAGCTTACTGTAAAACACTGCGTGAGGTTCAGAGATTACAGCTCTTGTTACAGCAAGGCATGTGGGGCATCTGTGTGCTTCACATTTAGCTTTTTGCTCAGCAAAAGCATGAATATTTTAAGCAGTTCATTCGATGAAAATTAATTGATGCTCTGAGCCTTGCAATAGCCCAAATAAGAAACACAGAATTTCTCTGGCACTGTCCCATTAGCACAAGCTAAATAATATAAAATAACACAAAATGAAAGCTCAACAGAAAGATGCCTGCTACCTTAAAAGCAGAGAGCGTGTTATTATGCGGGGTGGTGAAGTGGTTTGTTCCCTCTTTACACAAATTTTGTGTTGCCAGACTCCCAAAGGGTTCTGCCCTTTCCTCCTTTCTCATTTACTGGGGTGTGTGCCTCTGTAAATATCAGCCTCATTAGGCCTCCTGGCTGCACGCGGAGGAGTCAGTTGACCAATGGACTATTAGTGCATCGTACGCGATGAAAAAGGAGAAATGAGTAGGGGACGCGACTGCCTGCAGAGCAGGGCAGGAACTAACACACTACCCAATTCACAGAGTCAGCTGTGGGGTGGGAAGAGATTCCTGCCACTCATCTGTGACTCTGCCATCTCTTTTCCTGAAGAATGACTGCCTCCTCACACAGCGCCCACAGCATCACTGAATTGCTTTGGCTGGAGAAGACCTTCCAGCTCCTGGAGTCCAACCATCCCCCAGCACTGCCAGGGCACCACTGACCCCTGGCCCTCAGCACCACAGCTCCATGGGGGGCTTGGAAACCCCTCCAGGGGTCATGGGGACTCCCCCCTGCCCTGGGCAGCCTGGGACAGCCCTGGAGGGGTGGAAGAAATTGTTCCTCAGCTCCAACTCCAACCTCCCCTGGGGCAACTTGAAGATGGTTCCTCTTTTGCCATTGCTCGTTACTTACCGACAATCTCACGGGATTAATTAAATCCTAGGAAGTCAACATGTATGCAGCTACCTACCTATTGTGCAGAAGTGATAGAAAATGAACTACAGAGGACACTTAGCACAGCTCTGAACTGCCCATTACTAAACACCACCAGGCATCAAATAGAAAGAAAGATGTGTACAGAAAAGATAGATACTAAAAAATGTGCATAGAAAAGATAAAGAAACATAATGATTTATTCATCTGTTGTGAAGACAGAAGATGGCACGACTTTTGACACTAACTTCACTGGATTACAGCAGCTCCTTTCTCCCTGAGCAGCAGCATCCAAAGTTTGTAAATATAGTTATTTTAATCAAAAAAATGGAAGGCAAATAACAGCTGTCCCCGAACAGCACAGACCAATATTGTTACAGGCATTTCCTAATTAGAAAACCAGTTTATTACAGCCAACATTTGTGGTTAGTTGAGCACCCTCTAACAGCACTGCACACACAAATGCAGCTACCTGAAAAAGCAGAGCTGAAACTCAAAGTGACCCCTTGGCTACACTGAACTAAACAGAAACTTCTCTTCAGTTCTGTTGGAACCGGGATTTTCCCTTCTGCTTTTGAATCTGTTAAGAAAACAAACTGCCCATCAACTTTCACCTTACCAAATTATGACCAGGGCATTGATCTGAGTGCATCTTCAGCCACCACATACTTTCTACTGATGTTTCCTAATCTTAAATTCAAGCAGCAGCTCCTTTTGGGATGAGACAGGTAGGCACAGCCCTGTGAGTGTCAAGAGTTCAGTTCCACAGCCTGGTAACATCCTTTGCCTAGTCTAGTTCCATGCTGTGGTACTAATCCAGTAGCATGACTTGTAAAACAGACATGGGGATTACTCTTCATTCTAACATCATTCCCAACAGACTTCTTCTGTTCAGTAACTTACCCAGTAGCACAAACAGGGTCAGAATGGTTTCCCCATACATCTTGTTTTGTAGAGCTGATCTGAAAAATATATAGATAATTAACTGAGTGCTGATAATTATCAGGCTATTATTTCAGTAGGGTTGCAGTTTGATACTCATACCTTTGTAAACAGAAAGGAAAAACAAAATCAGAATGTCATCTTCATCCCAGAGTTGCATAAATTCTGTTAAACCCCAAATATAAGGACTTTTCTACTTTAAAAAAAGCTTAATAGAGGATATCATGGTAAAACACACAGGGTTCAGTTGCTGTTGTAGTTCACCAGAACTGAACTGGGATCTTCTCAACGATGATCAAGAGCTAAAGGGTGGGAGCAAGAGGATGGGGCCACACTCTGGTCAGGGGTGCCCAGCCACAGGACAAGGGGCACCAAGGGGCACCAACTGGACCCGAGGAGGTTTCCCCTGAGCAGGAAGAGGAAGTTCTTTGATGTGACGTGTGGGAGACTGTGCCAGGCTGCCCAGAGAGGCTGTGGAGTCTCCTGCTCGGGAGAGATTCCCACCCTGCCTGGACCCTGCGCTGCTGGGCCCCCTGCTCTGGGTGCCCCTGCTGGGGGGAGCAGGGGGGTGGCACCAGAGCATCTCCAGAGGTCCCTGCCAGCTCCCACTGTGCTGGGATTCTATGAATGATTAGTAAAATTTTACAGCTCAAGTCAGACAGAGAATGCTGGGACAAGAAATAAGATTTCGGGAGTCCCTCCAAAAGTATGCTAATTTCTTAAATGTTTCTGAGAAGAATTTCCTTGAGAACATCTACGTTGCCAAGAGAAGTGGTGCCAACACAATGTAACCCCCTGGCCTTGGAGGCTGGGGGTGCAGGTACTGTGCTACACACACATCCACGCTGTACGATACACCCAGAGTACCCGGAGCAGCAGAGAGCTGACAGTGAAGTTACCGTATTTCAGCACCCTTGTCTCCCTGCAAGCTCTCCCACAGGGAAAGGCTTTGCACATTTAGCCAGAGCCAGAGCCAAATCATTTCTTCAGTGAAGACCATCCTCATTTTGGTCTGCAGGATGAGTCAGCCCCATCCACTTTTCTCCCCATCCACCTGCGTTACAATCAGAGTACCTTTTAAGCTACATTTTGAGCAATTAAAGAGAAAAGCTCAAAATTTCAAAGGCAGTGCTTCACAACCCCTACTTTAGAGGAAAATTTGCCTCTCAGCAAAGCTGTTAGGAGGCCAAACTTACCTGTACCTCTTCCATTAGTCTATTGCCTAATAGGTGAGCCATGAAGGCCAGAGGAATTATCCAGCTACAACCTCCTATTAACTCTGTCATTTCACAAAGATATGGGCTGGGCTTTGTTCCAAATGCTTATGATTGAACTTATCTATTCTTTTTTCCCCAAGTTTCTTAGGAAAAAAAAACTAAACAACCTTTAAAACTAATTTACCTGACACATGCATACACTATTCACACTACCAAACCTATGGTTTGATGCAAACCAGTCCACGTTCCTCTTTTAAAGGTGTAACAGAAATCCACTGCTCGTAGCTCAACCACTTCTAAGGAAGAACCTGGCAGGGATCACTTCCAGATGTTGTATGAGCAAATCAGATGCACATTTCAAAAGCTTGTAATGTTACCAGTATGTCATCGGTGTCATTGCAAATGCTTTAAAGCTCTCACTTTCAAAACAAGTTAAAAAAGAGTAATTCACTACCAAGAGTTCTAAAGAATCCCTAAAGTTAAGGCCATCCCTTCCTCTCCCACCACAGGCACTACAAGAAGCAGAAGCCACCACCCAGCTGTCTTAGCTCCAAGAAGTGTGAAGGAAAGAACAACTATTTTGGTATTTCATTGTACTGTTTCAAAGCAGAATGTGCAATACCATCTCCCCTTTGCTCCTGGAAGGAAGAAGACAGAGTTACTTGTGTGTTCCTTCCACCAGGCAAAGGAAGCAACCCCAGATCCCCAGAACCACCTGCACCTCCAAGAAGGGAAGTTATAATTAGGTCTTCCTGACACCATAAAGATGACCAGATAGAGCAAGCAAAGAGACTCTGATATCAGCACTAATTTAACCATAATGAACAGTATTTGGCCCAGAAAACAGAAGTACAGTTCAGGCCAGCTCGAGACACCTCCTTATTTCACTCCCACTGCCTCGACCTAGGCTGAATTTACAAAGGTGTGATTTTTCAGTCCTGGGTTCAAAAGCATTCACGAACAACAAATAATGCTGTAGAGGATCAAAAGCAGTGTGACCTGCACGGCACCTGCATTCACTCCTCTTCTGCTCCAGGTTAGCAGTGCTTGTGTGAACTACACACAGGAATGGGGTAAAAAGAGGTGTCTACAGGTAGCAGAACCAGACAGGATCTCTTCTAGTGAGAATACTGAACTTGGAAGTATTTCTAACTTCACTGCAAGAAAAATACAAGTTTTACAAGACAAATTACAGGGAATAGGAAGCTAAATGAAGGAGAATTATTAACACTTCTAACTACAGTTACAGTTAGCACAACGAGGACAAGCAGTTGTATGCATGGAAGCCTCCACACACGGAAAGAATCACAGCCTCTTTTACCAGATCTACCTTAAGACACTGCATTCTGAAACCACCAACTCTGCTGCTGCTGTGTACAAGAAATCCTCCACTTTCCTATGCAAACAGCATGTTCCTCTGCATGCTCAGCACTGTACAAGAAACTCCAGTTAGAGGAGTCCCTCTTGTAACAAAAACATCCAATTCAAAAGAAAACCCAGCTGACAGGGACAGCAGTGAAAGGAAGATCATTGCTCTGGAAGCTGTCCCATCCACTGGCGTATCAGCACCGGGAACACTTTCAGCACAGCCTGAAACAAGCACGGCTGCTGGGCCACAAACACCTGCTCACTGGGAATGAGCAATAGACTGGAAGTTTTCATTTTCCTCTTCCTTCTGGAGCCACCTTTTTAAATTTTTTTTTTCAGTTTCTTGTCTTGACAACATTTCTGCTCTCCTTTCTGTACTGATAAAAAGGGCTGATGTGAAAACAGGGCTGCAGGACGAGGCAGGTCTACCTGCCCAGTGTGAACACCAGTGAACAGAGGGTGGCACTGGTGACCAAGAGTGCCAGATCTTCTCCACAACCCATCCTGGACACAGCAGAGTAGCACAAGCCTGACACCAATAAACTCGACTGTAAAATTCTCACAGATTTTTACAGGGACAGAGAGGCTAAAGGAGCAAGAGTTGCAAGATCACAGTCTTAGTGGATTGCACCGAGCAATTTCAAAGCCCGTGGAGATTTATAGAAACTCCAGTTGCTGGGATCACCCCTTTTTCCTCAACTAAGGCACCACACACACTTACAGGGTCTGGAATTCTTTTTTTTCTTTTTCTTATTCCTACCCTCTCCCAAAAAAACAACAACAGCTGCTAGTTAATGAGAAACAGGAACGTAATACTGCACGCACACAAACTGTCCCTGACTTTTACAAGCACTCTGCTACAGCTGTTATTAAATATTTAGAAGATCTCTATAAAGCATAAAACTATGTCAGTAATAATGCCTACGCACAGTGCCTTCTGGCCAGCTCTTTAAAGGTGCCGAGGGCTTTCCAGTCCTCTTGGTTTTGGCAAGACCAGGGCTTCTCGGTCAGCCCTCCTGGGCAGGGAATTTCATTGCATTTGTTTGTCATTTAGTATATTGGTAAACATTTCATTAATAGAGTTCCAAGTAAGCAGAATGTATAAAATAGCAGTGAAGTGCATTGCATGGAATGATTTTGCTTTCTAATATTAAAGCTTTAACCAAGGCAACCCAAGTTTCATGTCTAAGCACAGCAGAACTAGCAGCAGAGCTACTCTTGGCACAGCTATAAAACCAGGCTCCAAGTCTGCTGATAGACCTCTTTTCTGAAACTCGACAGCCAAACATCCCAAACTCCAGAGTTTCTCCAGCTTTTAAGTTTCTCTTGATTGCACTGAGACTACCTCCTTATACCACAGACATCCACGCTGCTCAGAGGCAGGCCCCCTTCGCCAGCTCACCGCAGACGGAGGGCAGGGGATCCCACAGCAGCATCTGCTCCTGCATCTCCCCTACCACAGCACTGAAGGCAGGGCTGAAGCTTCTGCACGCTCATGACGCACCATTTGAGAGACTTAAGTTTCACAAATATTCCTGATTTCACGTCAGCAGTAGAGACAAGTTTTATTAAAAACACTCTCTCATTGTTTTTTAACTGATGAACATAGCCTGGTTTTCCTTTCCCTACAGCTGTGAGCAGAGCTGTCATTATCCAGCACTTAAAGTCCCTCTCTGTTACAGCCACGCTTGGTAGTGAAGGGTTCACGATGTTTTCATTATAAAAAAGCTGTGTCAATAATCAGAGAATGGTTTGGGTTGGAAGGGACCATAAAGATCATCTGGTTCTAACCCCCTGCCATGGGCAGGGACACCTCCCACTAGAGCAGGGTGCTCAGAGCCCCGTCCAGCCTGGGCTGGAACATATCCAGGGATGGAGCATCCACAGCTTCCCTGGGCAGCCTGGGCCGGGGTCTCACCACCCTCAGAGGGAACAGCTTCCTCCTAATTGCTAATCTAACTCTCCCCTCTTCCAGTTTGAAGCCATCACCCCTCATCCTCTCACTACAAGCCCTTGTAAAAAGTCTGTCCCCATCTTTCTGACAGGTCCCTTGAAGTCCTGAAAGGCCCCCAGAAGGTCTCCCCGGAGCCCTTCTCTTCTCCAGGCTGATCGTTAGATTTCCAAGTGCTTCTCCATCAGAACGGTCTCTAACGGCTTCTGCAGCATCACTGACTCACAACCCACATTCAGGGAGATGTCTTGTTTCTTTTGCTTCAGACACAAAGCCTCAAGAAGAGGGAGATGAAAAATTTGGGTACACTGCAGGAAGCTCCAAAGTTGCCTGGTCCTTTCCAGGGCTGATCGGTGAGGGGAAAGGCCACACTCACCCACCGTTCTCAAGCTGTGTTCGGGTGAAAGCCGGCTGGTTCTGGCCACGGCACCCTCAAGCTGTCCCCTTCACCCCGAGGAGAGACCCACGGGTGGCCCCGCCAAGGCGGGAGGGAGGGAAGAGAGGCGGGCAGAGCCCCAGCCCCGCGGTTGTCCCGCGGAGAAAGCCACAAATTAAACAAATAAACGGGAAAAAAATAAATAAAAGTAAATTCACCGACCTACTTCGCGGCGTTCCCGGAGCCGAAGTCACGNTCCTGACAGGAGGCTGGAGCCAGGGGGGTCGGGCTCTGCTCCCAAGGGACAAGGGACAGCACAAGAGGAACCGGCCTCCAACTGCCCCAGGGGAGGTTGAGGTTGGAGCTGAGGACCAATTTCTTGCCCCCTGCAGGGCTGTCCCAGGCTGCCCAGGGCAGTGCTGGAGTTCCTGCGATCCCTGAGGGGTTTTCATCTCTTTACTATACTACTCCTCTATAGCTAATGATGTTTTAACACCAACTTTATACAGTTCTATAGTAAGTCAACAGATGAACAAACTTAAACACAATCTTTATGATTGAATGCTGATTAACTTAAAAATCCTGAACCATGCCAAATAAATTGTCAGTGAAAATTAACAGCTAGAACTAAATTGAAAACCTGACCTTAATTTGTTAAAATGAGCTTTTCAGGTATTAAATTTTTGAAGACCAGGTCTGAAGTTGGAGAAATTAACTTCACCAGGCTACATCTAAAATGGTTCTAAAATGAAAAGCAAACACAACGCAGTGACCTGTACTTCTCCAAACGCTGTACAAGATGTAGCTCAGAAGGTACCTTCACATGGAAGTCAAAAGTCCAGTCTACTCACTGCTGGGGTGGTGTGAGGAGCAGAAAGGCCTTGCCTGCATAAGAACTGCTCAGCAATAAGTAAAACATCTCTGAATTAGAATCATAGAACCATAGAAACATTTTGGTTGGAAAAGACCTTTCAGTTCATGGAGTCCAAACATTAACCCTGCCATGGTACCACTGACCCCTGTCCCTCACCACCACAGCTCCACGGGGGGCTTGGAACCCCCTCCAGGGGTCACGGGGACTCCCCCCCTGCCCTGGGCAGCCTAGGACAGCCCTGGACAACCCTGGAGGGGGGGAAGAAATTGTTCCTCAGCTCCAACCTCAACCTCCCCTGGAGACCGGTTCCAATTATCAACGCCTTGATCCGCAGAAATCCAGAACACAGCTCCATACCAGCTGCTATGAAGAAAATAGTCCCAGACAAAACCAGCGCACGCCAGGTGTGACTTGAAGATATGGCAAGAAACCCAGCCAAAGGAGACTTGGAAAAAATACTAAACCAAACAGCAAAAGCAGAGATTATGTTACAGATCGGAGATAACACCCTTAAAACAAACAGCAGAAGTAGAGATTACAGATTTGCTCTGACCCCACTGCAGATACCAAATCTCCTCAGTTTGCCATAAAGATAACAATGTTGATCATAGCATTAGGAGCAGGAGGATAGCAAGGGGGGAAAGAAACTAAAATTACTATAGCCACAGTAGGGAGAACACTGAGTTTAATACAGGACAGCAGAGATATGGGAAGTCAGCAGATGAAACTTCCACAGAAATGGTTCAACCTGTTAGGAAAAAGACAAGTGTTGGCCAACAGAAAGAACACTCATTTCTGGAACAATCTCCTAATGGGAATAACAGGCCAATGAAATAAACTGTTGAAGTGAGGGGATAAGTTTATGAAAAGAATGATTATACAGGTGTGTGGCTCTAATAAAAAGGAAATTCCATAAAATAATCTAGGCAGGCTGGTCTAGGCTCACGTTTGTTGTCTCCCCCTCTCTCTGAACGTACCTTTCCTCACACCGATGCTTGAGATGAAACCAACACTGCACCTCCCACTGCCTCACTTCCACAGTCCTTTTCCAGCCTTGCATGGTACCCCCTTGTGTGGGTTAGTTAATCACTTTCTCTTAATGAGGTTAATTCAGCCAAATCTCTCGGAGACCAGCTTCTGCTGCAACACATGTACCAGCCATTGTTTGCTGGTTCTCTTTTTTAAGAGTAGGGGATAGAAAAATCACATTCTGTCCCTTTTGCATGAATAAAGAGCTCTCCGAACAAAGAGCTGATGCACATTTAAAGCAGTGCCACGTATTTAACAGGAACTTCCAACCACAAAACAAAACCCAGAAATTATGTCAAGCTTAAAAGTGAGGGCTGAGCCCTGCTGGGCCAGATGCACATTGAATCTTGCTTGTTCTCGTCCTTTTTCTTGGAAAGGGCAGCAAGAGTTTAGAACCAGCGTATCAGAGACTGATAAGCCCCAGATATGTGCAGCTGAGGCTTTTTCCAAAGTGTTTTCTTTCCAGCAATATTGTTTTTAAATAAATGCAAAACCGGTATCTCTGCTTCATAAAGTATGAAGAAAAATATTTGTATTTACCTACTGCAAGCTCTTCTACGTGCTGTGGTGTTATCTTCTGCATTGTGTAATAGTTCTACCCTGGCTGTATAAACAAACCTATGATTGGCTGCAATTTATTTATTGACTTTCTGTAATTCATGATCCATTTCCTCAAAGTAGCATCAGCCAGTTTCACTCCTTATTAAAATAACCACCGGCCCTAATTGATAAGATTCTATTTTTAAGATATTTCTGTATTCTAATAGGGCAGTTTGGGAAATCTGACTCTGTACAATCCGTGTCTGAGGTGAGGAAGCTCTTGAGGTTTTTACATCCTGGATGCGTAAGCAAAAGCTGTCACTAAGTGTCTCATCTGCCCTGTCTCTGCCAGGCAAGATGCAAAGAGGGAGCACTAGAAAATAAGTTTCTATTGAAGTTAGAATATCTTGAGATGAACGTTTGCCAAAGTTTTCCTTCGGTCCCCCTGTAGCACTGAGGTTCAGTGAACCAGAAAACAAATCCCATACCTAACCTACACTAGTGCGTATTTATTTGTTTAAAGTTTTTCTTTCCCCCCTTAATACCTCAACTCAATCTTCTTGCAGTTTAATCCTCTTACTTTCTCATACACCCTGAGAAGGGCAGAAGACAGGTAATTCCTCCTTTCAGAAGTCCTTTGGTGTATGTTACCTTGTCATCTCACCCTTATCATCCGTTGTGTAAACTAAAGCTCCAGTTCTTTACTCTGCCTCTACAGACCATCTTTTCTGGAGACTGCTACAGCTAACTGAATCCTTCGGACTTACCCCTGTTGCTCTCTCTCTTTTCTGAAGAGCAATGCCCAAAGTACTCCAACAAGGTCTTGACAGGGCTACTTAGGGGGAAGAAATATCTCACTTTTCACCTGACAGAACCCTGTTGACACATCCCATAAGGATGTTTGCTTTTTTTCCTCCCAACAGTGTGCCCGTGTTGACTCAGGCTCAATTTGCGCATCTCCCTGACCCTCAGACCCTTCCTGCAGAGCTTCTGCTTGTTTCTCTGTTAAATGCTTTGTGCTCATCTTTACTGAATCACTGCTGATTTCTTTCAGACCACTTCAGCAGTCTGCAAAGATCACTTTTCATTCTAATCTCATTCTCTGAAGTGTTTGCAACTGTTGCTAGCATGTTGTTATGCAAAGATTTAATAGAACAGGTACTTTCCCACTACTCAAGTACTTCATGAAAATATCAAAGAGTTTTAGACTTCAGTGGTGCCCCTGAATCATCACCCCACAGACAGTCTTCCGATCTGTGACTTGCTGACTGCTCTTTTTTGGAGTCTTCTCTCCAAATGTTAACCAGCTCTGGTTAAGTCCTCATCCACCTGACTTCTCTAGCAATACACAATCAACACTTGACTTGATCTTTTCTTCCTATCGATGCCAAGATAATTTCAGTAACTTCACCTCCTAGCTATGCTGGAGCTCAGCAAAAATCATCTGCATCCTTGTGATAAAGGCTTCATTCCTCCCACGCCTTCAGCCCTCTCTGAATGAGTCTCTCATGTCCGAATTATCTCACAGCTTTTGCACTTTTTCAATGTTAATAAAATTTATACTTAACCACTGGGGCCATGACATTGGCCTCTGCCAGTCTGAATTCAAAGGAATCCACTCCAGTTTAGCAGGCCTGTGACCAAAGACAGCTTTCTCCAGCATCCTTTCTTCTTCAGACCCTTTGCAGAAGTGGAACGTTGTTTTGGAGAGGCTCTTTTTTATAAATAAGAACAAGGAAATTTCTTTCCTCTCAGCATCCACATTTCACCTCAGACTTTCTTCCCTGAAGCATTATAAAAATAACAAACATCCAGAAGCCTTTCAAAGAGTCACACACTAAAGAACAAGAAAATACCATCAAATACCAAGTCCCAAGTTGTTCTGCAAAGCACGTGAGAAGACTTCAGTGACCTCTGTGCATGCTTTGGAAACGACTGTGAGCAGGAAACATGGAACTGTAGATGACATTTCTCTGACAGAACAAAAGTACTTAATGTTATCTGGCCTTGAAGATTGATTGATTGGAAATTCAGCTGCAGTCCTACCTGGTTAGATTTGTCATTTCTGAGCACAGCAGAGCTCCTTTGGGGTTTTTAGCATGGATTTCAACAGTCACCTTGGGTTTTTTCCTCCCTCTTCTAATCCATCCAGTTTGACTCATGCCAGGTTAACCAGCTCATATTGAAGCAGGTGAAAGAGACTAACTACAGAACTGCTACAGGACAACCAAATACCCTTGTTCTCCATGAAACCAATTCACATGCAGATACGTATCCAGCAGAGGGTTTTCTAAATCATTTAATGACCGACATTATTTAATGACCAATGTATTTCTTATCTAAATCATTTAATCATTATCATATTATTTCCACGATGAAGTTCATGCAAAGGTGGGCTCTGCATCAAGGGAATGTTTTCAGTAATTCATTTTTGCTGCTGCAAGAATGTTCTGCACAAGCTTTCTGCACCTCTTCACCAGTGCCTAAGCTTAAGCAGCCATCCAAAAGGTTGCTACCATAGTAAGAGCACCAACAAAATTAAACTTCACTTTTCGTGCACCCACAGAAGTGCTCTCTGCAATCCTCATCACAAATTGAGGAGCAGAGGTGGTGATTAAACATGCTCTGTGCAAAAATATCTGTTTTTTTCACCAAAAGACTGGTCTGTTTGACACTGCTGAACACATACTACAGTCCTGGACTTTGATACAGTAAATGAGCATCAGACGCTCTAAACAAACAGAACTTTTAGTTGCAGAATTATAAAAAAAAAAAGAGTGATCTTATAGTTGTCTTATCACCAGAAGAAAGAATAACTGAAGACATGAAAACTTAGTGGACATACCATTATCAAACACAGCCAGGTAATTTGTGGAAGTTCCTCCTTTGCTGGATGCTCCAATTTCCTCTCCAGACTGATGCAAGGGTAACATACTCCTTGGCCAAGGAGAAGCCAAGAGACACACCTTTCTAATTCAGAGCAGGATGATTCCTCCCTGTTATTCAGAAGTCTCCTGCTGATTAACTTTGTTACAGCACAAAGTGTTTTGCTTTGGACCCGAGAAACAATTGTAGTTCTGGGAGCAGACACTTGGATTACCTTCCAGGGCAGAATCGTTCATCGTTAGGTGTCTCAGTCTCACTGACAGCTTCACCTCGGAGGCACACGGGAATGAATCACACCTCTTAACAGCAGCAAAATTGGGGCCTTAAAACATTGACTCACTCCCAGGCTTTTTATGCCATCACCGAGAGAAACTTTTGAACAAGGTGTAGTACGAAGAGACCTTCTCTCATTCAGAGATATGTAAAATTGGTCTCACGTGGTGGCAGGACAAGACCAGTTTGTCTGTGAATAGCGGAACGGCCGAACCACCCTGTCTGCAGAGCAGTGCCATGACAAACAAATCCACCTAATTGTTGACAAATAGTTCAAAAGTTCTGTCTTTGGGGCTAAATTAATTACCAACCTGCTTCACTCTGCAGAGTTGTATCAACTTTAACCCCTCCTCCAAGGAACTCCATCTTTTAGCTACTTTCCCAGTGCACTATGAGAGAACTCTCCCTGTCCCAAAAAGCAGAAGGATACCAAGAGACACCTTTGAAGCCAAAGGCTAATACTCAAGCAGCTTTGCTTTAGAACAGTTTGGCTTTTCACTGCAGGTCCCCTAGCACGAGTAGTCATGCCCTGGCTGGAGGAGTTCCGTGTCCCAAGACGGACGTAGCAGAATCGAGTGGTGTGTTGCCAAACACCTGATGGAAACACACAGGAACCAAGGGAAGAAATCCCTGCAAGGCTCATGTCAGAGCTGTTGTCCTCGGGATATTTATGCTTGGCTGCATATTGTAGATGCTTAGAAATGTGTACATTCAAATACTCCTTTCCTAATATATATAGGGGGAAAAGCTGGAGAGAGACCTAAGTGTTCTTAGATGTGACATAAACTACTAGTGGCATCTTAAATGGAAGATTTTGAGGCAAGAAAATAGCAGAGCATGAAGTAATTCAGTGAGTCAGAAATTACAGAAAGCTGATAAGTCTCTGAGGATAATAAAGGCTTGGAAAATTATTCATGAGAGAAGTGTAAAAGGTTTGATTCATATGCGACAAATTGCTCACTTCTGCATCATGCCTTTTTTTTTCCATGCATTAATAATTCAAGTCAATAGACACATCAGGTTTCTAGATTTTTATGTTTCCTTGTGCCTTTAGGCTTCTGTGTTACTTCCCTTAACCATCACAGAGTTCACCAGATAAATCTGTCCAAAGCATCTATACAAACAATACTAAAACCACTTAAGAACAACAATTTTGCAGGAAGACCACGTCACCTTCTGGATGCATTAGTGCCAAACTTGTTCCCAAATGGCCAAGTAGTGCATAAATTTCTATGGGGGGGTTCCCAAGAAGACAGAACCAGGCTCTTCGGTGTGAAGCATGCTCAGAAGACAAGAGACAATATAACTAAATTGAAATGAGAGGGTTCAGAAAGGAGAGAAAGAATTTTTTCCCCTGTGAGGACAGTCAAGCAGTGGAACAGGAAAAGCAGTCTCCATCCTTGGAAGCTTTGAAGACCAGGATAGGTGACAGCATGAGCCACTGGGCCTCATCTCCTCGCTGGCTCTGCTTGGGTGTTTTAGAGAGTTCCTGAGGTCCCATCTAACCTTAAATACTCAGTGATCCTGCATCTCATCATCAGGAGAAATTAATGATCTCTCAGTCAGTATGTGCTTTAAAAAAAATAACTGGAAAGAGATTAAACCAAAAAACCTAAATATTTAAGTTCTTCCTTATGAATGCAGTCCATGTGCAGCGATGCACTTGATATTCTGGGCTGTCCTGAAGATAGTTCCTCCTCTTTCCTAAGGCAGTCAAGCCTGCAAGGTTTAAGTTGAGATTGTAGCTGTGATTGCTCCCTGCCAGGACAGCCCAGAAGGCTGGCTCTGGACATCCCAACTGGTCTCATAAGTCACTGCAGGACCCTACTGCCTCACATGCAGCCCCAGGAGGACAGGTCTGGGGTGGTGGCCCTGGGCCTGCACTGTGAGTTGCAGAAGGCCCTGCTGGCCGTATTCTCCTTGCCTTGCCTGTTAAAGTCTCCTCAGGGCAAGCGATCTCCCTTGGAAACATTCGTTGCCCATCACAGTGAGTCCTGGTCTCAGCTAATCAGCAATATCAGAACAGGGTTTAAGCTAACAGTGTGAGAAAGATCACCGTCGACAGCAAGGGAGACTTAAGCTGCATGGACGGCACAGCCCCAGACACACTATCACACAGTTCACATTGATTTTCCCGTGGGCCAGGTCAGCTTACAGACACCATCCATACCAGTTTCCTCCTTGACGTAGCCAGGAATCTAACCAGACAACACAGGGCACTGTACCTTGCTCTGTTCCCATAGGGAAAAAGCCCTCAGCTTCAGGCTACTTCTTCCCAATTACAAACAGGCTTTGAACCCATCTGCTACTCCCTCTTAGCATTCCATCTTTCCACTCCTTTGTTAGGACTTCTCCTTCAGCCTCCTTGAGATCCTGTTGGCAACCATTCCAAAAGCTTAACTAGGAGACTTGGTACCCTCGGTATCTCCTTCCCCAAATCCCATCCTTCCCAGAAGACAGGAACTCCCTCTGTTTAAAGCCAAAAACCCTCTGAGAACAGAGCTGGCAGATGCAAAGGTTGTATCCCAACCTCTTGGCATGAGCCTGCTAAACTTGTGATGTTCCCAAATACTTCTGAGTGTGATCTTTGAGGAAACAAACTATCTCAAGTACAGCACAGGATGGGTTTCCTCCTGGCAATCAAACTTAAGCACGTCACTGGTCTAGTCACAAAAGCCTCACTGTCCAACACAAAGCATGTAAAGCCAGCAGGTTAAACAGCAAGGACCCAACTCTGATCTGACTGGTTTGGGTTGGAAGGGACTGTAAAGACCATCCAGTTCCAGCCCCCTGCCATGGGCAGGGACCCCTCCCCCTAGAGCAGGGTGCTCAGAGCCCCATCCAGCCTGGGCTTGAACACAGCCAGGGGTGGAGCATCCAAAACCTCTCTGGGCAACCTATTCCAGTGCCTCACCCCACTCAGAGGGAAGAATTTCTAATTTCTATCTAAATCTCCTCTCTTTTAGTTTGCAACTGTTACCCTTCATCCTGTCACTGCACTCCCTGATCAAGAGTCTCCCCCCATCTTTCCTGTAGGCCCCCTTTAAGTACTGGAAGGCCACTCAACCATCTTCCATCTTATCTTTTAGGCCAACAACTAACCTGAACTTACAGCAGCAAGCACAGGGAAGTTTTAAAACTGGAAAATACAAGCACAAAAAAGCAAAATATATCTTTGATATTCACAAGATACAACTCTTCATTTATGCAAATCTGTAATTACTTTATAATCAAAGCATACAAGGCACATTTTTGAGTGTGGAGCTGATGCCTCCGGGGACGTTCAGCTCTGATGGCAGCCCTGGCTGTGGCCAGCACAGGGGCAGGAGGGGCACAAGGTCACACCAGCTGCTTCAATGGAGCAGGAGGAAGGGAGAGAAGAGAGCATGGTGAGTGGCACTAAACACTTTTGGCTTCTCAAGGGACACCTCTCTCCCAATCAGCTCAATCGGTGGAATCGGAGGGAGGAATAAATATTTCATAACATATTCTTAATTCTTTTTATAGCTAGGAAGCCCTAGCTGTGGGCAGCAAGCTTTCGAGGGAGGCAGCAGGGAATGGTCTGCAGAAAATTCAGGAGAAGGAAGTTTCACCCCTGTTTAAGCCTTGACACAGTTGCAGGAGAGGTCCCAGGTCACCATTAGTGAAGCCTCCTTCCCGAGAGCCAAAATGCAGCTTGGCAAGAAGAAAATACTGATTGGGGGAAAACTGCAGCAAAAATACAAGTTTAGTGCTCCTTCAACTAGCAGGCTCTGCAGTTTAACTTGCATTTTGACAAGTTCTATGGGTTTGATATGTCTATTTACTGGGCTTTTAAATAAAAAACACTAGTTACTATAGTAACATTTACATCATAGGTGGTACTTACACTGCCTCCGAGATAGAGAAAACCAATCTGCCATGTTAACCTTTGTACTTCACTTCTGCAATATTCTAAATGACAAACCTGTTTTCTAATAACTGGTCCTTTTCTCTAATTATTTTACTTCTCAGATTATAAATTAAAATGTGTTTGATCTCATTTTCTTTTAAATGACTAAGCCCCGTGTGTGGGAATAGAAAACCTGGTTCTGGGAAGAACAAGGAGGATGAATGTAGGAAGAAAACTGCAGTATAGGGAAATAAGACAAATCTTGCTCTTGTTTTAGGTTGCTCTTTAGCTTTCTCTTTAGTTTCTTTAGTTTTCTCTTGTAGGAACCATAGTAAAAACACAGATTCTTTTTTTTTTTTTTATAAATAGCCATAGAATCACAGAATCATGCACTGGTTTGGGTGGGAAGGGACCTTCCAAGGCCATCTCATCCAACCCCCCTGCAGGGAGCAGGGCCATCTGCACCCAGAGCAGGGTGCTCAGAGCCCCGGCCACCTCCCCTGCAATGGGGACAGGGATGGGGCAGCCACCACCTCTCTGGGCAGCCTGGGCCAGCCTCTCATCACAAAAAAATTCTTCCTTAAATCTAGTCTGGATCTGGTTTCACAACCAAGCATCTCCTGAGAACATGCTTTTTTTTCTTGTAGGTTCTAGAAAATGGTGTAATTTGCCCCAAAGTAGCCACAGCTATGAAAAAAATATCCAAAAATCTGATTATTTTACCTAAATACCAAGCAAAGTCCCAGCATATGGTGTCCAGTTTTCAGCTACTAGTTTTTCAGTGTTGCTCCAAACCACATTTTTAGGCACTAATTTGAAGGGGAATTTGACATTCACCCTTGAGGCTGTGGGTCTCAGTCTCCAACCTCTGGCAATATTTCATCCATGTTAAAATGTGCTGTGATCAAGACCTCTTAGAAATGCACATCTTACATGCATCTCCAAACCAGATGGACCGAGTTCCTGGGACATTATGTGCAGCAGCAAGGACATTTCTGTCTCAGTAACTTTTCAGAGCCAGATCTGACAATTTCAAAACATCAGGGAATATTCCAACACAAGTGGCCAACAGTTTTGGAAGGCAATCAGAAAAATGGAGTGGGGAAAAAAAAAATGGGGAATGGGTGGAGCCCTTTCTATGCTGAGATGTTTCATGATTCCATGTTGACACTTGGCATGACTTATTTTCTAGACAAATAATGGCTGAGAAGGAAGGCACAGCCTGGGAAAACAGCACGAGAAAAGACAACAAACAAGGGTACAGAGAGAGCATGTGGTGGGAAACCAGGGAAAAATGGGCTAGGAAGGGTCAGATATGGGAAGAAGCAAGAACAAGAAGCAGATGGACCCCGCCAGGGTGGAAATGACATGTACAGATAGCTCTGGCACAGAGGAGGTGTGATCATGGGATTCTGCTATGAGGGAAAGGGTCAACAGAGAGACAAAGCTCCAGCCAAAGCAGGGGTGACATCCCTGCAAAGGGGCTCATGCTACCAGCAGGTACCATCCACCCACTGCCAGCAGGAAGGGTGCTACGCCCTCGTACCTGGAGGCTGGTGAGAGACTGTGCCAATGGGTTTTGAGAATTTTGCCCTCTGTACTTGGCAGCAAAAATCAGAGCCACAAGGCATGGGCACCAGGCCAGCCCACACTGACTGGGACAGCTGTTTCCCGTTGTAGCAACCCCAGGCTGCAGTGCCACATGGACGAGGTTCAGAGCACGGTGACGCGTGGAGGGCGCTGATCTGCAGGGCATGTTTCATCCCCACGTGGGAATGTTCCCTCCGATGGCGTGGCCTCCCTTTGCCAACTGCTCTTGCACAAGGAGGTACAGGCTGAGCCACTGCTGACACTGGGGAGGATGAGGATGGGCAAGGAAGGAGTCAGCCCTCTCCTGCTGGTTTGTGTTAGCAAGGATCCACACCAACAGCAGTGAACCTTGAGATCTGGATCACAAGGATCGTGAATTTCAGTCCTTCCACCACAGGCAAAAATTCTGTGCCGTATCCAGACAAGAGTTGTTCATACAAAACTGGAGTAGAAGAGAAGATTCAGGTGCAGCACATACTCCAGCCTTCCACTTGTATCCCCTGTTTAAAATGTCACAGCCCTCTGTTTTGCACTTTTAGAGATCCTCTGCATCCCCAAACACCAAGATTCTCCCTTATTGATCAGGTATTTTAGCCAAAAGGTCTCTGCTTGAAGGATATCGAACACCAGTGTGATTTGATAGTCCAGTTCAGACAGGTTTTCCCTTCAGAAAGGTCATGTTTAACACAACATCATTCCATCACAGGAGATGGCACCCACGGATCCCCCCAGCTAAGCATCCGCTGCCGTTCCCTCCACCACCACTTTCCATTTCCACCACTCCAGCTTCTTTGTACGAGTTGAAGAGAGCTAGATTTGACTGTTGAAGACTGTGAATAAAACTAACTTCAAAAGGTTTCATTTAGGGAAGTGTTGATGTTTAAGTGGGAACAAAACAGCCTAAATCCTGTCCTGCACTCAGCCTCCAAAGACAAAGGCAGTCAGAATGGATGGCCGGTGACTGCCATTTAAGTTTTCAGAAGGCCAGGGAAAGGCTATCAAGTTAACCTGATTACTAACAGCCTACAGGAAAAGACTTATTGACTGATCCTCGTAATGAGTTTACCTACAGACTTCCTCATTACCTGCACATTACAGGAGAGATTGAGCGAGGGGAATGCAATGAGCCTTGGTAACTTGTTAGACTGTGGCCAGAGAGAGTCGGGCACGATACAAACGGGCGCTGGAGTGTCCGAGGAACAGACAGGAGAATGATGGGTTTACCCTTTGCTTTATTACACAAAACCTTCTGCAAAGAATCAGCAAGTTCAGGATCTCTTTGTAAATGAGCCAGTGAAATGATGTTTATTTCTGTCTGTCAGTGTAATTATTCATGCCACAAAAGATAAAGATACAGAGGTATCAGTGCTGTCACTAACGATGACTTCCATTGCTTGTCAGAAGCATTCACTGTCTAAACAGAAGATGAAACTAAAATTAACTTAATTGGGCCATTTTTCACTCCAAGTCAGAGGTATACATTTCAAAAATACCTTACAGCCCACAAAGTTGGAGGAACCCCTTTGGGACAAACTTCACGTGGTGAAACACAGTAAATCATCAGAACTGGCAAAGCAGATACTCTCAACAATTATAAGGCAGGTTATTCACCTTGAAAAAAATCTCCTCCATTCTGAACAGAGCTTGGGCCATCAGGAAAAAATTACATTTAAAAGCAGAACATTAACAAAGAAATCCAAATATGCCAAATCAGAGCTAGTGAAAGAAGTTTAAAACTTACAAACTATTAAAGCACACGGATTTAATTTACTGTATACCTCCCCACTGAAAAGACAGGAAATAAATTACAGCCCAGTGACAATAAACTGGGACTTTTTTTTTAATCAGAGATGTCACCACTGCATCGTAAACTTCAACCTGTCTGGAGATCCTGGTGCAGCATCACAGCTACTGACGGCCTCACGCGGAGCTGCACCAGGAAGAAACTCTTCATTCACTGCACTCAGCCTTCCCCAGTCACCAAAGGTGACAGTAACCTGCTTTGGCTGCACTCCTTGTGTCTAATGAAGAGATTCCCATCAAATGAGATTGGGCTGGGGAGGTACCAAACCATGTGCTGCTCACTGAGGGAACAGAAAATTCAGGCCAAACCTAAACCCCAGTGATTTCACTAGGAGCTGAGACAAGCTCTGAGAAGAGCAGGATATTTATTCACACTGGAATCCTTTCACTAGTTAATGACCAACCCATCACCACTGAGTCCAGTTCAACCCCAGACAACTTGCAAGAGAAGAGTTATTCCGTAGGATTTTTATTTTGGGGGGGTATGTGTGTGTGTCTTTCAGGTGACTTGCTGCAGGAAACCTGTTTTTTCTTTTTAATGTGCACACTATGATTTTATTTTCAGTCAGGTGTCTTGTTCCCTGTTCCTATCTGAGCTCCATCACAGGGAAAGAGTGGACTCTTTCCTCATCCTGGCCTCGCTATGCATCATAGTCTATGTTCTAGAAAGAAATTATACCTACAGATGTCTGCAGTGGGGTCTGTGAACATATAGGGACTTCTACATTTAATGGCACTCGTCCCATTTTTCCCCACTACCACATTACACCCCAGCTCTGCCTGTCCAAACACACCTCCACACGCTGCTAGAAAAGCACAAGCCACGACCTGCTACAGGACTTTGGTTGACAGCAGATATTGTGTGGCCAGCTCAGCCCTCAAATCCCAGAGCTGCAAGTGGTGTTGGACATAGGGATCAAGTTCAAGGCCAAACTTCCACCTTGGATAGACAATTTAGAAGATAGCCAGTGATGTGGTCACAAAGCACAAGCTTAAATTTTTCATTAAAAGAAGTTGCACTAAAAAAGATTTTTTTTTATAAGCACATTACACAATGACACCGAAAAGCAAATGAGGAAAAACGGGGCAAGGGCAATCAAGACAATAGCACTCAAAGGAGGAATTATAACTGCCAAAGCTGTTCCTGATTAAAGAAACTGTCATCTCAGAATGGCTTCTTGGTGCATCAGAGACAGTCAGTCCTCACAGAAGTGCACTGGGTATTTTTAGCCTGTTAAACACAAGTTTTAAGTAATGAGAAATTGGAAGTCAAAGCCACCAATTCACATCCAGAACTAGTTAGCATTTTCTGAGAGTTGTTTCTAAATTGCCACTTGCCTGCCCATCTTTCCATCGTGTTAATTCTATCCATAAATCAATGTTTGTTGAACATGGGACTGGATGTTGGCTCAGCTGCTTCTGACGCCCGCAGCTGACAATAGCTCTGTCCTGCCAGGGAAGAGAAGCACGGACTGGTTGCAATTACCAACTGTGGCATTTTAACATTCCCACTCTTACTCCAGAGACCCTGGAACTGCCAGCAACTGGGGGGGTTGCTTTGAGTTGGTTTTGTTCAGCTGTTTTGATAGAACTGTAGCTAAAGGTGCACGTGGAGCAGGAAGGGGGGACTCTGAGGTGGCTGGGCTTAGGTAAGGGACCTGAAGGGCTTCTGAGCACATCCAAGAGTCAGAATGAGACTGGAGTCAGGACAGAGCTGCAGCTCAACACCCATTTGGAACCAGGACCTTCTGGGCCTTCCTTGCAGGGCTGGGCCCTGGGGAAAAGGGACTAAGGACAGATAAGGAGAGACTAAGGCTGGGCTGCCACTGCTGTAGAAGCGGAGGGGGGCAAAGAGACACCTGCATCAATCCTGAGGTGTCAAAAGGACACTGAATAATTTGAATCCTAACTGAGGCTGTGTGCTGACTCCTAGTTAACTTTACACATTGCTCACTTACGAGACTACCAGATAAAGACTATGAATCTTGAAATTGCTTCTCAAGAGTATCTGTCTAGCTATTAAAAGATCCTTGCAAACTAACATCTTTTCTGCTGGAGATTTTAATTAAACAGCCAAATATTTATTAGGAATGCAATCTTCTTTGAAGGAATGTACAGAACAGATGGCATGCTCTGGACTGACTAAGGTCTATTATTTTGTGTTACCTGATTCAAAAGGTAAAAACTCACTTTATGCATGAGAAATATTCTCTATTTCACTGTGGTTTAAAATTAAACTAAAAGCAGAGTCCTCTTCAAGACATTATATGGGAAATCATTTCATCATCCTGGAGCTGTTTCAAACATCCTACTGTCTCATTGCAATCATTAGCATTTATTCAGCTAGAAAAAAACACCCAAACAGGATACCAAAGGAAGATTGGCCATGCAGGATGACACTGATCCATGTTACTAGAAACAAGGACAAGCTGTTGAATCTTCTGCCAGAGTAAAGTGCCCTCTGTTGAAGTACAGGCATGTGGATTCCCAGAGCCAACACCCCCCCTCATCCTGCGTGGCACAGCCAGCAGAAACAGCCCCTCAGAGGGGACAGACAGTCTGCTGCACACAAGTGACTCATCAGCACACTCATGGGTTGCCCTCAGACACCGAAGGGTTCAGCATCTAACGGGATTGGGCCTCTCTCATCCCTCCTTCCCTGCCCCCTTGACCCCAGCAGCCAATTCCCACCAGCTTCAAAAAGGGACAACTTGACCAGTAGCCAGTAAGTTACAACCATTGCAGCTTTTGTTTCTCTGATGTGTAAAGGCTTTTTTTTTGTTGTTCATTTGAAAGATGGAAAACTGGTAACAAAGGCTCCTATTATATTGTGAAATACCAGTCTTAGGAAGGAATTAAATGAGTAACAAAATCACAAGCCCAGATCAAACAGTCACAACAACGGGTAAGCAAAACATACAAATGTCACGATCAATCCTCTTATTCCAAGCACATGCTTTGCAAAGCATGATAAATACTGTTTAACTTCTCCCCAAATCCTCAAGCAAACAGAACCATCCAAGCAGCATCTGTTATACATTCATACTGACCCAGAAAATTAAAGCATCTTACCCACTGTACTGGTAAACCAAGCTCCAACCAGGTGATAAAACCAATACTCACAGACATCGAAGCCTTAGCTGACCTCCTGGACCTACCAGGAGATGTCAACAGCCCCTTCCTGCCTCGAGCTCTGAGCCTCAGCACTCTATTCCTCACTTCACAGGGTTTTGAATGAACTGTGTACAACTGGAGCTTGAACACGATCCGGGGGATTGTATGTGTGTGTGTGGTTTGGTGTTTTAACCTCCACAAAAATCAACAGTTAATTTTCTAAGCGTTCCCCAGTAAAACATGCAATTAAAAATACAAAACACCACAGACAATTTCCAGCACTGAACTGGGAGTTCAGCTGTCAGCAAGCAAACAGCTAACAAGGAAAACATCAGGGTTTCAGATGGTGACACCTGGGAGAACTGCTGGAACTACATACTTGAAATTCTTTAACAGGCAGCAACGATACCAGCTTGTTTCACAGGAAGAAGTCCTCCCTCTACCCAAAGGCTCTAAGATGAGACTGCATTATACAGAATTTCACACAATTATAGCCAATATCCATAAATTACTTTAACAAAGCCACAGGCTTGGTCTCACTTTAGAAACAATCTTCTCCTGTCATCTAAGGAATAGCACTATTTTACAGTTCCTGTGCTCTCCCAGCAGTACCTGCCTCATGGATGGCCTTAAGGACCTCTGAGTGTTGAGGGCCAGCAGCCAGAATGCCATCTCCACACGCAGAGAAGGGATGGTCACCCTCATGGGAGGGTAAGCAGAGAGCTATCAACCAGTCCATTTAAAATGAGCCATCAGAAAAAAAAGAAGCATCCAGAATATTTGTTAAAG
Organism: Chloroceryle aenea; assembly: GCA_013399075.1. NCBI lineage: Eukaryota > Metazoa > Chordata > Aves > Coraciiformes > Cerylidae > Chloroceryle > Chloroceryle aenea. The sequence continues at coordinate 61,920 of VWZY01009111.1, forward strand.
TGTAGAGCTAGACTATGGGAAGTAGTAGTTACAAGTAAGTGAAATACCTCCAGCTGAAGCACTGCTCTCAAGGGGCATAAGTAACTGCAACCAATATCTGAAAGTAAGCCAGAGATGCTGCTGAAATAAACCTCATCCTAAAGGACAAAAGCAAACCAATAAAATGAGATAGAGAGAATGGCCATTAGAGAAAGTGTTTTCTCCAAGAGTGTCCATCTGATCTTCAATCACAGTTCACCAGACCTCACATATTTTATCAAGAGACACTTGCCTGTAGAGCCCCCTAGTATATCCTGGTCATGGATTTGAAGGGGCCACTTAACCAACTCAGTCATTAGTACCTTGTGTGCATCCAGCTTAATTAAATAGTCTCCCCATCCATTACCATAGATCAGAAACAATCCCTGCTGAGGAAATGATGTAGTTTCTTTAAAGTCATGCTGGGATAACAATTGAGATCAGGGGTACAAATAACATTTTAAAGCTTTACATAATTCCAGTTTCACAATAAAAATCTACATGGGGCGTCCTAGGACGTGTCTGTTTGGTTAACTCCTGGGTATCAGTGAGCTTACATTTATTTTATGGGATTAAAGTCTGTTTAAAGACTTCAGAAAGTTACCCAAGGTCCTAACTAGTTAGGAAGGTCACCAGCTTTCTTAAGGGACCAAAACTCGTGTGTGACTGGGACCACTCCCCCTGCTCCTGACCCTGCAAAAAGAAGCAGCTACAAGAACGAGGGTGGGAGGGGTAGGAACTAAAAGTTAGGCCATAAAAGTAATACTGGCAAATCCAGGACCGGGTTAAATAAGGCAGCTCAGGAATCAAGGCTAGGAGACCAAAGTTACCTTATGTGAGGAGCAAGGCAGGGCAGAACAGCAACCTCATACACAGGGCAAGAGGAACCGGCCTCCAGGTGCCCCAGGGAAGGTTTGGGTTAAAGCTGAGGAACAATTTCTTCCCCCCCAGGGCTGCCCAGGGCTGTCCCAGGCTGCCCAGGGCAGGGGGGAGTCCCCGTGACCCCTGGAGGGGTTTCCAAGCCCCCCGTGGAGCTCTGGTGCTGAGGGCCAGGGGTCAGTGGTGCCCTGGCAGTGCTGGGGGAATGGTTGGACTCCATGACCTTAAAGTTCTCCTCTAACCAAAAGGATTTTCTGATTGCTTTTGCAAAAGCAGGCAAAGGCAGCAGCTACCAGATCCAAAGCACAAGAACACTCACCTTCTCCAAAGCTCTGCTGCTCAGATCAGTGCTGTGAACTGAAAGCACCAGCCATTCAGAGCACAGCCAGCACAGCCACCTCCTGATGGTGAGTCCTTTCACAAACAGATTAAAACAACTGAGCAGGCTTCCTTATTTTCATAAGCACTGGTGGGATCCAAAAAAAAATTAAAAAAAAATAAATCACACACTTCAATGTATTCACCAACTTCACTACAGGAGTAGCAACCTAGCAGAGAAAGAACTTTGATGCCCTCTGCATCCCAGTTGGGTCATGGCTTCAGTAATCTGTTCATTACCCATTCATACTGTGATGAAACAATCACTGGATATGTTTTCTCTTATCATTCCCATAAGAATTTGTTGTTACCTTGAAATTTAAGACAGACAAATACTTCAGCATCAGATATGTTTATTAGACAATTCAAGAAGTCAGTTTTATTAGACAAATTGAAAAAAAAAAGTAAAATATGTTTTAATACTTCATCTCCAGACCCCGACGATCACAGAAAACAACAATAGTGTTTACAAAAGATACACAAGCTGCACTGCATTCCAAGGACAGAAAATATTGTTAGTTGACAAGGAGGCTTTATAAAGTGCAGTAGCAGATTTTCAGCTGATTATGAAACTTACTGATATTGCCACGTATATGCATTCACAAAAACAGTGTAGTATGGAAATTAAGGCACTTTGGATACACAGTATTCACTTCTTCCCTACAGGAAAACAATTTCAGAGAAACCACAGTAAACTGCTACAGGTCAATAGTGACAGCATGCCCAGCACCAGCCATCAGAGCACCAGGTTTGTGTTAAGAAGTGAAGCTCTAAATAAAAAAATAACAAACCAACCAACCTGACATTTTTTTAACCCTTACTATTTGATATCGAAGCCTCATTCAAGCAAATTTACTTTTCAAGAGGTCAAGTAAGATTTCCATGATTTGAACACTGTTAAACACAAGTTTAAAGTGACATGTTTTACAATTAAAGGTCCATGAAGTTCACAGGAAGGATTAGAGCATGAAGCAGCCTCAAAAAGAACAAAACCAAACAAAGGAGCCTTGACTTCTACCATTGAACATCTGCCTGCCACTTCATGAGGTACCCACCAACCACAGAAACAGCAAAAGAAATACAGCACAATAAAATCATCTGTTGAAGAAGCAACCTCGCCAAGACTGCACTTTCTAATCCTCCTTTTCAGTTTAGATTGTCCTATCTTTACTGCCTGGATCCCAGTCGGCCACAAACACACACGTCATCTACTAACAGGTCCACAACAGATGCTACAAATAAGGTGTCTCTAATTCAAGTTAAAATCATTCAGCTGTTTTTCACACCACTGGCTTGACAGCAAAATTGTGTCAGTAGTTGAGTAGGTTTGTGGACTTCCATTGCAGCCTTTGGTACATGAATTCTAAGGAGTAAAAATACTCAAAATCTACCCCTGCAAGACAGGAGTGTTTTAACAGGAGATAAGCAGAGTTCTTAGCAAAAACATTAGGCATTTACAAGATCAGGCACTTAAATTGCATGGTATAGTTGCTGGTTTACTTCACCAATTCAAATGAAAAATGCCACTGTGTAAAGAAAAAATAATGGAAATGCAACTTCTTCCAGAGCAGGCCTTTATATGGCAAGTACATTTACCCTAAATAACTTGGCTCATAATTAGAACAAATCATTTCCCCATCAGAACTTTACAGACCAGTAGGGTCCAACAGATTCAACTGTAAGCCAGGAAGAACACACTGTTTATGCTCAGCATCTTCCCAAGTCATGCTGCCATGTCTTCAGTGAGCATTAACACCCCCAAAAACCTGTTCTTTAATGTCAATTCTTCTTTTACAGCCTAGATGCACTTCAGTGTAACACACACCGTGTGCCAGAAGGAACCACGACGTCTCTTCCTTTACCCTCTGCAGATTACTGAAATGCCTTCCCCAGTTAGGGTCACAGCAGAAAGCATTTTTACAAATTTGCAGGATTCAGCCAGTCAAAATAGTAAGGAAATTTACTTTTGTAAGTGTGATTATGTGAATGTTTACTAGGATATTGATGTTTAAATATATAGTGGTTTACTGTAACAATCAATCTCTTCTCACAGACAATAAAAAAACCCAAAACAATAAAAACAAGAACAACCAAACCCAGGACTTGAGAGAGTTTTAAAGAGAAGCAAGGAGCTAAGAAGCCCTACCCAGCAGAACACTCACTTCTTTGCCATGCAGGCACTTCCCACTTAAGAAGAGAGAGCTGGATATTGTACTGCAATTGCAGGTGTCCTGAACACAGTTACCTCTCTTATGCATGTTCTCAAAAGCAGAAATGTCAGCTCTAAGCATTAAAGAGACATGAAAATTTATTACTCCCAAAATAATTCCCCTCCAAAGACACTGTAGATACATTTTTTTAAATGAACACTGTTAAGTGGAAGGAAGGATTTTTAACCAGGGTTAAAATCTTTTCTTTCACAAGGTAGTAAAAGGGTTGGCATAACATATGTTTGGCTTCAGGTTATCAAGGAAAAACAAAAAACAAGATAAACAACAACAAAAATCACTAAAATGACAATTACTTAAATGAAAAGTATTCATTCAACTCTAATCAAACCCAAAAAGATCGATCAAGCTGAACAATACCAAGCAGAACAATCTTGATATTGGCCAATTTTGATTCCATGGTTAAAAACCCCTCAACATCCACGCTGACCAGTATCACATCTCCATGATACCACCATGATTAGAACAGAACTTAATGCATAAGGACTGGGGAAAACAAAACCCAAAGAGGAGTAAACCAGCTTATCTGGAAACAGGTTTGCAGCAGCGCTTCCAGAATCCACCAAACACACGCAGACAGCTGGGCCTTCTCCCTTTGGCCAAAGTGCATTTTAAAGAAGCTGGTTATTGTGGTGTAACAGGGTACAACAACACGCACGTGCACGGCTGTGTATCTCAGCACACACATGTCTGTTAGAAGATACACACAGAGACACCCACGGAGTATACGTACACGTGCTGGGAAATACGGCCGGCAGCGGCGCGGTGTCCTACCACTGCTCCCAGCTAAAGTCATCTCCTCTACCAAACACAAGAAAAAAGCCTAAAATAGTAAGGAAAATGACTGCATTGCCAGCCAGCACCAGACCACAGGCTCCCCATTTGATCTGAAACACAAGGAAATGAAACAATCAAAGCAGTTCTTTTCAGATAGGTTCAGGCCAGTTATTGATATGCATTAGATAAACTGCACGAAATACAACAGAAAGGTGCTAAAAGCATAGAGAAAAACAGATAAACTATAAACAATTCCATTTAGGTGATGACTTGTTCAATTCCCAACCACTCCTATTATTCAACAGACAGGCTAATAATAGCATGTTTCAGAACAAACTAATTACCTTGCCACACAAGTCACTGAAAGATTAGAAAGTCACAAAAGAAAATCTGGTGAAACGAGAGCTCTTCTTTATGTGACAAAAGAAAAGATCACCTGTCAAATAAATGCCAGTAACAAGCATGTGGGTTTTGAAGGTAAACAGCTTTCTTTAATGATCTGCCCCACTAAATTTACTCAAGCAACACTGACTCTAAAAAAATAGTTATAAATTGGAGTTCCCCCTCGTGGTCACTTCTGGCTCCGCTTGTGTCAGGTCCCCAACTTCAAAACAAAAACCATCGGGGGACAAGGAACTCAAAGTGAAGCACAACAGTTTTAAGTGAAACTGAAAAACAACAAAACATATAAAAACCACCACTAGGTAGTTAGGGAGACAGGACCAAAGAGTTCTTTGCCTTGCAAAACAAACGTGACCAAAAAAATCTCGCCGCTGGAGCCGTTCAGAAAGCGGAGAAAAGAAACTAGGAGAATTTCCTCAGAGTTTGAGGAGACAAAGTGTGAGCTCTGAAAAGCAGAAGGGCAGCTCTGGAAGTTTGGCCTTTTAGCTTTTAACTGAGAACGCACTCCAGGCACCAAGTTTTCAGCATCCTACATGGAGAAAGCAGACATTCTGAGAGGAAAAAAAAGGAAAGTGGCACGAGAAGCAGTGCAGGGGTTGACGAGACCGAGAGGCATGAGATGTAGGAGGAGGGAGTATCTTGTACTGGACCTAAACAAAACTGGGAAAAAACAACCAACCAAACAGCCAAAAACTTTTTAGTCAGGCACATGCTTTGTTCAGCACAAAAAGCAGCATTAAAAGACAAAATTTCAGGAGATTATTTCATCAGAATCCAGAAACATCACCATAACAGCATTAAAGGCAGGATTTACAAACAGCAACAGGGCACTTCAAGATTCTACTCAGTAACTGGCATCTTAAAAATACAAACTAACAAGCAGCACTTACCGCTTCAACCCGGGCAAGGATTATAGGAAATCCAAAGGCAGAAACAACAATCCCAGTTGTGAAGAAATAAGCCAGCTCCCTGCAGGCACTGCTGGCCGCATCACTGTCATCGCTTACTCTTTTTGCAATGAAGTGAGGAATGGGGCAGATGAAGTAAAATATTAAGACAAACAGAGGCCAGTATACACTGGGGAAGGGGGAAAAAGGAAACACATAATCAGTTTAGATGGATGCTTCAAGGAAAAGTGTCTTCTGCTCAGAAAAAGTAATTGTGATTTTAATTAATTTATGGTTTGGAAACGAGATTTGGGGTTCTATGTATAATTTAACCACGAAATTTCACCCAAAGAGGTAATCCCACCTTGTTTTCCCTGCATACTGGCACAAGCACAGCCTCATCTAGGGCAGGATCCACCCTCTCACACAATCAAGTATTCAGTGATTTCACATTTACATCACCTTGGTGATTTAACACCCATCACCGCCTGACAAAACCAACAGTCACCGCGCAGGGAACAGGAAACGATGGAAATCACGAGTTTTCCCAAATTAGAGGGATCTTGGGTTATAAACAGGCCGACTGCAAAGATGCAGCCTCACACTCTCCTGTCTGGGTGAGAGCTCCCAGCAAATCCACCTGGATTTTTAAGGGTAATAGGCATCCCAGCTGGAGGCTTGTGATAGGAAGGTTGTTTAAAGGGACCTTCAAGATCATCTCTGCCATGGGCAGGGACCCCTCCCACTAGAGCAGGGTGCTCAAAGCCCCGTCCAGCCTGGGCTGGAACACATCCAGAGATGGAGCATCCACAGCTTCCCTAGGCAGCCTGGGCCGGGGTCTCACCCTCCCCAGAGGGAACAGCTTGCTCCTAATTGCTAATCTAACTCTCCCCTCTTCCAGTNCAGCTGAGGTGGCGACAACGAAGCGACTTCCGGTTACCGGGGGTACCGACCCCACCCTCTGCCGCGTCACGTGAGCGGCCGCCTTAAAGGGCCCGCGTCGCTTCGTGAGGGTCCTTCCCGATGAGGGAGAGCGGGCCGCCAACCACCCGCTGCCATGGTTACAAGAGGCGTGTTTCCCCTGTCTCCCCC